>CM061134.1:34939831-35019346 GCA_030789695.1 Scilla litardierei
TTGACAACAATCACAAAAACTTTTCTTTTCAAAAACGAGCTTCGGAAAACCTTTAATGGAATTTAATTTTGAAAGCTTATAAAGTGTTCCAAAGTTCACATGTCCAAAGCGTCGATGCCATAAGTGTTGTTCACTTGTGTTGGCAACGAGACATTGTTCATAGGACTTAGGAAGATCCAAAATATAAATATCTTTATGACGAGTGCCGGAAAATAATAATTTATCATTATCTTTTCTTAAAATATGACACAATCCTTTCGCAAAGCTAACTTTGTAACCTTTGTCACAAAGTTGGCTTATTGAAATAAGATTATGATTTAAACCATTAACAAGATAAACATCACTAATTAAGGGTTTAGATGGGTTACCCACTTTACCAACACCTATGATGGTTCCGCTCTCGTTGCCTCCAAATACGACGCGGTTTCCATTTGCGATGGGAACCACTCCGGAGAGCAATCGAGCGTCACCCGTCATGTGTTTTGAACACCCGCTATCGAGTATCCAATTTCCCTTGGAGCTAAATTTAAATTTGTTGCTCCTTTTCTTTTTCTTTTCCTTGAGTACCTAAAGATAGAGAATTTCATATCATGGTACCCAAGGTCATTGGGTCCAAAAGATTAGACCTTTGGAAGCCAAGTCCAATTGGACTTAGACTTCCCCACATAATTCCTACTATGCATAACATCCGAAAAATAAGCATTCATATACACTTGTTTTTCATCCATGCTTGTGTCCTTTGGGCTCCAAATTGTGAAAATCTTGGGAGCCCTCATCCTATTGGGTGCATGCATTCGACGTTGATTTCTACGTGATGCATGTTATGGATAGGCATAAGGGACATGATGGAATGGTGCACGACGAGAATTATTCATATGATGTTGTGGGTGAACATATGCATGTGTGGGAACACGTGCGAGAGGGTGTCTCACATGGTGTGCACGTGCCCGAGAATGTGTTGCATAAAAATCATCATATGTGTGAGCCGGTGGAGTAGGACGTGTGTTCCTACGTGGCATGGTATTGGTGTACAAATAAGCATGCCCCTTCTTTGGAGGTCCACCCAAAGTGGGTTTCTTTCCGAAAGAGGGTGTGGACGAGGTGGAAGCACCATTGGTAGATGAACTACCAATAGAGTGTTTGCTACCACTCGTAGAGTCACCGGAAGTTGGCCTAACAAAAGTAGTGGCCGATTTGGATGGACATCCCATCGTATACCCCAAACCAATGTGGTGATTGGCCGGAAGTAAGTCACCTAGGATTTTATCCAAATGGTCCTTACCCTTATTGAATCTATTAATTCGGCCTAATGTGTTCTCATATTTCTCTTTGAGAGAACGCATAGAAGTATCCAAGTTGGATACTTGCGATGTGAGCACATAAACACGAGATTTAAGATTCTCGTTCTCAATACTCAAAGTCGAGTTTGGAGAAGTTAAATCCGCTATCCTATGTTCTTCCGGATCATCAATGCTAACATGTTCAAGTTTAGATTTGAGATTAATAATCTCATTTCTTAACTCTTCAACAACGGTGTCGTTGTTGGTGATGATAGTCTTAGGCGAGGTTTGAATGCTAGCTAGGTCATCTTTTACCTTAGTATATCTATTTACTAATTTAGTGTATTTTGACCATAATTGAGAGTTAGCATTCCTAAGATCATCCATAGTTATCTCATCGTTGACTTCGTCATCACTATCATCGGAAGAGGAGGATCCTTGATCATGCTCCTCTCTTACCATGAAGCACATGTGTGCTTGCTCCACTTGCTCATCGTCCGACTCTCCGCTTGAAGAATCCTCGGAGTCGGTGAATGTTGCTCCGACAAGTCCCTTTTTGTACCCCTTTTTGTACTTCTTGGACTTATCAAATCTTGGCGCCTTCCACTTCTCCTTTTGCTTGTTGAGAGGACACTCCGCTTTCATGTGTCCTGGCTTATTGCACTTGAAACACAAAGGAGAGGAAGAGGCGTTAGAAGAACCAAATTTAGCTTTGTTCTTATAGTTACCTTTTCGGAAGAAACGGTTGAACTTCTTGGCCATGAGTGCCATGGACTCCAAGTCCAACTCGTGTTCCGAGTCTTCATCATCGGTTGATGTGGATGTGGATGGAGCGGCCTTGAAAGCAATGGCCTTCTTCTTTGGCTCGTCTTGCTTTAGGTAGGACTTCATCTTTTCCTGCAATTTGAGCTTGCTATCCTTGCGTACCTCGTATGAAATTAAAGTACCCATTAGTTGAACTACGGTGTACTTATTCATGTCATTACCTTCCTCGATGGCGAATGTACGTTTCTCCCAAGAAGAAGGAAGTCCTTCGATAAGCTTCGAGCACTTCTCCTTTTGGGTGTAGGATTTGCCGAGGGCCTCTAACTCGTTTATGATGTCAACGAAGCGAGCGTAATATTCCTTCATCTTCTCGCCCTGTTGCATATGAAACATTTCGTAATCTTTGTTTACAACTACGAGTTTAGAGTCGCTTACCCTACTCGTCCCTTCATGAAGAATGAGGAGGGAGTTCCAAATTTGATATGCACTCTTACATGTGCATATCTTATTGAAGTCCTCGGGCTCTAACGCGCATTGCAAGGCGTTCATTGCCTTGGCATTGCTTACCTCCGTGGCGACCTCCGCGGTTGTCCATTTCTCAAAGTCTTCTTCTTCGGGCTCGATGTATTCCTTCATTGTGGTCCTCCATAGAGATGCACTCCGGATGAAAGTTTCCATCCGGCATTTCCAGTACCCGTAGTTGGTACCGTTGAAGAATGGAGGCCTCGTAGAGGAATGTCCTTCCATCACCGAAGACGCTCCTTCACGGTTCCTGAAGGTGCCATAGTCGGAAGGTGGACGCACGGTCTTGTTGTCGTTGGCAGACATAGCTAAGTATCTGGCTCTGATACCAAATGTAATGCCCTACAAGCTACTGCACAAGTACTAGCGGGGGGGGGGGGGGTGAATAGTACTTTAAAAATAACAAGGAGTATAATTCCTAATTATAATGCAAACAACTACCAAATCAATTTGCGGAAGCTTAAATTGAATGACAACAACAAAATTAACAATGCTAACAAGAGATGTTACTGGGTTCGGATCCACTCAAGTCTCCCCGACTTGTTCCCGGTGATCCTACGTCCCAACCACCCGGATCCCCTCCGGATACTTGAGTTAGAAACCCTAACTCAAGATTTCCACTATGAAATACTTGTGAAAATCCTCCACAAGCACAACCCGGGATCACAACCACACTCTCACAACCGAGAGTGAAACTTACAAATCAAATATGAACTGAAATAAGAAAACTTCTTACCGAACAAAATACCTATGCCTTGAATATTGCTTACGAATTAGGGCAATGATGATTTTGGGGAAGAAGTGGCACCAAACCCTAGCTCCAAGATGTAGATCAGCGATGGAGAGCGTTGGGGATGTTGGTGACCTAGAATCAAGCACTTGGCTTGGAAGGCTTCACACTCAATGAATCTCTCTTTGGAAGTAAGAGTGAGGAGAGATTATTGAATGGAAAGAATGAGCTTTGAATGAACTTGGAATGAATTCTCTTGATCTCTAAACTTGCAATAATATCAGCCTTGGCAGCAATGAATGCAGCCCATCAAGTATATATAAGATAGAGGAGAGAGAGAGTAAAAAACGTTTCAATTAAAGCTCCAACGGCTCTTTTCTGAACCCAACTAGTCGGTCAAAGAACAACAACCGACCGACTAGTTCATCAACTAGTCGGTCGGTCAATTAATGTGAACCGACTAATGGGTAAACTGAGAAAAGATCAAAGTACAGACTAAGGAACTAGTCGGTCCAAGAAGAGTAGCCGACCGACTAGTTTTACAACTAGTCGGTCGGTTACTCAACTGAGACCGACTAACAGATAAAACTGAAGTCTGAGAAGAATTAGACTTAGTCGGTCCAAGAACAAATGTTGACCGACTAATTCACCAACTAGTCGGTCACCAAATGAACATATACCGACTAACACTAAACAGAAAGTATGGTGAAAAATTTGGCATGTACAGTAAACTAAACTAGTCGGTCTAAGAAGGAAAGTTGACCGACTAGTTCATCAACTAGTCGGTCGAACAATGAGCACAGACCGACTAATGATAAACAGTAGCTCAAGCTCAAATGTGCATGTACAGGGAAAGCTCAACTAGTCGGTCACAGAAGCATCACTGACCGACTAGTTCACAAACTAGTCGGTCGGTGAGTCAACTTAGACCGACTAACTGTAAACAGTAAAGAGCTATGAATTAACTGAGAAGAACTAGTCGGTCCAAGAAGCTTGGCTGACCGACTAGATCACCATCTAGTCGGTCAGTTCTTCTTCTTGAACCAACTAACATGCACAAGAAGTCCCGAATCGAAGCGCGAAGCTTCGGGAAGAATTGTATGGACTTCTACAAAGATCCTAGAGCTAAGATATGAGCGTTATGAAGAATTAAAATGTAAGACCTACTCAAGGCTTAACATTCTACGAAAGAAGCTAAAGACTATAAATAAAACTTGACGATACCGTCTTCAATAGCTTCAATTGAATCTTCATGACTTCTAAATTGGTCCATAAGCTTCAACGAAGCTTTAGGCATACGATCACGTGCTTTGAGAAGTCTTGAGACGTCGTAATTGATATTCATATGAATTTGGCGACGATCTCCATAACTGCGCTCACAAAGTGTTAGTTCACGATATATTTATGTTTGTTCATCATCCAAAACCAAATCCGGGGAGTCCAATATCCAACATGATCGGCCCCAGATATACACCCGGAGAACGATTGTAGTTTTATCGAAAGTGCACGGTCAAGTGGCGAGCGGGTATCGAACACGAGTAGGTGGTGTTGGTTCCAATCTATCCTAGGTTGTTTGACTACGAATGTATTATTGGTGGAGATGGTTATGGTGTGATGTAATGGAAATGGTGGTGGTTGTCGGTGTCGGTGATAGAGATGTTGGTCAAATATCGATTCAAATACAATATAATAAAAGTGTCAAGAGCTAGGAAATCCCCACTACGGATCGTCATTCATCCTTGTAAATTGTGAATCTCAATATTACAAGACTTGTGTCGAGGTGAACTAGTCGTAACTGAATAGAGAACCAAGCTCACGCTTTCGCGCTATTGTCGGTCTATAGCAACCTAGATTAGGGCCCACTCTCGTGCAAAACCTAACCTAAGCCACTAGCATGAAGATCGACATCATCGTCCAATCGCACCTCGAGCCCACTCTCGTGCAACCTCGAGTTACGACCTAGATTGTGATAGCTCGTATTCGTCCAATCTCTTGCAAACGAATATGGGTATAGATTTATAATAAAAATCCTAGCTTTGGTCCAATCTCTTGCGAATCAAGTCTAGAGAATCTCGATTATAAACCTAAATCGAATATCTAGGCCTTCCCATCGATCGGAATCCAATCTCTTGCAAACTCCAAATCGATGGAAATTCCTAGCTATTCATAATAAATCAATCACAATCTAACCTTCTAGCAATTCTAGCAATATAGAAATTCATTCTTCACAATTCAGAAATTAGATCCATAGGATTCATCCCTATGCCCTAGAACAACAATCAACCAAGTAAAGCAACAACGATATAGAAATCAACATGAGACATTGCTTACATATGAAAAGATAGCAAATCAAAGATTCAAATAATGAGAACAAAGATATTAGCTTTGATGAAGAACTTCAATCCAATTACAAGCTTTTTAGATCCACGAGGGGGCCTAGGGCATGGCCTAACATCTGAAATAATCCCTAAGAAAACATAATGGGGACCCCCTCTAATGACGGCTACAAACCTCTTATATAGCCTCCCAAAACCCTAGCAAATAACCCTTCAAAACCCTCTCAAATTCGTGCCCTAAATCAGCTTGGCCGCAACTTAAAATCTGGGCCCGCAGGCACTCGGGCTGAGTGGGAATATGACTCGGCCAAGTGGAAATCCCAACATTGCAGTATCAACTTGCAGAAATTCTCCAGATTTCATCCGACCTCCGATTGACGCGTTCTTAGCGGCATTGGAACCGCCATGAAGTCTAATATCCATAAAAAATATGAGAAAAATAATTTGATTGTTGGAATGATAGAAGATTTCAAAATAGTGGGAGGCTGTCTGAAAATATGGGCGCTCGTGTCTTCGGCATCACTCGGCTGAGTGGGATTCTTTACTCGGTCGAGTGGGCTTCTCTACTCGGCCGAGTAGGTTCTTCTGCGGTTCTCCAAAAATTCCAGAGAGTTCGCTTAGATCTCAGGAGAAATACCCTATAATACTCGGGCGAGTGGGCTTCCTCACTCGGTCGAGTGGGCTTTGCTCCAAATTCCAGTAAGTTGGCCTCTTCTCTGGACGACATCTCTGTAGCACTCGGGCGAGTGGGCTTTCTTGAGCTCTTTTCTTCTCATTTTCGCCTCCTCGTCAATTCTATCAAATTCTTTCCTTATCCACTCATCCTCTAGCACTAATAACTCCTCAATAAGGCCATGAACGATGCTCCGTTATGCGTGCAAGTTCTTTAAGCTCATTTTTGCTCCCAATTGCTCCATATTTCCTGAAATCCGACAAAAACAAGAAATAGTGAAAAGTAACGCAATATCATCGAATAATCGTGAAAAACACAATATGAGCAATCGAAATTGCGTGCAAACATGCAGAAAAAAGGTGTAAAATATGGACCGATCAAAATCCCCTAAGCTTACCTCTTACTCGTCCTCGAGGAAGATAAGTAGAGAGACTAACTCGGGAAATGAAAACAAACGAAATGAAAGGAAAGAAAAAGAATACGAAGTGGAAGGGGTCGCTAGATTATTCTCTCAGATCTCAAGCCATAAGCCACACAATACGATAAATATGAAAATACGAATCACATGCTATAAAGATTCCATATCTTACTTAAACATGGTACTTGCAAGCTTTTAAGAACAATAAGAGGGACTCTCTAAATTCATACATTCAATTCATATCCACATCACGCATTTCATAGAATTTAATATACGAATGTTGGCGATGCACTTTTCAATCAAGAGTTATAACAGAAGCATATAAGAATCACACCAAGCATGCAATAGAGAATGGAATAAGAGACATGTCATTCATATTTTCATATCAATTCATAAGAAATATCCATAGCTAAAGTAATTCGCTAAGTCTCAGTATTATCAAACATTCCCATTCGTGCACTTCTCCACTCTAATGTCGCACTCACTCATATGGTCAAGTGAATTCACCCCCAAGCTTAGCTTGAGGCATCGCATCTAAGAGAATATGATAGTGGAAAATGGGATTTTTGCCTTGGATTTCCCAAGTATTTTGTGGCTCCAATAATGAGATAGAGAGATATTTTTCTTCCTTTTTTTGAACTCTCTCTCTTTCTTTTCATATTTTTCTTTTCGGAATTTTGTAGGAGCTATTTGATTTGTACTTTTGGTTTTTGGCTCCTTTTTGGCTTTTTGGACTTTTTTGGAGCTAACCTTTTCTTTTGTAGGGATTTTTGGGAAATAGATGCGATATAAGTAGCTTTAGGAGGTGAACTCAAGTGACATGTAGAGAATAAAAAGATATATGTGGAGAAGGAAATGATGTAACACTCGGTTCACTCTAAGATGTGCACAAATGGTTCAATGAGATAATACATCAACTAAACTCATATGTAAGCATGGATATTCTCAATCATTTCAATAAATAGTGAATTCAAGCAGTAAAGGGTACAATCATATCAGGCATGCAACAGCAGGTGAATAAGACAACAAGGCAGATGCTTCCGTTATACTATTGATGCGTGAATCTTGGTGCACTTCCAACAAAAGCATACTAAACACTAATCCATACATACATCTTCAATTAATATCATGCATTCATATAGAGGAATCATCAAAAGAAATAGATTTGCAAGCACATGTGAATAGCAAGACTATGGAATACTCTAAGTAGCATGGCATGGAATAATAAGCATCGCGATGGCTACTAAAGCAATAAGATATATCATCATAAGGAACAAATCTAGCAAAAGGAGGAAAAGAAAATAAAGATATAAAAATAAAAGAGAGGAAAGAAACGAAAAAACAAGCACACAATATGATGCATGAACACACATGAAAGGAAAATAAGATGGAAAAATCAAAAAGATGATGCAAAAATTTTGAAAAATTTTAAAAACCCTAAAATAAAGTAAAAAGGCAACTAATGCATCTAAATGGCATGGAAATGCACTCTCCCAAGCTTAAAATTCACATTGTCCTCAATGTGATCATAGTGGAAGAATATGAGGAACAACGATAATAATGGGGGGTGAATGAAAAATGATGAAATGAATGACGTGAAATCCTAATGCAACTGCATGCACATACAATGATGCATGAGAGCGCCTTCCCCCAAGCTTATACCAAACAATCCTATTGAAATGACTCGATCAATAAAATCATGACTTTGCAAAGCGTGATCAAGTCAAATGCATAGGAAAGTAAGTATTCTTGAAAGAGATGCTCGATAGGTGGTGAGCAAAAGGTTGTGACACATCAAAATATGAAGAGTGCAATTAATATATATAATGGGTTTGGGGTGTAAAAAATTTTATTGCTGTCATATGAGGTGATATTTATTCAATCAAATCTATACGGTCCTCTCGCTGTCGAGAGGATTCGTGTTTATTTAAAGCATAAAATACTACATTACTGGATTGATATCACCTATAGCAAAAGGCGGATCCAATATCTTTGCCGGTGCAGGCAACTGCTCCAACTGCTTTTTCCGCGGCTCCGCCAGATGCATGTGTCCAAGGACTCTAACGAACTCCGGTAATGCATCCCCCAGCATTCCCACAATGACTCCAGCTGTACCCTGCAGAGAATAGGATGCATCAGTTTGCTGCAAAAAAATTCACACTAAGAATAAAAGTATTCCAAAGAGGATCGTTTATATAAATATATGAAATAAATAGTGGTGGACGATACTTCCCTAGAAATAATCCAATATCCTCTCGTGCTGTGATAGTTGTCTCTGTGGTGTCCTCTCTCAACTGCTCAAGTAAATCTGGATCATAGCTATGGATCTCCTCGATAGACTCATCAAACTGTGACACGTCCAAGCATACCTCCGGTCCATAATCGTATGTGTGCTGCAAAAGGTATGACGTGTCAAAAATATCTGAAGCAAAATAAATATCAAATGGAATACATGATTCAGAAATGGAGTGGGTAAAAATATCTCCCTGAGTGGGAGCAGTAAGCTCTGTGGGATAGTCCTTGTCGTCAGTGGAAGGATGAGGTGGCTGCAGAAGCTCTAATAGAGGAGGATAGTGCTTGGGATCCTCATGAATGGATGTTTCCTCGTCCTGATGCATGACCTCCTCGGTGATAAGCTCTGGCTCTGTGTGTAAGGCCTCCTCAAAAGCATGCTCTGGCTCGACAGTGTGCTCCTTTGCCTTCTCATCAACTATCAATGTAGGCTCTCTCTGGAATGGTGATGCTGGCTGCTCATGTATGTCAACTTGTGGGGATGTATCATGTGGAGGGGAATGCCCGCAAGCAATCCGAAAATATAGTATATCCCCCTCAAGACCGACATGGATGTCCTCAATAATTGTTCCTGTAGCTGAAACACAGTTCATAAAAAAATCTTCAAATCGTGAATCAAATGCATCACCTGCTGTAATGCTCTCTGAACCGACGAACCTCACTAACTCCAAGAGGCCCTCCAATAATCTCTGAAACGCGTCCTCCTTTGGCTGCGCATATGACTCAATTTTTGCTTCCTTCACTGCCTCTTCGTCCATCCACTCTTCATATGCAATAGCTGTATCGTAGGATGTGGGATCGACGACGGCACATTCTGGCTCTGGTAGCATGTCTGGCGATGCTTCTTCCCCATAATATGAAGAAGCAGAACTAATGTCTTTGGAAATCCCTGCAACCTTAAGCATGAGCGCATTCATTTCAAGTTCCCTCTTCACCCATTCCAATTGAAGATCGCCCTTATTAAGCCTGGCTTGTATTTCAACTTGGTGCACATGCATCTCATCAAAAAAGTATTCTCCTGTCTAAGCACTCTCATCAAAAAAGTATTCTCCCAAATGAGCACTCTGATCATAATAGTATTCTCCCATCTGAGCACTCTGATCAAAATAGTATTCTCCCATCAAAGCACTCTGATCAAAATCTGTGGTCCACGTAGTATAATCCATAGCACCTGATCAACAAATATAAATACCTGGAGAAAAATATCAGTGGCACAAAAGAATATAGAAATGATAATAATGGTGGCGGGGTGAAAATTCCCATTGTTAAAAAAAAATTTCGCAGTCTAATCAACCTAATTGTGACAAATTGGCACCCAACAGGAAACACCTCCCCGGCAACGGTGCCAAAACTCGATCGACCCTGGATATACACCCGGAGAACGATTGTAGTTGTACCGCAAGCACACGGTCAAGTGGCGAGCGCCAAAAACTTGATTGACCCCGGATATACACCCGAAGAACGATTGTAGTTTTACCGCAAGCACACGGTCAAGTGGCGAGCGGGTATCGAACACGAGGAGGTGGTGTTGGTTCCAATCTATCCTAGGTTGGTTTGACTACGAATGTATTATTGGTAGAGATGGTTATAGTGTAATGTAATGGAAATGGTGGTGGTTGTCGGTCGGTGATAGATATGTTGGTCAAATATCGATTCAAATACAATATAATAAAAGTATCTAGAGCTAGGAAATCCCCACTACGGATCATCATTCATCCTTGTAAATTGTGAATCTCAATATTGCAAGACTTGTGTCGAGGTGAACTAATCGTAACTGAATAGAGAACCAAGCTCACGCTCTCGCGCTATTGCCGGTCTATAGCAACCTAGATTAGGGTCCACTCTCGTACAAACCCTAACCTAAGCCACTAGCATGAAGATCGACATCATCGTCCAATCGCACCTCGAGCCCACTCTCGTGCAACCTCGAGTTACGACCTAGATTGTGATAGCTCATATTCGTCCAATCTCTTGCAAACGAATATGGGTATAGATTTATAATAAAAATCCTAGCTTTGGTCCAATCTTTTGCAAACCAAGTCTAGAGAATCTTGATTATAAACCTAAATCGAATATATTGGCCTTTCCATCGATCGGAATCCAATCTCTTGCAAACTCCAAATCGATGGAAGTTCCTAGCTATCCGTAATAAATCAAGCACAATCTAACCTTCTAGCAATTCTAGCAATATATAAATTCATTCTTCACAATTCAAAAATTAGATCCATAAGGTTCATCCCTATGACCTAGAACAACAATCAACCAAGCAAAGCAACAACGATATAGAAATCAATATGAGACATTGCTTGCCTATGAAAAGATAACAAATCAAAATTCAAATAATGAGAACAAAGATACTTAGCTTTGATGAAGAACTTCAATCCAATTACAAGATTTTTAGATCTAAGAGGGGGCCTAGGGCATGGCCTAACCTCTGAAATAATCTCTAAGAAAACATAATGGGGACCACCTCTAATGACGGCTACAAACCTCTTATATAGCCTCCCAAAACCCTAGCAAATAACCCTTCAAAACCCTCTCAAATTTGTGACCTAAATCAACTTGGCCGCAACTTAAAATCTGGGCCCGCAGGCACTCGGGCCGAGTGGGAATATGACTCGGCCGAGTGGAAATTCCAGTACTGCAGCATCAACTTGCAGAAATTCTCTAGATGTCATCTGACCTCCGATTGACGTATTCTTGGCGACGTTGGAACCATCATGAAGTATCCTATCTATAAAAAATATGAGAAAAATACTTTGATTACTGGAATGATAGAAAATTTCAAAATAGTGGGAGGCTATTTGAAAATTTGGGCGCTCGTGTCTTCGGCATCACTCGGCCGAGTGGGATTCTTTACTCGGTCGAGTGGGATTCTCTACTCGACCGAGTAGGGTCTTCTGCGGTTCTCCAAAAATTCCAGAGAGTCTGCTTAGATCTCAAGAGAAAAACCTTGTAATACTCGGGCGAGTGGGCTTCCTCACTCGGTCGAGTGGGCTTTGCTCCAAATTCCAGTAAGTTGGCCTCTTCTCTGGACGACATCTCTGTAGCACTCGGGTGAGTGGGCTTTCTTGAGCTCTTTTCTTCTCCTTTTCGCCTCCTCGTCGATTCTATCAAATTCTTTCCTTATCCACTCATCCTCTAGCGCTGATAACCCCTCAATAAGGCCATGAACGATGCTCTGTTACGCGTGCAAGTCCTTTAAGCTCATTTTTGCTCCCAATTGATCCATATTTTCTGAAATCCAACAAAAACACGAAATAGTGAAAAGTAACGCAATATCATCGAATAATCGTGAAAAACACAATATGAGCAATCGAAATTGCGTGCAAACATGCAGAAAAAATGTGTAAAATATGGACCGATCAACGAGCGAACCCGCAAAAACTCACGGACCTAGGTAGCATCTCTATCACATGCTCGATAGGAGAAGTGAAGATTAATCGGGTGCTCGTCGATTTGGGTGCGAGCGTGAGTCTTATGCCTCTGTCATTATATAAGAGGATAAGAATGGACGACCTTGAGCCCACCGGAATGACGCTGCAACTTGCAGACAGGTCTGTGAAATACCCGATGGGGGTTGTGGACGACTTACCGGTGAACGTCAGTGGTGTACACATGCCTGTAAATTTTGTGGTGATGGACATACCGGAAGACAACCACACCCAGATAATCCTCGGGAGCCCTTCATGGCGACATCTATCGTACTTATTGATACGAAGAAGGGGAAGCTGTCCCTAAATGTGGGCGACCAGAAGGTAGAATTTGATTTAGGATTGTCTATGAAGCATCCACATGAGAAGCAAAATTGCAATGTGCTGGAGGCTGAAGAAGAAAGAATAGTTAAAGCTGGAGCTTGGGAGATTCTCTCAAGGAACCCCTCCCCCCGATAGCTTGGGGGCCTTGAAGAGTATATTGGGGCGACAGAAGAAGAAATAGCTGGAGAAGTGTGTGTCTCACAGACGACTCCTTCTGGATTCAAGAAGGTTGCTCCGACGAGGAGCAAAGGAAAAGAGCCTAAGGGGCTCACTGCTGAGGAAGTCCGGATCCTACGAAAAGTGGCGGTTGACGCCAATGTGAGGGAGAAGCCCCAGACACCGCCAGCGGGAGGATCGTTAAGAGAATCTACCTTTCACCTCTGTCAACACCAAGACCGCTGCTCCAAAAGCTGATGGGATGCCAATCATCGGGCATCACCGGCACCAACCACCTTGAAGATCATATACCGGGAATCGAGCAAACGACTTTAAACAACAGCGCTTCATGGAAGGCAATCCATGTTCTAAACCTTCATCGTTATTTTTAGGATTAGTTTCCTTATTTTTGGTTAATAAACACTGCTATGATGATAATCATTTGGAGACTTAGATGAATTTTGTGTTTTTGCAGAAAATTGCCCTCAACTGATCGGGTGATGATTCAACCGATCGGTTGAGCCGTATATGAAGATGGCCATATCAGAATATCAGCCAACCGATCGGGTGGCAAAAGCAGCTGACCGGGTGGAAGATCAGGTGACAAGGCAGAGCTCTCGGGAAAATTTGGAGTTAAATCAACCGATCGGGTGAGCTGAAGCTGTGATCGGGTGGAAGACCGGGTGAAGTCGACAGTGCTCTCGGGAAAATTGTGAAGCGACCAACCGATCGGGTGAAAACTCACCCGATCGGTTCGCCTGTAGCTGCCTTTCAACAAGAATTTTCAAAAAATAACCCAACCGATCGGGTGAGATCTCACTCGATCGGTTCGCCTAAACCCTATAAATAAACCCCTTCACCCGATTCATTTCTCACCCGACTCTCTCTCTCCTCCGATTGTTTCGCCTTCCCTCTCCCTCAACCGGCCATCTCTTTCACTCACTCAACTCCAAAACTTCACTCCCCACTTCCTCCATCTCTCTCTCCCATCATCAATCCTCTCTCTACCACCATTCAACCCTAATTTCTGCCCTAACCCCTAGCCATATTTCCCCCATTTCGAAAAATTCTCTTTTTGTTGTATCGACGTGCTGCCGCTTCACGAATCTGTCCATTGCGCTGCGTGGAGTCCTTTGTGAGCAAAGAATCACTTCGATATTGGGTAAACTCGTTCCTATGCTTAGCTTTTTTACTTTACCCAAGTATTTGCATTTTGCTCAATTTGCCGTTGTTTTGTGCATTTGCACTATCTTGCATTTTCATCACACCCACACACTCATGGTTAAGGACAAAGAAAATGGTAAGGGAATCATGAGGGAAGAGGGGCCGTCTCGCAAGAGACACAAATCTACACGTTCTCCACATGCACGTGCTCCTCAACCTCCCCCTATCCAACCCCCACCTAAACCATTATTCCTCCCGAGGACCAACTGATGGGACCGCGGGGATATCGTTTCTTCAGTCTAGAGCATAAGGATTTTTATAATAGACTCAACCAATGGTCCCACCTAGCCCCTAAGTTTGCTCATAGTCAAACCCTGATCGATCTCAGAGTTTTCTCCGGTGTCGAGTCTTTATTTGCAAAACTAGGTTGGCTGAGCTTTCTAAACGCCCATGCCCAATCATACCCCGTCCTCACACTCGAATTCCTTTCATCCCTCAAAACTGTGGCAGGGTCCATTATCGATTTTCATGTCCAAAACCGAAACATCTGCACCCACGTGAACACAATCAACAACATCTTCGGTTTCCCCATTCTAGGCAACAAGGTCCGTCCCTATGAATATCATCACGACTTCAATGTCGATTATTTTTGGGGTCGCCTCACCCTCCACGACCGATATCCTCGAGGCAAGGCCAAGGCCTCCTCCATCATCCACCCTGTATTTCGTCTAGCCCACTGCATCTTATCGAGCACATTCTTTCCCCGGGATGAGTCAGGGACTGTGACTATCCCTGACCTTTTTATACTTTGGGCTATGACCTTCGATTTCATTCGAGGTGATGACGGGATAGCTTTTGAGGCCCCTCACATACCTATTAACGGCGGTGCATGGCTTATTCAAAAATTACTTGATATTAGCCGCGCCGGCAAGGGCAAGAATTGCGGCTGGGGCCTCATTACCATCATTGCTTCACATCCCATGTTCAATATCGTTATCCCCCGAGATTTGCCACACGCCGCAGGATCCACCTATCTAGATCTTGATGTCTTGCGGCACACCCATATGATCAAGCCTCGTGGCGACGGTCGGTTTGCCTTTTACTATGGTCACCCTCTGCTCCTTACACCATTCTGCCCAACCCGTGCCGTATGTTTATACATCTTGAGGTAGATTGGACGTTCCCTCCTGACCTAGAGTTTTTAGGGGGGTTACATCTTCAGTTTCATATCCCTGACGCACCACGACCACCTTCCCCTGCCGCCCACTTAGGCGAGCAGGACATCCCTGCATCCAGAGGAGACCCTGGGGATGGACCTAGTGATGCCACCCCGGCTTCTGTCCCTATTTCTTCTGAGGCTCTCACTTCGGCCCTCTTAGGCCTTGCCTCCAGTGTCGGCACGACCATTTCTGCCGGCACCACTTCTGCTGTTCGTCGAGCCACCTCTGCTCGTCTCGCTCTAGAGACTGAGTTAGCTTCTCTGCGCACTGGCGCATCTACCTCTACCTCCTCGGACCCATCCTCTTCTATCTTCTCACCCATGTTTCCTCGCACTCGAGCGAAACGTGTCCGCCATTCTACGCATTCTTACTCACATTCACGGTCCATCTCCTCCCACCCATCCCCCTTCACCTCCTCCATCACCTCATCGACGATCATCACCTCCAGCCACCACCGTTTCCATTCCCGCCTCTACATCTCCACACACTATTCCTGACCCACCACCTCCACCACCCTCCACTTCCATCATCGCATACGCTCGCCGTAAGAAATTACCGGTGCGCTCGAGACCACTTCCCTCACTTATTTCATTGGCCACCGCATCCCTCCCACTCACCATCATCACCACCACTCCACCCATCATACACACCACCACTCCACCCATCCATCCACCCCTTTCTCCACTTCTCCGCATACCCATCACCTCTCCCGCCCACATCCCTCTAGACTCTTCCGAGGAGGACGAGGACACTTCCTCTCCTGCATTTTGATCTCTTTCTTTTTTTCTCTTCCAATTTTCCATCTAGCACATTATTTCTACATCACCATGATCATATCATATTGCTAGCATTGTAATGATTAGCTTGGGAGAAATCGATATCTTTGTCATGTGTTTGTTTATAAGTGTTCTTCGGATGTGTTTTTTCTATCTTTTATTTGTGTGTTTGTGTTCATTGGTGTGTTTTTCACGTTTTTCACATTTTTGTGTCGGTGTGTACTTCCCCCCCCATTTTCTTTGCCCTCCTGTATTTACTACTATTGCATTGAGGGCAATGCAAGTTTCAGCTGGGGAGTCGCACTTTGTGCGTCAGTTGTGTCTTTTTCCTCGTTTTTGAGTCGTTTTCATCGTATTTTCTTTTTTATTTCTTTCTTTTTATCTCCATCTCCTAGAGATGACCCCATATGATGAATTTCCACAGAACCACACACAAACCTAGTATTGCTATGATAATCACTTTCACTAACCCTAGGAAGCTGTGTCATATTGCATTTCATGCTTCGTGGGTTCACTTTGCTTTTATGTTAGTCGTGTGTCGTGACTAGCTAGTTGGTGTGCTTCTACTTTGTGATTTTGATGTATATACATGTCCTTGGTTAACTCCTAGACTATCATACTTCAATTTTGAATATGCGGTATTTGCCTCTACTGTCTGCTTATATGTATATATATATACATGCTTCAATTCGCATGTGTCGGGACTCTACCAATAGGACTAGGATAACCCATTTAGCTTACGCTCTGATTTGCGAGAAAAATTTTCTTTTGATCAAGTGTTTAGATTTCGACTTCTTTTTTGTTTTACTTAGTGCAAATCCCCTCGTCGTGTACCGTTCTCCCACTTGGGAGAGTACACAAATTTATAGCCCAAAAATCCAAAAATCCAAAAGGGAAAAAAAGAGAGAGAAAAGAAAAAAATCCAAAAAGAAAAGAAAAGAAAAAAGAAAAAATTGTAGAGCCAAAAGCCCAAAAAAATACAAATACCCAAAACCCAAAAATTCCCGTGTGAATATTATTCCTCCACCGTGAATAAAGAGAAGGCAAGAATTTGCACCGAGTGTTCTACTCCACACCTTCTCAACCTCCTTCGTTTTCGAACACACTTGGCATAGAAACTTTCTAGCGATTATCTAGGCTATAGTGCGATGATCTTCTAGTTCCTAGCGGTCGAGTCCCGGTGCATGATACACTTCTATTCTTATAATGTTCGCATGCATGCTTGAGCTATTATTCACCGCTTATTCGAATTGAATCGATATTTGGGTCTTTCCATGGGTATGTGTATATGGAGCTTTATTGCACAATCTAGAAAGTGACACCGTCTGTTAGCACACGACCACACTCACTCGCGCTTCACCGCGTGGGCCCACGATACTTGTATGGACTCATATTCCTTGGTTTAGTGATGTGTTTTATCGCATGCTTGCTTGGTGTGGTGTGTTTGATTTTGTTGGCTCTGACGGGCGATCTAGGACTTTGATCTCTCTTTCTGTTTCTTCCTTTCTATTTTTCCCTCCGAACTCCTACTCTCACTCGTCTTCCTCGAGGACGAAGAAGGGTTCAGCTTGGGGGATTTTTACGTGCGTTTATATTTTATATATTCACGCACGTCTTCTTAGTGATTTTCCATTGTTTTTCGTCGTTCCGTACCCTTTCTTTTATGTTTTTTTGTATCTTTTTACTTTCTCCATGTTTTTGTGTAAATGCAGGAGATTGCTAGCATTGGGAACATATAAAGAAGATATCATGAGTCTCCGGAGCAACGGGAGGAGTCACGCACGATCCAGATGGCCAAACGTCGAAGAATACCAAGTTTCAGCCCTCAACCGATCGGGTGGACAGAGCCACCCGATCGGTTGGTGCACGCGTATCCGACCCGGACATGAGTTGAAGTGAAGAGCAGCTCACCCGATCGGTTCAGCGATCGGGTGAGATCGACAGAGCTCTCTGTTATTTTGAGCTTAATTCCAACAGATCGGGTGACATCTCACCCGATCGGTTCATCTGTAGCCGCATTTCCCCAATTCACGACCCGATGACGCCAACCGCTCAGCTCAGCGACCGGTTGGTGCTTCTGAAGCCCGATGGCCAAAGCGACTAGCAGCTCACCCGATCGGTTGATGCTTCAACCGATCGGGTGGCCTCATTTTCTATATATAGTGACCTAAATTTTCCAAAACGCGGATCCCGTTGTTTTTCTGTCTTTTTGGGATTTGTGACGGCTGGGAATTTATTTTATCTTGTAAGTTTTCTAATCATTCATTAACTTTGATACATTGTTCTTAATACTATTAGCTTCTCTTTTCTATTGCTTGATTATGATTTTAATGGTTGAATTTGATTGTGATGCTATTTTCGCCATGAATCGTGAGTAGTTCCCCAATCTAGGGCATTGGTGGAAACCCCTTCATGGGTTCTCTCTAGAACGACCATAGGAATAGGATTTTGATAGGGTTTGGAAATTTAGATGGTTATGCGGGGCGTTTTATTGTCACTGGCGGGAGAAAGACCGCCTTTGACATTCGGGCCAAGGGGAAATAAGACTGGCGTTTGATCCCCTAACCACAGCTCACACCCCTAGCATAGACATTGAATCGTAGCGCGTGGGAACGGCAGGATGAAATGTTGGGAGCAATCGTTGCGAGCTTAGTGCTCCCGGAGTCGGTCGGTGTTAATAGACATGGGAATGCCCACCGACCGAACCCGGGTAGTCCTAGCGGATCATCCTGGGCATCGACCGGAATATCGGGCCCATGGGACGCATGTATCACTCTTAGAGACAACGTCTCATCACTAAACCCTAAAGTCCAATCGTAATCCTATCCGCCGTTTGTAATAGAGAGGGCACATGATAGGGTGGAAACCAAAGTCCTAAGTTCCCTTTTATATCTTACATCCACCGTATTCTATTTCTGTGACAACCTACCGATTGATTGGGCTAGCTCACCCATCGGGTGAACCGGTTCCTTCTTGACAATAAGCCCAAACACGCCTCCCTGAGTTCGACTCCCAAGCCACACTACAAAACTGTGTGCTTGCGGTTATAAATATTTAAATCTGGTATCCCCGATTCCATTGCATATATTGCTAAATCTAGGGGACGTCATCTACCACACCCAGAGTAATTAACCTCACTCCAGATCTCTTACGCGGGGAGGTTGATGACCATCTCAGGGTGGAAAGAAGCACCCAAGAGATTCTATAACCCCAATATATTTCTCCGGTAAAGATTTGGATGGTGTGTAGCTGCCACATGAAGATACTGTTGTCATTAGCGCCACCATAAAAGAGGTGTCGGTGAAGAGATTACTCATCGACATAGGGAGTTCATGTGATGTTTTTTCTTCACTACTTTGGACAAGATAAGGCTGGCTTTATCGGGGTTGAGAGAATGCCCAAGACCCCTCATAGGCCTCACTGGACATTTCACACCGGTGGCTGGCATCATCACACTGCCATTGACCCTTGGAACATACCAATGACAGGTCGCCCGTTTGACCAACTTTATCATGGTGAAGATCAACTCGACATACAATGGAATCATCGATAGACCACTGCTCAATGCAATGGAGGCGGTGGTATCAACGTTCCACCAGATGATCAAATTCCAGACTCCTGAAAGAGTTGGAAAGGCAAAAGGGAATCAGAAGCAGGCTCGATCTTGCTACCTTTTGTCCTCATCCTTGAGAAGTGTGGAGCAAACAGACCCAGATGATCTCGACAACGAGGGTACGCATGACCCACAGTGGTCGAAGGGATGGAGAGCGTCCAGATTTCTGAAGAAGAAGGAAAGACTGTCTCCATTGTGTCGATGCTCCCTTTCGACCTAAATGAACAGTTGATTACACTCCTAAGTGAGCACGCTAACATCTTCACATAGTCTCCGAAGGATACACCCGACATCGACCCTCGGGTAATATCCCATAAGCTGGAGGTCGATTCTACTTCCAAGCCCATGAAGCAGAAGAAGAGGAACATGGGAGGTGAAAAGATGAAATCGGCAATCGAGGAAGTGGGTCGACTTCTGGCGGCATGCTTCATTTGGGAAGTCCAATATACCGAATGCCTCTCAAATGTGGTGATGGTGAAGAAGGTAAATGACAAATGGAGGATGTATGTTAACTTCACCGACCTCAACAAAGCCTGTCTGAAGGTCAGCTACCCCTTGCCTCGAATCGACCACCTTGTCAATAGTGCCCTGGCTATGATCTATTAAGCTTCTTGGATGCTTTTTCTGGCTACAAGCAGATCCAAATGGCGCAAGATGATGAAGAAAAGACTTCTTTCATCACGGATCAAGGTATTTTCTTTTATAAAAAGATGCCATTTGGTTTAAATAATACATGAGCAACATACCAGAGTATGATGAACAAGGTCTTCGAAGCTCAAATTGGGCGGAACTTGGAGGTCTATGTTGATGATATTCTGGTCAAGTCGAAGAAGCCGACGGATCATATTGTAGATCTCCAAGAGACATTTGCACAGATTTAACACTACAACCTTCGACTGAACCCTACAAAGTGTACATTTTAGGTTCGATCTGGGAAATTCCTCGGGTTCATGCTAACGAATCAAGGAATCGAAGCTAATCCCGACAAAATCGCGACAGTTGTAGCAATGAAGGAGCCCTCTACCATCAGAGAGCTTCAGAGATTGATCGGTAGAATAGCGGCTCTGGGTCGATTCCTGTCCAAATCGGCCAAAAGGTCGATACCTTTCTTCAAAGTACCAAGGAAGGCAACAACGTCTACCGTGAGGGGCAAGAAAATCATCGAGTGGGATGCAGATTGTAAGAATGCTTTCTCTGAGTTAAATGAGTATCTTTGTAGCCCACTACTCTTGACTAAGCCAGATAAAGATGACCAACTCATATTCTATCTAGCAGATACCATGGAGGTTGTGAGCTCGGCTCTTGTCAAGGAGGACTCTGGAGTGCATCGACCTATCTACTATGTCAGCCAGGTCCTTCGAGGTGCAGAAATAAAATACTCAAGGATAAAGAAGATGTCATTCACTCTGGTCCAGTTCGCAAGGAGGCTACGACCCTACTTCCAAGCACGTACCATCTTGGTCCTCACCGATACCCCTTTGGAGCAAACTTTAAAGAGGCATGACATTCGAATTGAGTGAGTTCGTCATTCGATACAAGCTGAGGATCGCCATCAAGGGACAAGCCCTTGCTGACTTCATTGTCGAACTCACCTACGATGACAAACTGCCAAAAGAGGTACATGTTGCTAACATACAGTTCAATATTTCCCCTTCTTCCTCGACAGTTGTCGACCCTTCAATGGTTTCTCATGAAGGAGAAGGGACATGGATCTTGCAAGTTGATGGCTCGGCGACTCGAACCGAAAGCAGAGCAGGTATATTTGTCCAAACACCAGACGACAATATACTCGAATACGATCTTCGGTTCAACTTTCAAACCACGAATAATGTGGCGGAATATGAAGCTGCCATCAATGGCCTCAGATTGGCTCGAGCGCTCGGGACAAAGATCGTCCACATCCACAACGACTCTATCTTGATAGTCCACCAGTTGAAAGGAGGTTACGAAGCTCGAGAGGAAATGATGCAGAACTACATGCAAATTGCCAATGCTGAGCTGACCAAATTCAGGCGGGTGGAGATCCACTACGTACCACGATCAAGGAACCACCGAGTCGACACTCTATCAAAGCTTACCTCATCCTTACCGGTAGGACTAGGTCGAACAGTATATGTACATCATCTTCAATACCTGAGTGTACTCGCAGAGGAGCTGCTAAGCCTCGACCAAGGAGTCACATGGATGGACCACATTATCAAATACCTCAATACTGGGGAAAACCCAAATCACCCAACGGGGCACAAAAGCTGGAGCGAATGGCCTACCAGTTTGTATTACTTGATGCTTCATTGTACAAGCGACGATAGACCAGGTACGACGCATTTCCTTACCTCAAATGTCTAACTCCACACGAAGCAATCTATGTGATTCAGGGAATCCATGAAGGATACTGCAGAAATCATTGTGGAGGAAAGAACTTATCCTTGAAAGCCTTGAGACAAGGTTACTTCTGGTCTCCATGTTCAAGGAGGTGATCGAGTATGTCCAAAAGTGTCCTACTTGCCAGAAGTTCACAAAGCATATCTCGGTCCCTCCAACTGAACTAATCCCCACCATTAGTCCTGTTCCTTTTGCAAAATGGGGCTTAGATATCTTTGGTCATTTGCACCATCGAGTGGATAGCAGAAGTTCCTGATCATAGCAATCAACTACTTCACTAAGTGGATCGAAGCATAGCCCCTTGCCTGCATCACTTGGAAGGAAGTAAGAAGCTTTGTGTGGAAATCGATTGTATGTCGATTCGACATCCCTCAATCCATCGTAACGGACAATTAGATGTAATTTAACAGTATCAGTTTTAGGGATTTCTATTTCGAGTTAAAGATCAAGCTACACTTCGCTTCGGTGGCTCATCCTCAGACCAACGGTCTAGCGGAAGCAGCTAACAAATGCATCCTTGAGCTCTTGCAGAAGAGGGTAGGAGAGGCCAAGGGAACATGGCCCGATGAACTCCCAGGCATCATATGGTCATACAGGATGACTCATAAAGCCTCGACAAGGAAAACTCGTTTCATGCTCGCCTACGGATGTGAAGCGATCATGCCAGTTGAGGTCAACAAACAACCGCTCCGTCTCTGTTACTTTGATGAAGAGAGAAACTCAGAAGGACTCGAGCTCAATTTGTAATTGCTCAATAAGGTTTGAGAACATGCTCTAACCACCCTTATCGAGCATAAGGGATGCATGGCCCGCTACTTCAATTCAAAAGTTCGAGAGCGCAGCTTCCATAAATGTGATCTTGTGTTACGAACGACCATTTTCTCCCTTAAGATCGTCAAGCAAGGAAAGCCCGCTGCAAAGTGGGAGGGTCTCTACAAAGTGATCGATGTCCTTGGCCCGGCTACATATCGACTCTCCATACTGGAGGATATGGAGCTTCCTCATTCTTGGAATGCTGAGCACTTGCGAAAGTACTATAAATGATCGTGCTAGCAAGACATGGCAAATTGTGATGGTCATAATCTCCCCTTGTATTTATTTTGCATAAATACATAATAAATACATGGTTGACCATCTTTTTATCTAAGAAGATCCTCGATCATCATTGGTCGTAAGAAGAAAGGGCCTCACTCCTCGCAACTGAACGACCCTCGTCGTCAGCCGTAAGCCAAAGGGCCAATCCCTTGCCACTGAACGATCCTGAATCGCCGTCGATCGTAAAATAAAGGGGTATCGCCCTTGCAACTAAATGACCCTCGTCGTCAGCCGTAAGCCAATGGGCCAATCCCTTGCCACTGAATGATCCTCGATCGTCATCGGCTATAAGAGGAAGGGCCCTCGCCCCTCGCAATTGAACGACCCTCATTGTCAGACGTAAGCCAATGTGCCAATCCCTTGACACTGAACGACCCTTGATCGTCGTCGGTCGTAAGATGAAGGGACCTCACCCCTCGCAACTGAACGACCCTCGTCGTCAACCGTAAGCCAAGAGACCAATCCCTTGCCACTGAACGACCCTCGATCATCATCGACCGTAAGACGAAGGGGCCTCGCCCCTCGTAACCAAACGACCCTCGTCATCAGCCATAAGCCAAGGGGCCAATCCCTTGCCATTGAACAATCCTCGATCACCGTCGGCCATAAGTCGAAGGGGCCTCACCCCTTGCAACCGAACGACCCTCGTCGTTAGCCATAAGCCAAGGGAAAAATCCCTTTCCACTGAACACGACCCTCGATCATCGTTGGTCGTAAGACAAAGGGGTTGATGTGTTATAATATTCCACATTCTATCTATATGTTTACAAGTCAAAATGATTGCTTAAATCCCGATTTATTACGCTTTTATGTTGATGATTGAAACTATTTGACTCCGAGAGCATTTGGTTGCATTTCAGGGAATATCAAGCAATTTGGATGCAAGTGAATACCATCAATGATCTATATTTAGCAGTAGCTTTAGGACGCATGGAGCACGATGTTTGATCTACTGGCTCATTAGTTGTTATGGCAGGGGATGATCCATTTGAATGAGGGCTCGTTAATTTTATTATGAATCATGTGTCTGCTGCAGGTTTATTGAGGATAATATTCACGTTCAGCTTGGAGGAGACACCCTGCATTACTATATTACAACCAAGGACGAGACCAGCAAACACAACAATGGCATTGTCTATGATGCCATGCCCGAGCCATCTCTCGCTCTTGACCCCTCTCAACAGGTTGAAGATATAGAGCATCCTACACCACTAAAGCCTATCATTGAGGAGGCCGTGCTAGCAGAGCCGGAGCAGACCGTTGAGGAGGACGCTACTCAGGACAAGGATACAGCTATTCACATGGAGCCCAGATATTACCTACCTTCAGTTGAGCTTCCGCATCCACCTGCACCATATACTACGGCAGAGGACCACCCACCAGAGCTTACTGCTCCCACTCAGGGAGATATTTTTACCCATTCCATTTCTGAATCATGTATTCCATTTGATATTTATTTTGATTCAGATATTTTGACACGTCGTACCTTTTGTAGAACATATATGATTATGGATCAGAGGTATGCTTGGACGTGTCACTGCTTGACGAACCTGTCAAGGAGCACAGCAAGGAGTCGGCCGAGGAGGATCAGGAGAGGTTACCTGAGACGCTTGGAGATGAAACCAAGGAAAGAGCTGTCTTAGTGCACGAGAGTAGAGATACAATCTCAGGGAAGTATCATCAACTAGATTTAATTTCCACTATTTCTTTCAATGATTTTCTTTGGGATTCATATATCATGGGGGAAAATTTTCGACGACGAACTGATGTAGCTCGTCCTCCACAAGGTACTTGTGGAATCCTTGGAGAGATGCTAGGGGCTGCATTGCTGGAGTTCGTTGATATTAGTGGCTACATGCAGCTGGCTGAGCCATGGAAGGAGCAGTTGGAGCAGTTGCCTGCACCAACAAAGATACTGGATCCGCCATTTGCTACATGTGGTATCAATCCAGTAGTGTAGATGTAGTGTAGATTTTTATGCTTTAAATAAGTACGAATCCCCTCGACAGCGAGAGGACCGTATATGATTTTTAGGCTTTTTTAGTTTGATAAATTCACCCAATATGATGGTTACACAATAAACTTTTGCACCCCACCCTATTCTATGATTTGATTGCCTACCCTAATTTTACGATGCTTACTTTGCCTCTCTCCCCAATCTTTATGCACATCTGTCCATACCGGGCACCATCTGATATAGCTTGGGGGGATAGAGATTATTTTGTTGTGTAGATCCCTATTTTGTCGTTGTCCTTTATCCATATCACACACACATTGAGGACAATGTGACGTTTAAGCTTAGGGGAGTGCACAGTGCACGCACTTTGCTTTGTCATGAAACACACTTTAGAATTTTCATATGAACCAGATTCACTTCTCTATTTTTGTCTCATATGCTTCATTTCTATGAAATATTGTGGATTTATTTTTTTATGAACTCTGATATCTGTTAGATTAAGTTTAATTCCTTGATTAGAGTATCATTGTTCATATACTTTTTCACAGTAGAATCCATAGTTTCACAACTATATTCTCGAAACAGTTGAGCTCAAAATGAATGAATCAAAAGTTGAAAATTGTTTGATTCTTGCATGATTTGATTGATAATTCTATTGCTTCATGGATGTTTAGTAATTCAAAAGAGATAGGATAACCCCACGACAACCAAAGGAATGATAATTAGAATTCCTGAAACTGAGCTATGACTATATTTTATGCTTTTTCCTTTTTTTGCATATAGCCAAATAAATGATCTTTGATCATGATTTGCATTCCATCGCATTTACGTGAGTTTGCAAAAATCCCAATAATACAAAAATCAAATAAATATCCTAAATAAAAGGTCGTTGGGGTTCCTTGTAACCCGATGCCCTAAGATAATCTGATCTGGGATACATAGACCGCTCCTTGCACTCCATTGCGTTTACGCAAGTTTGCAAGACAAAAAGCAAAAAATAGCCAAAAGTATAAAAACACAAAAAATCCATATCTTTATCTCTATTTCTATATAGAACAAAGACATGGACTAGTTGATGGGTTCTAGGAGTCATGAAACGAGCGTATGGTGGTAATGCATTACCTTAATTGAATTTACTAACTCATTCCATGAAGCTTAACAAAACACCATGCATGCTTGAAACTGTTTGATCATGGCATATTTACACTGCTTAGAGAATGAGTTGTGGACATTGGCTTCATCTCTGTGAACTTAGTATATTTCGTGATAGACTATGATAGAATGTAGCTCTAGTATTATTTCAACGGTTTTCAAGTTCATTACATTTATTGAAATCCATGATTTTTTTTAATTTGAGCGAGACTTAAGTGTTTTGTGTGAATGTGTGTTCTAATCATATTGGTGTGTGTTCACATATTCTTGTATCCATGGCTTCATATATTCGCTGAGTTTAATATTGAGCCCCTTGCTTAAATCCCGATTTATTACGCTTTTATGTTGATGATTGGAACTATTTGACTCCGAGAACGTTTGGTTGCATTTCAGGAAATATCGAGCAATTTGGAGCTTATTTGAGAGGAGGATACAATCGTCGATGCTGGAGTGTTAATGGCATCGTATTGATGGAGTTCATGTTGCTGGAAAGGAGCAAGAAGAGGAAGCAAAGGGAAAAAGAAAGAAAGAAAGAAAGAAAGAAAAAGAAGAAAGAAGAGAAGGGAAGAAGAGAGGAATGAAAGAGAGCCCAAGAGAATCCCAGATCACTCAGTCGAGCAGGCTATGCACTCGACCGAGCTGGGACCACTTAGAGCAAAGAGAAATCTGCAATGGGTCGCTCGACTGAGTGACCCAACTCGCTCGACCGAGCGACCCTGTTCGCTCGACCGAGCTAGCCTCTGCAGGAAGATATCTTTTGCCTTAAAACTCTCTGTCAAATTTTGATTTAAGTCACTCGGTCAATCGGCCGAGTGACCTCTCTCCCGACCAAGCGACATGGATTCCACGAAGATGGCGCTCGGTCGAGCGGCTACCCCGTTTGACCAAGCGGCCGCTTTTCGCAGACCAAGCAGCCGAAGCACCAAGAGGGCGCTCGGTCGAGCTGTTCGCGAGCCCAGGTTGACTTAGGGTTAGTTTTTTGGGTTTTGGGGGAAGGCTATAAATAGGATTGGGCAGCCATCATTTGGGGGATCCACTGGACTCATCTTTTGTTAGGGGAGCTAGTTTTTAGGGTTTGGAGGCTCTTTTCAGAGACTAGGCTATGCCATCGGCCCCCTCCTTGGTAATTTATGTATCGGATCTTCGATAAGCTAAGTATTTATTTCGTTAATATTCCTTATTGCTTTTATTTTTTGGTTGTGATGTTGATCTCTCTTGTTTCCATATCTTTTTCTATAATTGAGTAGATCTATT
The DNA here is from genome assembly GCA_030789695.1 of Scilla litardierei. Taxonomy (NCBI): domain Eukaryota; kingdom Viridiplantae; phylum Streptophyta; class Magnoliopsida; order Asparagales; family Asparagaceae; genus Scilla; species Scilla litardierei. Next base: position 34,967,375 of record CM061134.1, read on the forward strand.
GCTAGGGTTAGGTTGAACCATAGGATCCTAGGGAGTGAATGTTAGGTTGATCTTAGTTGAATGAATCTAGGGTTGCTCTATATTAGTTTGAACAAGGGTTTTGGGGGAATAGCCCTAGAATTGGAGGATTGCGAAAGTGGCTCCATATTCTAGGGAAGATCCCCATGAATCTGATTGGGGTTTAGTGGCCGCTTTTCTAGGTCTCGTGATCTGACGTGCGTTTATATTTTATATATTCACGCACGTCTTCTCCGTCGTATTCCGTCGCTTTTCGTCATTTCGTATCTGTTTCTTTGTGTTTTTAGTTTCTTTTTTTACTTTCATTGTGTTTATGTGCATTTGCAGGACATTGCTGCACAGGGGACATATATAGCCAACATCATAAGTCCTCGGAGCAACGGAAAGTGTCGCACGAGATCCTGAGAGACATTTGTCAAAGATAACCATGTATCAGCTCTCAACTGATCGGATGGAACAACCAATCGATCGGGTCATGCGATCCGGGTCAGTGCTGAAGAAGAGACAGTTCCACCCGATCAGTTCAATGATCGGATGGATGAATAACAGAGCGCAGTTTTGAAGTCCAAAGCTCACCCAGTCGGTTGACTTGTCAACCGATCGAGTCACCTGTAGCTGCTGTTTCCCATGCTCAAGAAGTCGAAGACTCACCCGATCGGTTCAGTGATCGGGTGAGATTTATCAGAGCTGAAGACAGATTTTTCCATCGTCTCACCCGATCGGGTGAAGTTTCAACCGATCGGGTGAGTGTCTGTTTTTGTCTTTTGTGGAAATATTCCCTGGCATCTTGCCCACTTGTATAAATAGGGCTAGGTTTTTCCAGAAACGGAATCCCCATTTTAAGCTGTTTTAGGGATTTTCAGCTGATCGAATTAAACGCATATTGTAAGTTCTTTGATCGCTTTCATACTTTTATATTGTGTTTATGCATCTATTTGCTACAGTGAAAAATCGCTTGATTTCTATTCTTATGGCCATGTCTTGTTTTATTGCATTCCATACCATGTTTAGTGAGTAGTTCTTCAATCTGGGACATTGGTGGAAGCCCCTTCGTGGGTTCTTCCTAGAACGGCCATAGGTTTAGGGATCCGATCGGATCTAGGGATTTTGATGGTTGCACAGGGTCGTTTCATTGTCATCGGCGGGAAAAAGACCGCCTTTGATCGTTAGGCCAAGAGGAAATAAAACGGGACTTTGATTCTCTAGCCATTGCTTACCCCTAGCGTAGACATTGAGCCCTTGCATGTGGGAACGGCTTGGACGAAATGTTGGGAACAATCGTTGTGAACTTAGTGCTTTCGGAGTCGGGTGGTGTTGGACATGGGAATGCCCACCATCCGAAGCCGGGTAGACTCGGCATCGATCGGAATATCGGGTCCATGGGACGCTAAGTACCACTTTTAGAGGCAACGTCTCACTGCCAAACCCTAGCATTCGGTCACATTCATATCCTTCGACCGTAATAGTGAGAATCCATGATTAGGGTGGAAGCCAAAGTCCTAGGTTACCTTTTTACTTTTTACACCTTTCCATGATCATGAAAGTCACTCTAGCGCTAGGGGTGATTACTAATCCTCAATCCGCTAGTCGGTGACTACGAGAGTAGCCTGACTCTTAGAACCAACTGTAGTGTAGTATCCCAGTCCGTAGATCACGCGAGTGGATACTGATTGTGATGCGGGAACCCGTGTCAAGCATAATGCACGTATTCCTGTATGAAGCTGATTGCAAAATCAGAGCTACACATATGGATACGTTAGGCGAGTTTGACAACGAAGTTAAGTACTCGTTCCCATCTCCAGATATGACACTCCTACCCTCATTCATAGTTCAACGAAAGGACCCTTAACCTGATATCCAAGCATGAAAGTCTAACGGGGATTCCCAATGCCCTAGTGATATTTCTCTCATTCGTTTTCTTTGTTCTATTTGTTTTCTTTTGTGTTTGGATATGACTTGCAGACAGTGAAACCCTCGCATTCCACATCCATCGTCATTACGACAGTCCATAATCCATCTCCACCAATAAAACATGAAGCCTAGACCGACCTAGGATCGATAGGTAGTGCGACACCGCCTCTCTGTGGATATGATACCCGCTCGCCACTGTTTATACCTTGCGCATGCGGTAATACGGCATCGTCGTCCTATGCGTGAGCACGTGTCAATGATCAGGGGTCTCGTCCCCCGCAACCGAACGACCTTCGTCGTCAGCCGTAGGCCAACTGGCCAATCCCTTGCCACTCAACGACTCTCGATTGTCGTCAGCCATAAGACAAAGGGACCTTGTCCCTCGCAACTGAACGACCCACCAACAGAACCTTAGGATCATCCTTATTAGGTGAAAATGCTCGATACACCAATGACCCAAGTTCAATCGGTTTCAAAAATGAACCTCGAGTTGTTGAGAGGCCATGTATAGGCATTCATGTATATAAATGGACAAGAAACTCGAAAATTATTTTCGTTTATTAATCGAAAAGTTACTTATAAAATGCTTTAAAGAAGTCTTACAATCAAAATAGTAACAAAAAGACTAATACGTTAAGAGGAAGGGACATTGCTCGGCGTGATAATGTTCTGAAGTGCTTTCATCATCGCAGTAAACCTGGCCGTAATCTCAGCCTTATGAGTCTCAGCTGATCTTTTCGATCCAGCGGCTTTGGCTCGAAGCTCTATTATCTCTTTCTTCGAGGCTTCTAGGTCAGCCTAGAGCTAGGATCTTTTCCTCCCCCATTCGACCTCTGCCGTTTTCCTAACAGAGGACAAAGATGCGAGGCTAGCCTTGGCCTCCAAAGCTGCCCACTCGGCCTCAGCTTTGGCAGCGAGTGTTCTTTCCAAGTCCTCTTCCATATTCTTCATGTGGGCTTCCAGCTCAGAAGCTTTCTGTTCAGCGATTTTTGCTCGGTGTTGTCCGTCGATTATATCAACAGCTAGGCGACGTAAACCCGCACCAAAAAATTGACATCTGCAGAAAGTGACAACTAGCAAGGTCAAAAAGCTTAAGTCGAGGAAAAAGTTGCGAAAAACAAACCTGATAGCCGCAACCCACGAAGAAGTTGGATATCCTCTCGACATCCAACACCCGAAGGAACTCGAGATCCCGGGGGAGAATGGAATTTTCCACCGGTGAGCAATCATCCCAAAGTCCAAGAGGGCCGACTCCTCCTTCCTAACAATACATTGAGGCTGATGAGGTTTGCCCCAAACAACCCCCAAAGAGCCAGTCGGGAGCTGATCAACATCAGAGCCTGATCGAACTCCGAAGGTGATGGCTCATATTTTACACTTTATTTCTATATATTTGCATACCATTTCGATTGCTCATATCGCGATTTTCACGATTATTCGACGATGTTTTGATACTTTTCACTGTTTCTTGTTTTCGTCCGATTTCAGAAGATATGGAGCAATCATGAGCAATTTGGAGCCTATAGGACTTGCACGTGTGTCGGAGCATCACCCATGATCATATCGAAGAGCTAACCGCACTGGAGGATGAGTGGAAGAAGATGGACGTCAAAAGAATCGACGAGGAAGCGAGGAGGAGAATAAAGGAGTTCTGAAACATGCCACTCGGCCTAGTGACGTAGCTCACTCACCCGAGTGAAGTAGCTTACTCAGTCGAGTAAAGCTATTACGACGACATCTACCAGCCTGAGTGCCATAATGTACTCAGTCGAGTGGTAACTTCCACTCGGCCGAGTAAGAACTCCACTTGCCCGAGTGGAGGCAAAGATTTTGAAGAAATCCAAGGCGACTTATCTGTTTTTGGAGTAATCTGTAGACTGTCTTACTCGACCGAGTAGACTTCTCATCGCCCGAGTGAGATTTGCACTCGGCCGAGTAGAGCTGACAGCCAGTCGGGAAAACTAGGGTTTCTGGCGGTGCAGGGGCAGTTTGGTCTGTATTTTTTGGTTCTTTTGGGCATGTATTTAAGCTCAGTTTTGTCTCCAGCCCCGGTGAAGACCAGGTAGACTCCTTAGAATAATTTTTCTTGATTTTTTAATTCGAGTTAATATTTTGTATTGGCGAGAGATTGAAGACTTGACCTTAATTTCCTATTTGAAGTTTCTTTGCAACATTGGTTTGTCTTGATCTCTTGCAAGTTTTGATTTTTATGCTATATCTCTTATTGAATCTTGATTGCATGATAAATTCTATTGTTGATTTTGTTTCTCTATCGAGTTTTAATATGATTTGCGATTAGTTTCTTTGCTCTCGGGCAAAGGGATGAAGGAGCTAATGTTTGATTTGTGAGATGTATTGAATTGCCATGATATTAAGCTTGTTAGAAAGATTAGATATTGATTAATTTACTACGGATAGATAGGAATTTCTCTTGGATCTTGTGAGCTCGACAGAGGATCTTGATCGAAGGAAAACCCTAGATATTCGATTTAAGATTACAATCGAAATCTCCTAGATTTGGTATACGACAGCGACCAAAGCTAGCATTTTTATTGTTCTCATATACTCATATTCATTGCACGACGGTGAACGAATATGAACTATCACGATCTAGATCTGAACTCAAGTTACGTGATATCGAGCTTGAGTTGGGGTTGGACATAATTTTCGATCTTAATGCTAGTAGTTTGGACTAGGCTTGCGTGACAGCCAGGCTATAAGTTAGATTGCTATAGACTTGCGTAGTGCGACAGCATGCACCGATTCTCCAATTAGTTGTGACAAGTTCACCTTAAACCAAGTTTGATTGCATGGTAATTCATAACTCACGTTGATGACTTGAAAATCCATAGTGGGGATTCCCTAGTCCTAGACATCTTTATTATATTGAATTTGCATTGATACTTGAACGATTGTGACACCAACCATTCCCAATGATTTTCCACCCAGTAGCTTAGTAATTGAAGTAGAGTACCGTCATTAGTCCTCCCTTGATTCGATACCCGCTTGCCACTTAACCGTGGACTTGCGGTAAAGCTACATCGCATCCTCGGGGCTTGTTTTTTTGGGGTCGAACAGAAGGAATGGGCCAAACCAAGGGAGTCAGAGGGTCAATACTACCCCATGGCCACTTGTCCTGTGGATGAATCGTGGAAGACTCGACCTTCCCCTGAGGATTAGGAGGAGCCACCGTCTGACACACCAGAGCTTGGGACGAAGAACCACTACCTTTCACCATATGCAAAAGAGGAGGGGTCGGTTCCACGATCCTCCTTTTCTTTTCGGAGTCCTCCTTTTCACGAGAGGGAGGACCCCTCTTCTTGATAATGGGCTCGGTAGGCCTATGAATTGCAACAATATCATCAACTCATGTTACAGCAGCTGCTGAGGCGATAATGGGAGCAAAGAGTGGGACTGGGCGAGAGACAGCCCGACTCGAAATCTCCCTCGACGAAGCATGGGAGGACGACCTAGAGGTCCCACTGGCCTCACCTCCCTGAGAGGAGGTGCTTTGACTAAGGAGAAGAGGAGACTGAGCACTTGATACCCCAGTGCTTTTCTTCTTCTTACGCTACTCCAGCCAGATCCGGCCCAGATTGGGGTCCACACTTCTATTATCTCCTCCAGCCATATCTGCAAATAAAGAGTATAATTACCGTAAGTGGTTATAATGAGAGCACAGAAGCAGTGCGCATTACCCTGATTCCACAAAACGGTCTTCAACTGATGGTCGTCCAATAGATACGAGGTTGACCTCTCCTGCCACGATCGGCTCAAAAGGAGTTTGGCCGCTTTGACCTCCCCAGGTAATAGCCCAATTTCTCTGTAAATATCAGGGCTAGGGGAACTCCAGCCATTGAGGATCGGCCCCATGTTTGGCAGAAAAATAAACACAAAAGTTTTCTCCCAGTTAGGGTCGGAGATAGGGAGAACATAGATAAGCTTCCTCTCTGGGTGAGAGACAATGTGATACCACACCTTGCGAGGGTCGACCGCCACTTGGTAAAAATGCCTAACAATTGAATGGATGGTCGAACTCCACAAAGCTCACAGAGCATAGTAAAGCAGACCATGGGGGCAATGGCCGGAGGTGCAAGCTGGCTGAGAGAAAGTTCCAAAAAGCACAAAATCTCCATGACAAATGGATAGAGAGGAAAACAAAGGCCAAAAAGGAAAGATTTCTACACTCTGATCTCACTTCTTCGAGGGAAACAAATTCTCTCATTAAATTCTGGAAACCTAACCCTTTAAGGGGGATATAAGCAATCAGACCAAATTTTAACAGTCGAGTCGTAAGAGAGCTCTGGTACTTTCTCCAAGATCTCTCGGTGTAACGGCAGCTTTCCGACCGTTCGTATTTTCTATGTACACGTACTTTTTCGTGCACGTATTTTATTTGGTTTTTTTGAGCTCCGGCATGAGCGATGCGATATCCCGTTGTGATCGTTTGGGAGTGTAGAATTTTATAGTAATTTTTGGGAACGTCTTTTCACGGCTCGTTTTCTCGCAAAACGATTTTGAAAGATAGGGGGCGTTTTAGTCATTTGACTCAAAACTCCGTTTCCAATTTTACGTAAATTCTTGGTAGGCGTTATGCATGATCGGACACTGTAGCTCCGTACTTCTCGTCTCCACGATCGTCCCTGTATTTTTGGATTATTTTTCCGATGCCCGTAGTGGAAGATATCCCCTAATCAATTTCAACCATTGATTAGCCACTAATCTTTTGAATTTCAAATTTAAAATAAAATCATAATCAAATCTTTGGAGAATCCCTACGTATCATGCATGCGAGATTTCATTTGCTATCCACCCCTAAACTAAACCCCTCCCCTCTCACATCCTCTCTCCTAGTCATCCTTAAGTATACCCCTTTTAACCTTGTAATAGCAATTACTCTTCTCTTTAAAACAAACTCACCCTAAAGCCCTAGAAACTCACGCATGAACCCATCTATGGCCGCCTCTAGCTTCTCCTCTGGCCACCTCAGGCTGCCCCCAAGCCCCCACCACCGGCCACCACCTTCTCATCCTCCTTCTCCTCCATCTCCACCTCTCCAAGACATCAAAAAAAAACTCCATGAAAACCACACAAAACACAGCCCAGGCCAGAACTGCGCCCCGCCGGAAAACATCACCGGCCGGCCACCTCCGGCCACCCCTCCGGCGACCACCACCACCGATCAACTCCTCTCTGACCCCCCAAGCATCTCCATCTCCCTTACCCTCTTCCCTCATCTCTATCTCCCTCAAAACGCTTTCAAACACAACTCAAACGACAGTTTTACAGATCTACGCCACCGCCGGAAAAACTCACGCCCACCGGCCATCCGGCCACCTACGATGACCACCCTACTGCCGTTGGATTCCTATCGAAACCACCTACCGACTGCAACTTTCCTCATGCTCATAGCCCACCTGTAGCTCCCGGAATCCTCGTCGGAACATGTCGCATCCGCTGTTTTTCACAGATCTGGAAGCTGAACTTCGACGTCCATGCAAGGCCACCTCCGACCACTCCCGGAGACAACTCCACTGCCGTTGGCTTAGTCTTGAAGTCTTTTACCCACTGCAAATTCCCTTTTCCGCTGTTCGTCTCTGAAATTTCACTGAGACGCGCGACAACAGACGTGGCATGAATCTGTCCTCCCCAGCTTCTCACGGCCGCCCACCGCCGTGCGCTCGCGCCGTCGGCCATACACCAGGCCGAGCATCTTCCTTTGGTCCCACTTCATCTAACAACAGCCCCCTTGTACTCTCGGAGTTCATGTGCGTTGCCGCACGCACGTACTTTTTGCCGACGTCGCCGTTATTGTGAAGAACCGTTGCGCTACTCGCAACGGGAAGGAGATCGCTGATTAGCTCGCTGATTTCACGTCACCACCCCGCTGTCCAGAGGTATCTCACTGTGCTACCCGCGGCTGAGGAGTTCCAGACGAAGTCGACGTTGCGCCGTTCAGACCCGACTTCCGCTTGTTGGACGACATTACGAGGTTGGTTTCCCCTAACTCATAGCACAACCCACACCATAGCAGAACTGAAAACCTAACTAAAATCGGCAACTTAACTCATTAAATTTATTTTCTGCTCCCTTAAAACGATGTGAAACCGTAGATCGACGAATGGACTTTTTGACTGTGCACATAGGATAGAATCGTCGAATAGGGTTGAACATCAAAATGTGACTTCTGACGAATAGGATAGTCCCGATAACCTAGAAACGAACCCTAATAGGACTTGATGAAATTGCGACCTGACACCGTCGCCATGGCACTGTTTCAGACGGACTTCCGCGAATGAGACGCTTGGATGAGACGCTTCGGGAGGACGACTCACTCGCCATCGCAGGCATGTGTATCCACTTGCGCTTTTGGCCATGCTTAGGCCTTGGTTAGAATTGTTAACTGTGAACAAAAAGAACCGGACATGAAATGATAGCGTCCGGGACGACTCCTTGACGGCTCAGACTTGACGACGAAGTCTGAGCCTGACAACGACAACTGTTGACATCATAGGACTATCTTGCGTGTGCGTGCGTGCGAACACCCTAGAATAACAACTCCCTACACTTGTCATGTCGTGTCATGTTACACAAAAAGTCTTCGGGCGTTTCGGATGCTTTCCCCCGCGAAAGTGATCCCTGTTACACAAAAAGCCTTCGGGCGTTTTGGATGCTTTCCCCCGCGAAAGTGATCCCTGTTACACAAAAAGCCTTCGGGCGTTTCGGATGCTTTCCCCCGTGAAAGTGATCCCTGTTACACAAAAAGCCTTCGGGCGTTTCGGATGTTTCCCTAACGGAAGTGATCCATGTAATTCTTGTCCTGAGTTCCTGGGTTTGGGGTTGGGTTGAGCGTGCGCACGGCAAGAGGGTCTGATCCCCCTCGAACCGTAAGGCGTGAACCCTTTCGTGTCTCACTTGTCTTGTCTTGTCTTGTCCCGCCACGTCCCGACTTGTCTTGACACATGTAGGTTAGTCCCGTAGTTGGTAGCACACGCTACGACTACTACCTGTCCCGTTTTACTTTCCTACTGCGTTACTTCCTGTTGTGTTACTCTGTTATAACCACAACATGCTAATCAACCAGTAAACTGTTGTGTAATAGAACGCCAGCATGCTAATCAACCAGTAAACCGTTGTCTAAAGTTCGGTGCACTTGCAGTAAAGTCTAACCCTTCTTGTAGACTTTACCTGACGTACAGTTCCTTTCTCTTAGGTGCTATACGTCATGTGCTCAGCCAGAGTTCGTGGACGAGGCAGATTCACTGGAGTACGAGGAGCCGAGGACGTCGACCCAGAGTACGTGCCTGACGAGGACCAGACCTTGAGGTCTTTTTAGTCGTCACTTTCAGAGGTTACTGCTTTTAGTTTGCTTTTAGATATTTTGTTGCCATGCTTAGGCTTCTTTTTTGACTTTGTACTCGTTGGATATTATATCCCTAATTTAATGAATGCAACTCCCTTTCTGTACTTTCTGTTGTTTCGAACTTTATTAATGCAAGAACCTCAAGTTTTTTTAAAATGGTACCCCTACAGACGCTTATTGGGTCCGAGCTTCTCAGCTCTGGCCTAAGCGGGCCTTAGTCACGCTTCACCTCCGTCGTTTTGGGAAGCGGGGCGTGACACTCGGGGAGCTGCTGAGTTCGGATCTTGCCGAAGAGCTGGAAGTACATGCTCCATTCGAGGTCCTTTCCCCTTTCCAGGAACCTCGTCATATTGATAAGGTCGAAGGCGCCGCATGATTTCTTCATAAGACGGCTCCTGGATCCTCACAGGCGGTAACACAGCCATATGAGCTAAAGGAAAGCTTGGATGAGAAAGGAAAGCTACCTTACCGAGATCAGATGAGCAACAGAGAAAGAAAAGAAGAAATCATGCTTTCGAAAAACTTGGAGGCAGAGCAAAAAAAACTTCTCGCCTTCCTTCCACTCCTTTTATATACCGGCAAACCCAAAGCGACCGTTTGATGTACGCCATATGTCAAGGCCTGATCTCAGAAGGCGGAGGGTTTTGGCGGCATAAATCAAATACGACCGCTTCAACTACCGTGCCCATTTAATGTGATTTCACATCACACGGCTCGATCAACGTCGTTTCCTGAGCACGAATGATGGGAGTCCATTGTTAATACATGGGTACAGCCCATTTAATGTGATTTCACATCACACGTCTCGATCAACGTCATTTCCTGAGCACGAATGATGGGAGTCCATTGTTAATACATGGGTACAGCCCACAAAGAGGGACCAAATGTTAAGGCCCAATTGAAGAATGAAATCTCGGCCCAATGGCCTAAGAGCCCGCCAGTGAAGGAAAGTTATTGCTCGATCAAAGGGATATCTCATTAGACCGTTTAAGCCTCGCTAATTACATAGGGGTGGTTAATGCAGACCGAGTAAATAGACAGCTGTTATCAGCAATCCCGAAGGAGATCTCGCCATTATTGATGAAGAGACGTTATGCATTATTAGCAGACATCCTAAACTAAAAGTAGAGGAGAAGACAACGTAAGAGAGGTTCAGACTCCCAAGGTACGAAAGACTTAATACTATGACATCTTATTCTCCACTTTATACTTCCACCTCCAAATAGCTTGCAGAGACCGACTCGAGATGAATCTTCACGGGTCGATCTCAGTAGCCCCAAGCATTTCCATTAATTTCTTGTTCTAACTTAAGTATCAGAGGGAATTTGGGTCGGAACCCAAATCTGACCCCCCTGACACTCCTCTGTGGTGCAAGAAGATCAAGGTACGACCCTATAGGAGGGTCGATCGATAGTTCCCAGTGACGATCGTTCGAGGATCGACACCGACAGGGGGTCGAACGACTGTCCTATCAATTTATTAAGTCGAATGCACCTCAGAGTTGCATCTACGACCCAATCATCCTCGACCCTGGTTCTACCAACCGAGGGTCCCATTTCAACAGCTGACGAGGCTCCACCTCGACAGAGAAGTCCATGTCAGCCCTAATATTTATCGCCAATTGTGGCCTTAACAATAAGCTACACTGCCTCATGGTTTCAAGTAACTCAAGTCTGGCTTCTTCCATTCTAGCATTCATATGGAGTTTTATGAAGAGATTTAGAGGGCATTAGGTTCAAAACATGTGTCATTATAAGCATTGCATCTTTCCAATGCTTAATTAGTAAATTTCCTTGTGACATCATGCATCAAACCATATCTAAGAGGGTTCTATTGCTTCTCTTAGGTACACCATTTTACTGAGGTGTTCCAAAATAGTTAATTGTCTAATAATCCCATTTTCATTACATAAATCCGTAAATTAATCTAATAGATAGTCTCTCCCTCTGTCTATCCTCAAATTTTTAACCTTTCTATCCAATTAGTTCCCAACTTTGTATAGGAACAATCCGAAGCACTCTAAAGCCTTGGATTTATGGGGTATAAGTCATACTTTTCCAAACCAAGAGTAGTCATCTATGAATATAATGAAATATGAGTCACAATGCCTTGTCCTTACACTCATATGTCTACAACTATGGGAGTGTATAAGTTGTAATGGAGTATAAGCCTGTTGTGCCTTTTCAAATGTTTTCCTAATTATTTTGCATGCTAGACATGGTTCACATACTGGAATTTCTATTTTGGTAAGAGACACCAAAAGTCCCTCTTTAGCCAAACACTCCATCTTGGCTTTTACTATGTGTCTCTGTTTAACCTGCCATAAAATTACATCATTGCTATTTGTTCCAGACGAAGATGTGGTTAACATATATCCAGAAGAACAATTATCGGTATTAAGACATGCCAATCTATTAAAATAGGTGCCAGATCCATAGAATACATTACGTAAACTAATGTTCAAATCATATTCTCTAAACAACAAATCAAACCCTAACTTAGCTAAGATTACAACACATACTAAGTTCCAACTTATTTTAGGAGTGTACAATACATCATGCAACAATAAAGTCGGTCCTCCGTGCAATTCTACTTTGCATGCTATTTTACTTTCAACTTGTTGTTGCTGCCCACATACACCCATCTGGTTCTACTAGAAACACTGCGGTACTCCACATAGTAGTCTATGTCTCTGGCTATATGGTTTGTCGTTCCTAAATCTACAACCCACCAAGGATTATGTTCTATGAGTATAACAGAACTAGACACTACACAATATGACAAGAAATAACAGACAAATTAGAAATTACCTTCGTCGGTTCAGGACAACCCCGAGCAAAATGTCTCTTCTGACGACAATTATATCACCTCAGCTTTTCAACATTCATTTTCTTCTTCTTTTTATTTTCAACCTTCTTCAATTCCTTGTTTTTGAATTTTAGATTTGCATCCTTGCCTTTGCTCTTATTTCAAAAACTCTTCTTATTGAAGTTGCTTCTCCTGAAACTTGACTCAGTCAAGTAGGAATTCGTTTGTGGTTTTAGGGAAGTTAACCTCTCATTTTCCAGCTCGATGTGATGTGCCACATCATCAAAAGCTTTGACACTTTCATTATGAGTCAAGTTTTCTTTCATATGTTTTCAGGAGTCAGGCAAGGAGTAAATTACAGCTTGAACTTATTGTTCATCAGTGAGGTTGCACCCACCATCAGCTAACTCCTTTATCATCATGGACATCTCCCGGAGATGTTGTTTGATTGTAATATCGGAGCTCATCTTATAAGTACCAAACTTAATAGTTAGTTGCCTTAACTTCGACACCAAAGTTTCTCCTAACTTATCGTTCAAGACCTTCTACATGTCACTTGCATTTGGATAATCCTTGTACTCACAGGCCAAGTTTTCATTCAATGAGCTTACAAGTACACCACGTGCAGTGCAATCTTTTTTCTTCCATTCATTGTAAGCTCATACTGTACGTCTATGATGAATAGTATTTACCTCACCATGATCTTCCATCGTATTATTAATGGCTTCAATGACTTCTTATTCCTCCAAGACATACTTGATATAGAAACTCCAGACATTGAAGTAATCTCCATTGAGACGGTCTCATTGAAGTTGTTTCCATTGAGACAGTCTCCTTACCTTTGACACCGAAGTTTCTCCTAACTTATCGTTCAAGACCTTCTACAGGTCACTTGTAGTTGGATAAGCCTTGTACTCACAGGCCAAGTCATCATTCATCGAGCTTACATGTATACTACGTGCAGTGGCATCCTTTTTCTTCCATTCACTGTAAGCTTCTATTACCATCTATTCTGAATAGTTTCCCTTACATGGATCTTCCATCTTATTATTAATGACTTCAATGAATTCGTGTTCCTTCAAGACATACTTGATATAGAAACTCCAGACATTGAAGTTGTCTCCATTGAGACGGTCTCCTTTATTAAGGTTAGCAATTATGTTTTTGGTAGTAGCCATTTATGCAGGTTATAACTGAAAGAGAGACATTTTGAAGATTAGTATTTTGCTAATAAAAATATATATTTGTTAATAGCTTAGTCTCTAATCATAATGATTTAGTCAATAGTACAAAGTTGAAAGTTCATTAGATTCCCAATCATTATTCATAACTAAAAAATTCACCATTGTTTTTAAAGACACTTGCAAGAATATGTCTATACTTATAATTTGTTCACTTTGAACAAATATATATAAGTCCCCACACATTATGAGAATATCATATAACTCTCACTAAATTTATGTATTCACACAGAACATAAATTCAAAATACAGATAGAAACATATCTATTCTATAAAATAGGGATGTTATCAAGAGAAATTGGCCAAGAGAAATTAGATAAGAGAATTTGGACAAGAGAAATTGGACAAGTGATGAGATTTTGAGAGATAAGAGAAGAGGTGGGGAATTTTGTGATGAGATTTTAAGAGATAAGAGAAAAGGTGGAGAATTTTGCACATACAACCCCGGGTTTTGCATTTTTTCCCCTGGACCCTCCCCACACACACACCCAACCTTTTTATTCTCCCCCCCTTTCTGATCATTTTTTCCAGTCCACGTGCTTGTGTTCACGGGTTATTTGCTAGTTCAGTAATAAATCAACAATATTTATGTATAATACTATTACATAACAATCGACACTATTTACAAAAAAATGATATTTTTATTTAATAATGGATTATAAATAAAGTGGGATTGGTCTGATAATTAATAATCAGCAAACCATAATTGCCAATATTACGATCAGTATTTACATATAACATCAAGGATCGTAGAGTTTCAAATGAGAATTGAATTTCTTATCCATAAACTAAATACATGGATTATAATATACATACTACTGAATATATGCAACTAAATATATATATGTATACAAAACACATATATGCAAATTAATTGTAAAATCATGCATGTATTTACTATTGTATATGGTATAGTACTACAACATATATCTTTTTCTATAAAACACATTGAACTACGACAAAATCTCCAAGTTAACAAGAAATTAATCCAAAAGATATTCAAATTGTGTATGAAAAAAATAGTATATGCATTATGTATAATGGTTCAGTTATGCAATGGTATTCCTAATCAACTCCTAGGTTCTGTTGTTCCATAACGTTTGCAATAAATCAATTAATCAACTAGATTAAGTATTCCATAAGCACAACAAAAAACTTAATCAAAGTAATCCCATTCTCAACACCAAGAGAGTGTTAGTTCCTCTACAGGCCATCTAAATAGGGGACCGGTCCCCCCCCCCCCCCAGGGCCGAGCCCTAAGCAGCTGGGGGGGCAGTGCCAAGTGGCAAGGGCAGTTCCCCCAAGGGCATAGCGAAAACCCATGGGCCATTGAATATATGGATGAAGCACCATGGACATCCAATTAGAGGGGCAGTTCTCTATGGCCTAGTAATAGGGCGGGCGAAGCCCCATGGCCAAGAAACACGGAGGCAAAGAACGTATGTTTCTAAAGGAGAAATAACTGGTATTTAACGGCGCAGAGAAGGGATACGTTTTTAACATGAGTGTTGTTATTCGCACCACAGGGATTTATGAATACACCACACTACTTGATTCACCACACCTATATTTTTAACTTCAGATGTTCGGATTTGGAGATCCGAACGGCTCTAGTACTTTTATTCTTCCGTTCGGATCTCCAAAGCCGAACAGTATAATAAAATATGTATTGTGTTCGGATTTACACATCTATTGTATTAGAGCCGTTCGGATCTCCAAATCCGAACATCTGATGTTAAAAATATAGATGTGGTGAATCAAGTAATATGGTGTATTCATAACTTTCTGTGGTGCGAATAACAACACTCTTTTAACATTGGAGAGAACGACCACTCTCCAAAACTATTTGGGCAGTTATCATTACAAATTTACATTATAACTCATCAACTTCTCCTAATTTTAATTATCCCACAAAGATTAGTTAAAATTACATTTATGCCCCTCAATCCACTAATTATTGCGGTTTAGCCCCTCAGGTTAACCTCATCATGGGCGTACCCAATTCCAATATATACCTTATCACTAAAGCATGAATATTCACTTTTAACTTGTTTTTTTAGCATGGTCAATTCAATACTAGCAGGAGAAGTGTTACATGATGAGAGAGTAGCCTCAAAAAAAGAAGCTAGCTAATAGACATAAATAGCTCGCTAAAGCCCAAGCCTCCAGCTAAATAGCAGGTCCATGGCCTAAGCCCAACTATACGGAACCAAAACCTCCTATTTCAAGCCAACCATTCACCCTATATCTACCATCTCCGTACATTTTACAGATAGGAAAGTCAGCCCATTTAGCACATCCATCCAAAACTCTCATTAGGCGAGAAACGTCCAAAATATCTGGCACCGTCGGTGGGAACGAGGCAAGCTCAAGAAAAAACCCCTTCCTCCATTGGCGGACCGGAGAGAGTGCATTTACTTAGGTCGTCAGCCATAGCCATATATGCCCACTATTCATGAGCAGATACCAGAGGAAATAAAGCCTCCCAACCCTAACATTGACCTCACAAGACCAATTCCCAGCTCTTAAACGATCAAATGGCCACCCCCCGGACCTACACACATCAATGCAATATGTGCAGTGAGCTATTCCAAGCGTTGCACACAGCCTTTTTCCTTGGTGGAGTATAGATCCCTGCATTATTTTCATGAACAGGTTGGTCTTCGGGATACTGTAAGGATTATTAACATGAACAGATATTGGAAAAGATCTTTAGGGCCAGGAACGCTGGCACATTAAAGTAAATGGTGTCAGATAGTCATGGCGGATGTCCACTCTTAATGCTATGAGGTTGTTGGGCTAATGACAGGCATATATTCACTTGAGGTCCAACTGCATTTCGCTACAGCAGCCTCCACTGTGAATTCTGAATTTAATATCACATGCTCGCCTCCTCCCTTGCGTGGTCGAGATCCTGAGATCTCTAACTGGACCGAAAGGCAGTGTGACTACAACCTGACAGCAGCGTGAAGCTGTCTTCGGCCTGTTTGTGTTTCTGAATTTTCAACTGTACTGGCGAGCCCTTAAATTGTCTTTAGAATTTTGAGGGTCTTGTAAAATAAGGTCGTCGATACGTTTTCATTCTTTATGTATGTCATTCGGGTTTTGTCTTATACAACGACCAGAGATACTCCGTGTACTGTGTCCATGGCGAAAAAAAAATTACACACGAATATGGTGTGGCGCGCAGTCGAAAATGAGTGAGAAGCGTGTGTGCGTGTGTTGTAAGGGGTGTCAAAGGAGGGAAAATGTCAATGGAAACCTTGTAAACATAGGGCACATGTCACGTCAACATTGCTCATTTGTATAATAGATTCTTTTAATATGATGTACAAAAGAGGGTACTAAATTTGGATAGTTCCGTTGGCAGTTTCTTTACCAAAAACTTTAGGAGTTTTGTTCTTTGAATTCTTTAGATACAGTTTTGGACTGGGGCCCACTAGCTGTGGGGCCCAGCCGAGCTCAACAAATGGGACCGTCTCAAGCTACCATCGGCATCCTGGACCTCCTAACTTAGACTTGAGAGGCTAGTCTGACCTGGCCTCAGCACAGCTTTGCAGGGACAACCTCCTCAAGGTCGGCTCCCTTAGCTCTTCCAGGACGACCTCGATACCCGAGGTCGGCTCCTTCAGCAGCTCATCTCTACAAGACGGAGCCCACAAGGCTGGCTCCCTGGCAGATGCCCCCTACAAGGACAGCCCCGCTATCCGAGGTCGGCTCCTTGCTAGCAGACATTTATCAGGACAACCTCGTTACCCGAGGTCGGCATACTACTATAGGGATGACCTAGCTACCCAAGGTCAGCTTCTTCAGCCACGTGGACCCAAGCGCTTGCTCGCCTGATAGGGTTAGCCCGCTCCATTCACACGGCACGATATCAGGGGGTGGGCCGCCCCCTCTCCAGACCGTTGGTTACAAGCATTCAATCTCTGCACGACGTGTCAATAACGACATACCTTATCTGCCCACTTACCCCATTTACAGACGTCAATTACGCCTAAGGATCCGCAATCATCATAATTGCCTGACATGGCATAACCTCCCCCAAGACTCTACATAAGCAGTAGATCATCTCCATCGTAAGGTTACTCTGAATCCCTACATTCAGGGGCATAGGCTCATGTAAACTCGGACTATCTTACGTACATCACCTCCTTCACTCCTCCATCGCCTAACTTATGCATCAGAGGGTAGTCGAGGGTCCATTCCATAATCCAGGGGGTTCACCCCCGGGTCCTCTGACGTCATTCCTTCTCTCTTTTAGGTACCAGAGAACAATGTTGGTCCAGCAAACCTCTATCCGGGCTCTCTGTTGCGTGAATACTTGTCCCAGTAATCGAATTCCTTATCCCAGTGGCTGGATCCTAGCTCAGTGAGATTCTATCCATCAACAATTGGTGCTAGAAGTAGGGCCTTGTGATAACATTCATTGCATAGGCTCTCAATCCAGCATCTTCTTCAACATCTCGTCATCAATTTAAGCTTCTTCGTTGGCATGTCGGCGCACCCGCTACAACTAAAGGGTTTTGAGCAAGCTTCCATAGTGCTTTCCATCGTCTAGCTCAAGGCTTAGCAAACGTGAAAGCAGTGGAAGAACAAAAAGAAATTATACAATGCTTTTATGAAAACGCTCTACGGAAAGAAATCTCATTTGCATGATCTTTTACTATCTAAGGAGTAGGGGGAAACTATCTCATAAAGATATATCTAACTAATTCTGCTATTAAAATATAAAACATAAATGCACACCTTAAGTTTTTTGCAGTCGCAAAAACTCTTCATTAGGATGACGCTCAGAAGCTATCCAACACCTCGTCAAGAGGCGCCACTTGCTCCAGAAAGTTTCACCATAGCTGAATCCCCACCTCAAGCACTAGATTAGATCCAAACCCCCGTCAAGTTTTGCTAGAAACTTAAAAGGAATAAAGATGAAAAGAGGAAAAATTTGGTCACCTTTTAATCAAAGTTTTCTCCAATAATTTTGGAGGAGTTCTCTGATTAAGGCTTGGTGTAAGTTTAGGAGGAAGATGTGCTTCCTATTTATAGGGAGAGCTGAGCCTTCAGAGGAGTATCACATCCGATGTAGTACTAAAAAGCAGAATTCAAATTGACTCAAAAAATTTTCAAGGGATAAACCTTTAGCAATTAATTCTTCCTCTCCGTTAAGCATAAGAATCAAAATGATATATCATTTCGAAGAGCATTAAACGGAGATCGCATAAAAATAGACGGTGCTCTGAGCACGTTTAACCCCTTAAACGATGCTCCAGTGTCTGCAAAAACATCCCCCATGAACAGTACATGGCTGTTCATTTTGGTCGTACCCGCAGTGTGCCCCATCGTGGTTTTGGTTTAGGCCCACCCAAAGGGCGTGCCCGTCAGTAGGCGTCCGGGTCAGGCACCCGCTTAGGTCGGGCGGTGCCTGACCCACTTGGGTCCGACTTGCAGGTGCTGTCTTGGGCCAACACCCTGGCTTAGGCTTGTCCCAGCCTGGTCGCTAGCATGGGCCATCGGCCCAGAGCCCATAGCCGGGTTCAGGACCAGTGCCCTGGTTCTTGCTGTTTTTTATTTTTTTCCTCTTCTGCATTTAGCCCTAGCCAAGCTCGGGCTAATACAGATGGGTCCGGGACATTCCCGGAACCGTGATTTGAGCTTGATCTATGCTTTTCAAGGCTCGATCTTTGCGTCACATCATATGTGACCGAAATCCTCTTCGCACCTAATTACGACCGTATTAATTCACATGCATCATATTCATGTTCCTCTTATTACTTGGGCGAGGATCTCAGCATGTGTGAGACCCTAGAGCCCGATACTACTACAGGAGGGACTCTTAGCCCCTGACGACAGTGGCCACGAGTAGCAGTTACTGTCCCTAGTTCGGTATCATCATTACGTGGTCTGCCCCTTGACATAAGCATGTCCAGACTACACTTGGCTATGTCAGGGATGAATTCCACAGTTCTAATCCCTTCGTCAACCCTATGTCACTACGAAGCCTAGAGAATGGTTGACTTTCAACCCTAATAGCTTCACGATCGATCAACATCATTCAGTCTTATCTTGTCTTTGTTGGATCCTATCCAACACACCTTGGCCAATGATTTCGCTATGGACCGTATTGATTCTGTGATACTAACTCCCCACATACAGAAGTGAAGAATCATCTCTTGGCCACTACTCCCCTCGTACACTTCAAGTGCCACCCAACCAAAGACCTTTCAGCAGGCCATGCCTCGAAGCTAGGTCACAGATCTAAGTGAAACTGTTTACGCACAAGCTCTTACAATGGAATCAAGTCAAAGGACCAGCTTACCTATCATCACTTGAGAGGTACCATTGACAGTATTGTATGTGCTATCCATGTAGCAGCTCATGTTGGGTCGTTCAGTGAACTCATTGTCTAATGAGCACCTGTGTATCGTCTCTAATTTCTCTAAATCAAACGATCATGAGATTATCACCACAAACACTTGGTATAAACAGAGCACACAATAGTCTATCTGATGCATATATGTCCTTTCTTGATGCATCTATGACTACGTACAGTGTTAGATTATGCTATTAGCGGTCAAAACACTTTTCCATCATCCTGATCCTCATCTCAATACATGTTCGACCTTGCACTAAGTCTCAAGACTTTATCTAAGTATAAAATGCAGACAAACATTATGATTATGCTCAGGTAAACATTACCAAATATCATACTTTCATTTAGAACAAGATGTTCCAATTATAAATAATTGGCCTTGAGGGTATACATTTCCCAATATCTTCCACTTGCACTCAGGCCCAATTATCATAGTATCACATACCACTTTTACACATAAGTGTCTCTAAACGATCACGTGATATAGCCTTTGTGAATGGATCTGCTAAATTTGTCTTCATCAGAGACATACATGTGTTCTATATCTTCTTTGATTCTATATCACATATGAAGTGACATCTATGAAGAATATCTTTGCAGCCTTGGTTCCTTGACCAAATCTCTAGTCCTTCACAAGAACTTGAGAATTGTCTTAATCTCTTTTAGTGTCCTTCTCCAAAGTCAAATTGATATCAACTTACTGCACCGGGTGCAAAAGTGACATCTGGTTTTGTACGTATTATAGTATACATGATGGATCTAATTGCCGAAGCACATATGATCACTATCATTTGATCTCTCTCCAAGTAAGTCATTGAAGCCCTCTTCTTGAAAGAGTATAATATGAAGGCAGGTATGAAACCGCCCTTACCATGCTAAACCATTTTAGCATGGTATCAATGTACTTAGACTAGGAGAGACTCAATATCCTGTCAAATCTATCTCTATAGATTTATTTTACACATTGTGTAAACGATGCTTCTCCTAAGTCCTTTATGAAGAATTTATTCGACAACCATTCTTTTGATAGAGTTCAACATCTCAATGTTTGTTCATTATCAAAAGTCATGTCATCCACGTAGAATACAAGGGTGACTTAAGAATTGCCACTGGTTTAATACAATTTACATACTTTTTTTTCGCTCCCACTGACCTCAATACCTTCTGACTGAGTCATCTAACATTCACATCCTTTTGTCTGATTTCATAGTCATAAGCGATATCAAGTATTATCGAATAGACTTGTACATGGCTACCGGTGAGAACGTTTCACAACTAGACTAGCTTTGTACGTTTGTATCTTTTCCATCTGCACCAATCTTTCTCCTTGATGACCCATTTGCAGCCAACATGAACTTTTCACTTGGGCATGTTTAATATGGTCCATACCTTACTAATCTGCATGGAATCCATTTAGGATTGCATCAAGCCACTTTTCAGGGTCTCTACTCTGAATGGCTTCCAGGAAGCTAACAGTGTCATCATCAACAATGATGCTATCATCGACCCCTCTGTTTATGAGAAAATCGTAGTACCTCTTAGGGACTCGAGGAATCACGTTAGACTTCCTAAAGACATGTTTTGAATTATCGGTTCTGCCTCTTCTACTGGTTTCGACACCTGTTGGGATTTTAGGCAGCAATACTAGGGCATGGCCCTAGATGGATGTTGGTAATTTAGCGTCACTTTTCATGAATTGCACCATGTCAAACAAAGTGCGATTTCATGTGTGACCTATGATAGAATCATATTCTCTTAAATACGCAAGACATTCATGGCTTAAGTATTCTCCTGTTCGATCAAATCGAAGGATTTTAATACTTTGCAATCTTGTTACAATATTCATTAAATTGCTCAAAAGTATTGGACTAATGTTTCATCAAGAACATGTGTCCATACTTAGAGTGATATTTTAATGAACATAACAAATAACCCTATGGCTAACATAGACGAGTGTTTGCATACATCTGAATGTACAAGACCTCAGAGTTCACTCACTCTCTCCCTTTATCTTACAAAATGAGTTTCGGTTTATCTTTGAAGCAAGACTTACAAGCGTTGTAAGACTAATAATCCGAGGAGCCAAAATTCCTCTCTTTATGTAACTTGTAAGTCTATTCTCTCTGATATGACCTCGTCTACAGTGCCAAAATAGGTTTCATTTGTTTCTATGTGTTTTCATGTATAAACACTTGATACATCATCGTCATACAAAGTATATACACCATAATCCTAAATTTAAGCAATTTTACCATCAAAGAAATAAGTTTATAACTTTTCATTGATTCTAAAGATATTTTCGTCTAAATCAAATATTGCATTGCATATAAAATTGGGAACATAATATTGCTTCAGAAGCAAGTTGGCGACTTTCGCCAAGGTGTGTCAGTCGTCTCTTGTGGCCCTAGCAGCAACGCTTGCTCCGTTGCTTACTTAAGAACGACCATTTTCCTTTTTAGCCCTCTATTCTTTCTCAGTTCCTATAACTAATTACAGATGTGAAAAACCGCACTGGTATCATATACCAGGCATTTAGAAGTCATTGAAAGGATTGTATTTTGTATAATAATTATTCCTGAAGTAGAGGCATCAGTAAGCCCCTCCTTCTTTTGTTCCATGAACATTTTGTAGTTCCTCCTCCAATGCCCTTTCTTATGTCAGAAATAACACTTGCCTCAGCCAATCCTCCTTTTCTACCTTTTCTTACCCTTCTCGATTGCCTTCGTTGGTTGAAGGGCCTTCATCTTTTTTCCTTTGGCCTTAGGCTTGGAGAAAGAAGAAGAGCCGACAACTAAATCAGTAGACCTTTCATTCAAGCATTCCTCAAACTACCGAAGCATGTTATGGAGTTCAGGAAGTTAAACCTCGATCTTTTTCACAATAAAACTACTTATGAACTGGGCAAACTTTGGGGTAAGGGAATTAAGGACCAAGTCTGAAGACAACTCATGGTCCAAGACAAAACTAAGCTCTGCAAGATCCTCAATGTATGCAATCATATTGAATACATGATCTTAGACCATGCCCCCACTCATCTTCTTGTTAATTATTTACATGAAGCCTCGAACCTTGTAGCCTGAGATGATTTCTCATACAACTTTTTGTATTAAGGAAAATTCTATGAACATCCATATGTTCGTGTCACCTTTGGAGCTCATTGTCCATAGATGCCAGAGTGAGGCAGCAAGCTTGTTCTTCATCCAGGAGCCATTGCTTTTAAGATTCAACAATCTCAGATTTGTCACCTATATGTGGTACATCAGGTAAATGGTTTTTGAGGACAAAGCTAAGTCTTTCAAAAGCAAGAGCCAATTTGATATTTCGGAGCCAGTCTTCATAATTATTACCAGTGAGCCTATTCTTGTCTAAAATGAGCTTAAGTCTAGACGACATTGCTACAAAGATTAGAAAACCAAATTTAGCATGAGTTCGTTCTTTTTAAACATACTTAGACTGGTTTTTATCTATCTATATCGTCCAACTATTTTTGCGATCAACTCAACCCATAGAGATTGAATGTATAGTGATATTTAGTGGGAATGGGACCCAACCACCTTAAGTCTCACAACCTTGGGTATGCACAACAATTTGCTTGACTCTACGATCGATAGATGACTCCTTATCAATCACATCATATGTGATTCCCGTATCGATTTTTACCCCGAGTCACTTATAATCTTTGAGTGTGCCTAACATACCACAATGACTAGTCTAGTTAGACCCTTGCTTTTTTCTCCAGTCCTAACTTACACCGGTGCTCGGATATGTTCACGATTCGACGATTTCGATTAAGCTAAACTACATCATATGTATAATGGAATTGGTTCCCAAAAGATAACCATGCTATGGCTTGACTATACCCAACAACCATAACTGGTATCCCTAGTTGCTAAATTCCAAAAGCAATGAAGGCTACGACTAATCCTAAAAAGGATTTTAACGTAATTGATAAGAATATAATCAATGCGTGCACCGTTGATAATTGGAGTTTTAGATTGATCTAATTGAACACAGCCAGGAAGGTTTGGCCAAGTAGGATCACTTACCCCTAGTTAGGGTGAGCCTACTAGGGTGATCCAAGTCTCAACACCAAATGATTCTAGACACCGGTTTGCAGATACCTTAAGAACGTCAATTATCAATAGTATGCTACATTGATATGTTCATGGGTTCTTTTGAATTAGTTAACCCTAATTCTAGGCGATTCCTAAAAATAACATTTTAAGGTTGGATCCTAGGCGAATGCCCCCGTAAGGTGCTACCTGAGATCAGCGTATTTCTTCTGGGATGACCTTGCTACCCGAGGTCTGCTTCTTCAGCCACGTGGGCTAAAGAGCTTGCTCAACTAGCAGGGTCAACATGCCCCATTCACGAGGCTTGATCTCAAGCAGGCGGGCCGCCCCCTCTATAGGCTGTTGCCTACAAGCATTCAATCTCTATACGACATATCAATAATGGCCTACCTTATTTGCCTACTCACCCCATTTGTGAGAATCAGTTATGCCTGAGGACACACCATTCTCATAACTGTCTGACATGGTGTAACCTCCCCCAGACTACATATAAGCAGTGCGCCTTCTCCATCGTAAGGCAACTCTGAATCCCAACATTCAGGGGCATATGCTACATTCATATTCCTTGAACATACACATGCTATCTTTTGCACATCACCTCCTTCCCTCCACCATCGCCTAACTTAGGCATCATAGGGTAGTCGGGGGTCCACCCACCCATCCTTTGGGGGGGGGTTCAACCACCGATCATCTGACGGCTTTCCATCTCTCTTTTAGGTACCAGAGAAGGAGGTCAGCCTAGCACAACTCTACCCAGGCCTTTGTTGGATATTGAGTCTACACCCCATGGTTATTTTGATAATGAGCAACATATTATGGTACTAATTCTTTCATTGAGTTTGTGTATATGAAGTGTATCTTGAATATAGGTGATGAAGCATATACTAGGGAAGCTTAATCAAAACAGACACATAATCATATAGCAAAAAAGGCATACAAGCATGAAGCATGGATCTAAGAGATGAAAGATAAGAGCAACTGTGGTAAAGCATTCTCAAAGGCATTGGAGAACAAAAGCTCGAGGAAGCCAAGACAAATGACCAAGACATTGAAGAATTGCATGGCAAGGTTCAAATGTCAAAATTTAGAATTTTGGCTTAGTGTAAGATATTAGAATGTCAAAGCTCTTAATAAAGACTACACACACTAAGGATATCACAAAAATGTTTTTAAAAATGTTTTCAAAATATGTTAAAATATTTTATATAAATATCTTATTTTTACCTAATTTTTTCAAAGTATTTTTTTGTAGAAAAACTCAAGTATCAGGAAATAGCCGACTATCTGAAATAGATAGCCGATTACTGTCCAAAGATTTTTACCCAGAACTCTTGAGTTTCGAAAATAGCTGACTATCAAAATGGATAGCCGACAATAAAAAAATATAACCGACTTTCCAAATGGATAGCCTGCTATCTGGGTCGCTTTTTAAGGAAAACGTAATTTTCGTTTTCTAGCCGTTACTAGCCTTTGGAGGACAGATTTTTAGCACGATTTGAATTGTTTTTCTCCTCTATAAATTCTTGAGATCTTAGATCTTTTTCCTATGAATTATTAAGCGTTTTCTACTATTTTTCAAGTAAAATTCTCAAAGTTCACTTTTTCAAAAGCTCTCAATTTTTGGCCAAAGTTTCTAAAATTCTTGTGCTTATTTTCTCAAATCTTCTGAGTAATTTTATTAGCCTTAATACTTGTTTTAATCTCTGTTTTAAAGTTATATCTTTGATAGATTTAAATCAAGTTTGATTTTTGATCTTCCAAAATTTTAAAGTTCTACATTTTTGAGATCAATCCACTCCTATAACAATCACTTACACAAGGGCTTCATCAAGTGGCTATAGGTATTTGTAAAATCTTCAAAGGTTGTAAATATTTCTTACTTGGGTTTTAGTAAGAGGGATTTCCTTATTGTAGGTGAGGATTTGTAAACCCTAGTTGGATGCTAGGTGGTAAGTGAACTCTTGTTGTATGTAAGGTGTTTGTAAAAGCCCTCGATTTGTGAGGCAAGGAAAATCCTCATTGGAGGTGAGGTGGTCTGTACTATTTACCGAAAATAGTAGATTAAAGCCCAAGCGAGTTCGGAGACTGGACGTACCCAGGTTGTGGGGAACCAGGATACATCGTGGTCTTTACAATTGTTATTTATTTACTTGCATTTACATTTCGTTGCTTAACTCAATATTGCAGTATTTTGTGTTTATTAGGATTAATATTAGATAACTCTTTATTAATCATATGGAGATTTCTAGATGTAAAGCTTTATTTACCGAAACACTATTCAGTCCCTTGTGTTCTCTTTGCCATCTCAGGTCCTAACACTTGGTATCCAAGCGAGGTTACAAGATGGCATCAACCGATCGTTTCCCTGAAGGTCAATCAAGCACCCGACCACCACTTCTCACTGGAACAAATTATGGAGCTTGGAAGAATCAGATTCAAATATACCTTCTCTCTATATCCTATGAGCTATGGAAGATGGTGGCAAACCCTTATGAAGCACCCACTCTTGAGGAAGAAAAGTGGACCAAGAAGGAGACGAACGCAGTGTCACTTAATGCCAAGGCGATGTCCATTTTATATTTCGGCATTGACACAACGGAGTACAACCGTATCTCCATGGCTACCTCCAAGCACCAAATATGCAAGATCCTTGAGGTAACACGTAAAGGTAACGAAAAAGCTAAATCATCAAAATCTTCTCTTTATGTTGGTAATTACAAACAATTTATGATGGAGAATGGCGAGAACATAATGGAGATGTACACGCGGTTTATAGAGATTGTCAACACACTTGCGAGATTGGAAAAGAAGTACACATACGAGGATCACGTATGCAAGATCCTTAGATCCCTCACTCTTGAATGGCAATCTAAATCTTTGGCCATTGAAGATGGCAATGACACTTCAAGGCTAACCTTAGAGGAGCTCATCGCAATCTAATGGTGTATGAAATCTGATGTGTCCATATTTTTCATATTTTATTGCATATTTTCATAGCATTGTTGCCATCCAAAGTTCACTTATATATATATTATCGTGCTTTTCACGATATATTCGATTTTCGTAGAGAATTGTGGATTTTCAGGAACTTTGGAGAGATTTGGAGCAATTATGACATATGGACACATCCGAGTTATCCAGAGCATCTATGGCGAGGTTCATTAGGTGTTCAGTGATGTGAAGAAGAAGATTGGAGGAGGAGAAGAGAAGAGAAGAAGAGAAAGAGAGAAAGGAGCTCAAGAAGAAACATGCTGTTTTCCCAGAGTACTCGGTCAAGTGCATCAGCACTCGACCAAGCTGACATCCAGACAAAAAGGAGCTTCAGCTGAAGAAGTATATTCCTCACTCAGACTGAGTAGAGAGGCTACTTGGTCGGATCAACTCGGCTAACGAAATCGCATTCCCATTCCTAATCAAAGTCGAAGAGCGCAAAGGCGACTCGACCAAGCGCTACAGCCACTCAGTCGAGCTGAATCCAAATAGAATGATGTTTTTGAAGGCCTCTCCAGCATACAGTAGCTCGATCGAGTAGACTAGTGACTCGACCGAGTACTGCAACTACTGGGCCGAGCAGAATCAATTACGGATCAATATTTTGAGCCTCGCAACTGCCCTCAGTGACTCGACCGAGCACTACAGTGACTCAACCGAGCATATCTGAAGCCAAACAAAGAATAGAGGAAGCGGTAGCCCGTATCAGCACTTGACCGAGCTGTGCTACTACTCGACCGAGTAGAGCACCGCATCCCAACTTATTGTGGGCCCAAAAAGCCCTTTTTCCATATTTTTGTGGGGTCTATCCCCATGGTATTTAAGCACACCTTTTACCCTAGTTTTAAAGGGGGTGAAAAAGAGAGGAGGCTATTCAGATTTCAATTAATTGCTAGTTCTTAGTTTTCTTAGAGAGTTGAGCCGTCGTTATTGTTTTGGAGACAAAGATCGTATTTTTATTATTGAAGTTTGCTTTGGAATCTCTTGATCTTAATTCTCTGAGTTTGCTTGTTCGTCTTCAACGATTTGGTAATGATTTCTTGCCCCTCTATGCTTGTTTCAATGCCTTTCATTATGATGTTGATTTCTATTGCTATTGTTAATGTTTCTTTATTTCCGTGAATCGCGAGTAGTCCTTTCTAGGGCTAATGGATTAGCCCTAGGAGCTTAGGATATAGATGTAAAGTTAGGATTTTTACGTTGTTTTGGTAGAAAAGGGATGTTTTTGATTGATTTAGACAATCTTGTAGGAGATCTCATATAGGGTTTGTGTCACGCCCCGCTTCCCATTCTACCGGAAGCGAGGACGCGAACGGGCCCGTGATGTGCTTAAAACAACGAGGAGTACTTTTTTTCTTTTTTTCGTTTCTTCCTCCTTGGCTTAAACACAATAATGTGTCTGTGAAATAAAATGACAGGATTTTGCATGCTTATAAGAAATAGTACAGATGACATTATTACAATACCAAAGCATCTAAAAGTAAAGTACAACATGGGCCTAGTATGGCCGAATCAACAAAGTACACAAATTACATTATTTCAAATATAAAGGTGTAGTCGTGAATGTGATCATCTAATCTTCAGCGGGGAGGTACTCCACGTATTCTTCGAGCGCTGGCTCAACTTCTACGGTAGTGTCTTCAGAGAACTCACAATCGATACCTGACATACATTTCGTAAAACAACAAAGTTAAATGTCCCTCAGCGAGTTTTACTCGGAAAGATAATCTCCAAAACCAAAACGTTAAGCATTTAAAATTGAACGAAGCTGAACTTTAAAGACAAGCAATAAGTTTAATTTAAAAGAGTTATATCAGTTAAACATTCGCAGAAATTTACAACCTCCAGCAATTTAATCATTTGATAGCCATTTGCAATACTATTTGCAACATATAACAATTTAGCAGTTAATAAAAAAACTGTAACGTTGTAGCAACCTGTAGAAGAAGAGGTTAGAGAAATATTTAATAACCAATCTATTCTAGTGATAAGTCCATGTCTAAGAGTACGAGAAATGACCAACATGCGCTCTGTGACGGGGGCCAATCCAAGTGCTGCTCACCGACCCTATATGGTGACTGTCAAGCTCTAACCTCCATAAGTGTTGGAGGTATTCGGTCCGATGCATCCAATCACTCCGTAACACTTGTGATCATAGACTACCCCAATCCCACGGGTCAAGTCAAGTGCCGGTTCAAAAGGACGTGTACTATCTATTTATATTGAAGTTCAATCTTCCATTAATTTATATTGAATTCCATCTTCTATTCAGTCTATTCAGTTTATTTGCATCATATTAGATGTGTATGATGTATCATCAGTCCATTCAATAATCTCAACCAATTTTACAGTTTTGTGGTTTAGTTACGTAATTATACGAAGTATAGAAATGCACAATAATTTAAAGAAACGAGCATATAAAACGGTTTTGACTAAGAAAATGAGGATAAATAAGTTTAAAATATTTTTCTAAGGCTAGTAAACAGCTTTCAAAATCTTAAAATAATTAATTGGGATTTTACTTAATTTATACGACCCCAAAACTAATTAAAAACGTGAAAATGATTTTTCATTATATTTTTCAATGATTTCTCTAAGACAAACCTTAAGTCGGAATTCATCTAACAAGGGGTCAAAACGACCATATTAACTAGTACTACACCATATATTTTTCTCGTACATCAGTATACGTGAAATTATCATGATATGAATTTTAAAGAGAATTTAGCTTTATTGAGTTTTGCCTTTGAAAAATCATTGTGGGAGATGTACTTTCCTTTTGGCAATGACACTAGTGCCAATGAGTCCATTTCATCGTTTCGGTTTTTCTGGGCCTTGTCTCGTATTTTTCGGACACCTATAAAATTTATTACGAATTTATAATACTCAGCCCTTATAATAATATAAATATTTGTATATATATTTATATAAGTATTTGTATACGTATATGTATACTCACCCTAACCTTTCACATACAACAGGGGGCGTTTGAGGGAGTCGCCGTCGGTGACTTGGTGACCGGTGGACGGCGGTGGCGGCTTGCGGGGGTCGCAACGACGAGCGGGAACCGGCGGCGAGGCAGAAACGGCGACGAGCGATGGCGAGGAAAGCTGCAGGGAGCGGGTTGCTACTGTCGTTGCGTGGGGGCATTTTGTGGCGAGGGCGGCATCTCCGACGATGGCTGGCGTGCAGCAGACAGCGGAGGCGAGGACGACGAAGAGGAGGAGCAGACGGAGCCTTGTTGGAGGGGGGAGGGGAGGTTAGAACTGTTCGGGTTGCTTCGGGCAGTGAGGCTGTATGGCGCACGTCGGAGGAGTGTGGCGAGCCCTGGTGGAGGGGAGATGGGGTCGGGGTTTAAGGAGAGGAGGCGAGGCAGGCGACGGGGGTCGGAGCTGCTGTCAGAGGGAAGGCCGTGGGGAGGAGCTGGGGATGGGTTTTGCTCGGGGGTTCTTCGTCGGTGGGGGCTCGGGCTTGCTCACCATGGGTTGGCGACGCTGCTCGATGGGCGGAGGCGGTGGTGAGGCGTCGATGCCGGCGAGAGGGGGAGGTGGGGGAGAGAGCATGGGTAGGGGAGAGGAGGAGCTGAGAGCGGGGAGTGGGTTCGGGCTGAGGGTTTTTGAATGGGATATGAAGCTTGGGGGGGGGGGGTTTAAATATTAATCTTATATAATAAAAATACCAAGTATGTAATTAATACCTAGTCAATGTCATTAATTAGATTAGGTTAACTTTTGACTAATTAAAGAACTTTTTGTCTACACAGTTAACACATGGGATACCATGATAGGGGTTGGTGGTGGTAATTAGGGTAAAATGGTAATTAATGGTAGTAAAAAGTGAGTAGTAAGTGTAATTAGCAATATAATATCATTATAATACCAAAATACCCATTAATCACTTATGACTCCGAAAAATTACGAAAACATAGCCACGGGTTCGTATTGTCGTGAGGATCACGATTACGCGGTGCATTTCAAAGTTTGAGATACGGAGATACGAGTTTTGCGCCAAAACGTTTAGGTCACGGGTTTGCAGGTTCTATATCGATTTGACTCCAGAAAGTTATGAAATTGATATGGGGAGCACTAAATGATCATAGAATCATATGATAAAAGTTTGACGTTGTCTTGATAACGTTTATATAGAAAAATAATTGATACAGCTATATCGGTAATAATTAATTATATAAATTATTTACGAGGTATTGGATGGCACTCGAATCTACTAAAATAGGCTATAACTATATTTATACTACAAAGTATTTTTTATAGATGATTTTGAAACCAATTCTGATATTTAAACTCCTGACCAACCATTTTAAAATACTTTTAATATATGAAAATATGTAGAATATAAATATACGCGTACTGATGGATACGGACCGTCACAGTTTGCGATCCACGATAGTGGCACACATCCTAGACGGGCATCCTATGATCTTAACTAGGCACGTTAGTGAATTCAATTAGATTTTGTGAACCATGATAGTGGCACGCACTTTGATGGTTTCCACGTACGTCATATATTACTAATTGATGACCTACGATAGTAGCATCAATAAGAGCCATCAAATCACAGATCGAAGATCTAACCCACGATGGTGGCATTAGTAGAGATTGAGAATAGTTGTCGTTCGTACTGCACGGATCACGTGTAAGGCCATACACGATGGTAGGGCTAAGCACGGGATACGTTAGACGAGTGACACAACGATAGTTGGCCATGAGTTTTACATTTTAGATGCGACAATCTCGCCCTAATAAAGCCAATTCAACTTAACATCGACATCCGACGATCCTAACGGTGACTCCTATTACCATAGTTCTTTATCCCATTGTTAATCAGAGATAGTAACCATTCGTGACAACCTTTTGAGTACGCCCAACTGACATTGTTTTGAGATTAAGAATAGACCGAAGACTATATAAGCATCTGCCTCCCTGTGGGTTCGACATTTTTCTATATTACAAAGCATTGACATCGTGCACTTGCGGTAATTTTTTGGAGTTACAATTCGGACCGACCAAGCTTTTGGCGCCGTTGTCGGGAGGCAAATGGTTTATTCTTGGGTTATTTTCTTAGTTGAAGAACTTTTTAGTTACTCTTATCATCTTTTATCTTTCCGTATTTTTATTCTTTTTTCCTTTTGTTACTGACATCTTCTCTGAGTTTGTTTCTTGTGCATGAACACTCGTCTTGGGGGACCCAACGATCTATTATTTGACCCTGAGATAGAAAGGACAGTGAGACAGCTCAGAGTAGAAAGGAGGAATTAAAATTTACAGGATCAAATGGCAGGGACTCCTCCCAATCCTCCTCATGTTCTTGCAATGTTCTAGATTACATGAAGCCCACTCTATCTAGCATATCTTCTATCTTGAGACCGCAACTGGCGGCGGGCAACTTTGAACTAACGACGTGCCTAATTAACTTGATGCAGCTGGACCCCTTCCATGGGCATCCTCATGAGAACCCCAAACATCATATAGATCTTTTCTTGGCAAAGTGTGACACTTTCCAAGTTAAAGTTGTGAGCGGAGATGCCATAAAGCTACGTGTATTTCCATTTACTCTAAGAGACAAAGCGGCATATTGGTTAAGGGCGCATCCCTTGAATACATTCAAAACTTGGGAGCAGTTGGCCTTAGCCTTTATCAACACGAACTATCCACCGTCCAAAACGGTGGGGATTAGGGGGGCATCACGAACTTCAAGCAGCTCCCGCAGGTGTCACGCCCCACTTCCCATTGTACTTGGGAGTGAGAACGTGAGCGGGTCCGCATGTGCTTAAAGCAAAGAAGATGTACTTTTTTCTTTCTTCTTTGACTTAAACACAATAAGCATGTGTATGTAGTAATCAGGTCCTTGCAACCGCATTATTCAGAAACAACACAGATTTTTATTACAAGTTTGCCCAGAGTTCAAAAGTAAGTACACAAATAAATTAGGCCTAGCATGGCCGCACATTTTATTACATGAGCAACACACTTGCAATAATAATAAAACTAGACAAATGGAAACAATAGTAATAATCTAGTCCTCAGCAGGAAGAATCTCGGCGTCCTCGTAGCTTTAGTCCGCGAGATCTACTTCCTGATTCGGATCCTCGAAAGTGGGGTCCTTGCTATACTTTGTCTCTGAACCTAACATATATTTCATAGTTTCATTGAAATATATGTCAGCGAAAAGCATCGACAAGATTTTATAGCAAAAGAAAGCATTAATTTACAATTTAAGGAAACAAGAATGTTAGAACATATATGAGCAGTAGTATAGCCAAAAATGAGAATATGTTGAATGTACATACATAAGGTTCATCAGCAGTTAATATATTTTTACATTAAATGAGGTTACGAGTACATAACTTAAAATCTGAGCATGCTGCAACAATTAACATATGATATGCATGTTGAAGGAATTAAACACAGTTGCAAGTTGAGTACTTTCAGTTATTTGTTTGTGCTTGTGCGTAAGTCCATGTCAGGGTAGGTAAAATGTTCTTAATGCACCTAATCATCGGGGGTTTACCGTGATGCGTTCTTACCATCCCTAACATAGAAAATGATCAAAATGCTAGCCTCCATTGGTGTGGTTATGGAGGTAGCCGTATAGTGCTCAAGACATACTTACAGACCCTACTACATGAACCAACCCCACCTAAGTGTCCATTCTAGTCTTCGACTAGGTTCATCCCATATGTATTCGATGGTGTCACATATGTATTTCGAGGGTTATGTCATACTCTCTGTCCAGTTTAGTTTGTTTTGTTAGCAGACATATAGCAATTGTTCCCATCAATGACTTCTTATTTACATGTCTATTCATTCGAAAGCAACTACTAAAGAGAACGCACACAATTCAGTTCTAAAGTCTACATGTGCATTAATAATAGAATTCAGCATATATTAATATTGAGCAGTTTTTTTTGCAATTCATTTACAATAAAATACCTGCCTCGAATGTTGTTGGGTGTCCAGACGGTCGTAACGGGAGTCGCGGTTATTTCAGCGAAGTTGGGGTTGGATATCAGTTAAAATGATTCTCATTGATTTAATCATACTATCAAGTTTTACTATTACAGTATACTGTTTTATATATCTAAAAGTATATATATATACTATTATAGCACTAACAGTTACTAACATTTATATGTGACATTATTAACATATGTTAATTAACATGCATATAATGTGGGTATTATTGAAACTAACAATGTATATATATACTGCTAACCTCTAATATTAGTATCAGTGTTAAAAAATTAAGATGTATATGCTAATATGTTTATGTCTTGATATGTAAATAATAGGCTGTTTTATAAACTAACACATTCAGTATATTTATGTACACTAATATCACAGCTAACATATCTTTAATATCACGAACATGCCATATTAACAAACTTATAATATGCTAACAGATTATACTAAAACTACAGTTCATATTATATAATTACCTATATTTATAGTAACGTGCTGAATAGTGAATATTATAACATGCTGGTATTTACAACCTGAAGAAACTTACGTGTGAGTTCCTCGCGTGATGTTGCAGATGAAGACGGTGACGTTGTCGTGAGGCTCGTCGGAGTTGGTGGTTGCCTGGTGTCGAGGTCATCGCAGTTGTGATGGCTGCACGGCAGAAAGTTGAGGGCAGAGGGGCGGCTGTTTTTTGACGGACGGAGGGAAGTCGGTGTATGATCGAGGCGAAGAGGAAGGTGGAGGCGGGGAGAGTCGGAGAGGGCGCTCGGTTGTGCTGGTCTGAGGAGGGTTCGTCAGCGAGGTTGGAAGGAAGGGGAGGCAAACTTGCGTATGAGGAGGAGGCGATTGTCGGAGGCGGGGTTTGTGAGCGGCGGACGAGAAGGAGCAGTGTGGGGGTTTGAGGTAGATGATGACAACATTTGGGGGTCGTCGGAGATGGAGAGAGGCCTGCAGAGTTGTTGGTGGCTGCGATGGCGTCATGAGGTTGAGGAACGGAGGTGAGGAGTTCGAATGTGGCTTGTGGGTTCATGAAGAAGGAGAGAAGACGTGGCGGTGCTTATGGGGCTCGGACGTCGGACGATGAGAGGAGGAGACGAGGCGTTGCGACGTTGGGTTGAAGGGTCAGGCGCTGCAGTGGCGACATCGGTGGTATGGTCTGCTGGTTGAGGGGGTTACCAGAGTTATTGTTCGATGTGAGGAGAATGTGGGGGGCAGGCGATGGAGTTGTCAGTGAGGTTGGAAGGCTGAGGGAAGGATGTATGGATGCAGGGGTTGCCGGTGAATTGTGGCAGGGGAAGGTGCACCAGAGGTTGGGTTGTTCGCGAGGTAGAGGTGGAAGATCGGATGGGTGGTTGGCCGTAATTTGGGTCGCAATCAAGGTCTCGAAGAGAGGAGGAAGAAGATGAGAGGGAGTTCGGGTCCTTTGTCGGCGGTGTAAGATGGCGACGAGAAGCGAGGCGCTGCAAGCTTGGGGGACTCAGAGGAGGAGGAGTCGAGGGTGTTGTACGATGGTGGAGCTTGGGTTTGAGGGGAGGGGCACCGTGGTCGGGAGTGCTGTCGATGGGCGGAGAAGCTTGGAGATGAGTGCGGGTTACGGAGGGAGGCTGAGCTTGCATGGGGGTTGAAGAGGAAAGAGAAGCTGGCAGAGGTGGAGGGAAAGGAGTTGGGGTTTTATGAAGAACGAGTGAAACGAAGAAGGAGGATACGAATGTATGTTTGAGTTGTTGAGAACTTGATGCACGAGAGATTCGCGTAACTGAGGAATGTGTCTAAGGCCGTTGCTTGGGCTGTTGAGATTTTTAAGAATGATGCAATTTGGGAGAGATCTCGTGGGTATGTAGACTGTTGTGATTTTTAAAACGAAAACGACCCATGGGTTGCTGCAGTTGGAATAAGAGTAATATTTTATTAGCCATTATTAGGGGGAAAATTATTTAGGGTATTGGTTGTTAGGATTTGATTTGGTAGCTTAGTTAATAGTTATTATTACTAGAATAAATCTTTACTTAGGATATTAGGGAAATCTTTAGTTAAGATTTATTAAGATACAAGGATATCGATTGTTAAGATTTCAAATTAAGATTCTCTTACAACTTTTTAACATTCATTAGCTTATATATATATATATATATATATATATATATATATATATATATATATATATATATATATATATATATATATATATATATATATATATATATATATATATATATATATATATATATATATAAATGGATTAAGAGAAGGATAGATATGGTCACAAGAATTCCCATTCTTACGATTGTTGCCATTGTACACCCATGATGTCCAAAAACGACAAGATTAGTGTCAGCGCGATCTTGAAGTTGAGTGGGTCGCAAATACGGTAATGGAAAACGCATACAGTCTACGGAAATTAATCAATAAGAGCATAACACGAATAGCCACATAGTTCAATACATCACAAAATACGTACGATGAATACCGGTCGTTACCTCCTACCCACCTTGTTAAAATTCCGCCCTCGGAATTTCTATCGTCCAGGGTGTAGGGAATAAATAAGGGTAATGCTCACATTTCCTCTTCCGGTGTACACACACTACACATAAATAATAATCATGCCATACACAAACACTCAATTAATATTACTAATACTAATATCAAATAACAATAGTAATACTACTAGTAATACAACTTAATAGCCATACTAATAATAACACACACATGCATCACTAACTACATCTCAATATTAATACCAATATACCACACTAATACACAACACAAACAATACCATTATACAATACAATTAAACCAGTATTATACTTAAGGCAAATAGTAACACTTTACCATATATACACCAACTTACTAACTGCAAGTGTGCCATCACCTTGCACACCCACATTATTACTAATACATAATGTACTACCATATTTATGCAATCATATAGTATTACACTTCGTATAACACGTTACTCAATATTACTACATAAATACAATCATATTCAGTCAAATAACTCCTTAATAGTACAATCACTTTACACGTTACGCATTACACACTATATAATACATATCACTACACATGTATAAGCACACCATACACTATCCCATACACAAATATTGGCATACATACTATGTGTACACACAAATATACACAACTATGTTAATCTACGTAAGGCCAGTATACTACCACATGTACTTACCCACACATAGATACAAATAAGCAATCGTATATATATATCTCATAGCATACCTATAAGCACATGCACATATGTCACTCTGTAGGGCAGGCAATACGATATAATATATAACCCTACTACTATACTTAAGGCACATATATACATACAATATGTACGGATACATATAACTACGCACATACCTATCCAGGTATGGGTACACGCCCATACCAACTAATATATATATCCTATAATACACACACCCCCCAACTATAAGCACATCTATCACCTTGCACATAACTTTACGAGCATAAAAATACAAACATAAACAAGTATGTTTAAGATACATACACTCAAAGTAAATATCCATACACCAATTCCATTACATCCAGGCATCCCTATATTGATATAGCTATCCACACATACATATAAGTATAACACTCATTACCATATATATAAATATATATCTATCATGTATAACACCGCATATGCATATACAACACAATAGACAAACATACTATACTAATTCACCAAGAGGATGCCCACTCATTTATGAATGAACACATAGATCCACACACACACACACACACACACACACACACACGGGTCCACACACTACCTACATGCACGCATTGCAACATCAATTAATACGAATAGATCTACTATACATATACCATAAGCATCATAAGGAAGGGTGAGGAACTACCTGAAACCACTTGTTTCGTAGCCTCTTTAGCGATCATGACGAATGTTTGACGCCTGAGCTGGTTCAACTTGGCTCGTTGGAAGGCTCGATGTTGTGGAGTTAGGGGTGGTTTACACTCTTTCGATTCTGAAGCTGCTGCAATCAGAGTCCTTCGCTTGATGAGGTATCGCGAGTAATTCCTAACAAAGTGCCCAGATGCCCCACATAAAAGACATTGGTTGAGCAACATGTGACATTTCTTCTTGACATGCCCTGGTCGGTTACAATGGTGGCACATCATCTGGATTTGGTTGTTGACTGGAGAAGCAGGCTTTTTAAATGAGGTAGTTTGTATTGGTCCAAAAGAGTCTCTAGTTGGTTCCATAAGATGCTTACTCCATCCAACTTGGGCTGTTTTGTGAAGTTTGTCAATATCCTCGTAGCTATGTGCTGCTCCCAGTATTTTCTCATCGGAGGTTAGATTAATAGATGTCATCGATGCTTGGGCATTGTAGATTGGGCCTTGACTGAATTGTAATGCTTGGTCTTCAGGATCCTCGACCCGATGAGAAACGAAATGACTGAGCACAAAGAGTAATCGATGTTGGAGTTCCATCATTTCTCTTATGATTCCCACGATGTCGTTGTAGGCGTCACCATTTCCATTACGAGTGTTGGGTTGACCTGCCATGCTGTAAAAGAAACAAAATAAACATTTGTGTGCAAAGTTATTCAAACGATCTGATTAGTAATAATATCTCTACTGTTTCTGAGGAGTATCACAGGGTGCTAGAGGACCAGTGATGTGACCATATTTTTCATTATTTCATAGCATCATTTTATTGCATTTCATGTCATATCCGCATCCAAATCCTGCATTTTCATACGATACTGCTCTTCTAATGCTATATTCGAGTTTCGTAGAGCTTTGTGGATTTTCAGGGATTTTGGAGCGATTTGGAGCCATTTTGGGACATGGACACACCCAGCACGTCCGTGATGCCGTTGGCGAGGCTCTACAGGAATTCGCCGAGGTTTGGAAGCATATGGGAGGAGAGGATGAGAAGCGATCGAGAGAAAGGAGCCAAAGCCCAAGCCCATGCAGCTTTCCCAAGCGAC
Organism: Scilla litardierei; assembly: GCA_030789695.1. Taxonomy (NCBI): domain Eukaryota; kingdom Viridiplantae; phylum Streptophyta; class Magnoliopsida; order Asparagales; family Asparagaceae; genus Scilla; species Scilla litardierei. The sequence goes on from CM061134.1 coordinate 35,006,088, forward strand.
TCGACCCGAGTAGCACCAGCTACTCGGTCGAGCTGACACACGAGTCCAGCAGGAAGAACATGCATGCCTTACTCGACCTAGCACAGTGATGACTCGACTGAGTCGATCCAGTTTCCGAGCTTCCTCCCATCAGCATCTTACTCGACCGATCAGAACCTACTCAGCCCGAGTAGGCAGAGCGACACTTTGGAGAGGAGTTCCGACCCACTGACAACTCGACTGAGTAGGCGGGCTACTCGACCGAGTAGCCCGGACCCCTTTTCTGGCAAGCAGCAGCTAAGGTGCCTGCTCGACCGAGCAGGTGCCTACTCGACCGAGCAGCCGACTCGGTCGGGGACATGTGGGCCCCAAATTTCCAGACTTTCAGATTTTCTTGTGGGGTCTACCCTCTATGTATTTAAGACATTTTTCCTGACGTTTTAGGTAGATTTTTGATTATTTTTAATTAGGAGAGATTTTATTAGTTGCTTTGAGATCTAGGGTTTTGGATTGAGCCGTCGTTGTAAAAGATCGAATTTTTATTATCTCTTGTGCCTTGGAATCTATTGGAGTTCGTTTATTTTCCATTGGGTATTGTTCTCTCCTGGTTTTGGTACGTACGGTTCTCATTTCTTGCTTGCTTTAATTGTTACGATGTTTTCCATGGTAAAAATTGCATCTTTATTTGTTCTAATTGCCATGTGTGATTAATCTTCTCTAGGGCTGATGGGTTAGCCCTAAGACTCTATGAAAAAGATGTAGATCTGGATTTTTAGGTTGTGTTGGGAATAAAGGGGAAGTATTTTTGGTTGATCCAGCCAAATCTCTAGGAGAACTCATACTGAGATCATGCCCATGGTCGGTGGAATTGATTAGCTTAAGGAGTATCCCTGGGATTTAATTAGGGAGTTAGTGAATCCAACCAAGGCTCGTGACCATGCCTGGCTCGTACCTTGAGGGGATTCACCGATGAACTATATCGCTACATTGACGACCACCACCATTGCGTCAATGAGAGCCACCGAAGTACCTCGAAACTCTAACCCATGAGAGTGGTATGAGCTAAGAGACCATCCACATAAACCCAATGCAACGTAGGAATCCTAGTCTAACATCGACATCCGACGGTCATAGCAGTGATCCCTAAGGCCCTAGCTTCTTTATATTAAACCAACAACAACAACAAACGAACAATTCTCCAACCGACTGCTATCTCATTCTGAGATCTAGAAATAATCTGAGAACTCAATACACTTTCACTGTCCATGTGGGATTCGACAATCTTTTATAATATAATTTGACACCGTCCGCTTGTGGATAGAACCCAGAGTTGATACCTAGGAACCATACCGCGCCTAGCGACTGTGACACCGCCAGGTGGATTTTAGGTGTAAGTTCTGGGCGCATCAAGTTTTTGGCGCCGTTGCCGGGGACAGTTACAGTGTTACTCAGTTTATTTTTATTTTGAAGAATCTGCTAGCAACTCTTATCATTTCCTATCCTTCCACCCTTTTTATTTTTTTATTATCATCTTTCTAATCATGGTATTTTCTGAGTTGTTTTGTTCATGATTACTCGCTTCGGAACAGCCAATAAAGAACTACTATTTGATCATGAAATCGAGAAGACAGCAAGAACTCTCAGGGCCTCGACTAGGGGACAAACCCCCTCCGATCCGATAGCGGAAAATGCCGCCACTCCGTCTCGCACCAGGTCCATCAAGGACCACGTGAAACCGAGCTACGAGAACAATTCTTTCATTCTGAGACCGCAACTAGCGACAAGTAGCTTTGAGATAAAGACCGGGCTCATAAATCCGATGCAGCAGGATCCCTTCCATGGGAACCCGCACGAGAACCTGAACCATCACATCGACACTTTTCTGGCGAAGTGCGATACGTTCAAGACTAAGGACGTGAGCGAAGACATGATAAAGCTAAGGCTCTTTCCCTTCACTCTAAGGGATAAGGCTTCATATTGGTTGCGGGCCCACCCATCCAACCACTTCACTTCTTGGGAGCAACTGGTGCTTGCTTTCGTCGACAAATTTTACCCACTGTCTGAAACGGTGAGGATTAGAGTAGCTATCTCCAATTTTAAGCAACTACCGCAAAAGTCGCTCTATGAAGCCTGGAAAAGGTTCAAGGACCTTCAGCACCAGTGCCCACATCATGGGATCCCATCATGGGATCTAGTCCAAAGCTTCTACAGTAGGCTGCAGCCCAGTATGAAGACGATAATTGATGTCGCTGCATAAGGCACACTTCTAGACAAGTCAGCAGATGAAGCAATTAACATGCTTGAGCATATGGCAGCGAATAACTAACAGTGGAGCAAGGAGCACACCATTATCACCAGGAATCCAGAGGTAAAAGCTGTTAGCCACCTCGATTCTCACATCGAAACTTTGTGCAAGCAGGTGGCCAGGATCGAACAATGGTTGGATGCCATTCCAACAACTACCAGCGCTGCAGCTTATCATCCTCAAGAAGAATACGGGGAGCAAAGCTACGTTCCCAATGAGGGACCTTATGACGGAGTCGAATCATCCGAGCAAGTACAATATGTACAAGGAGATGGGTGAAATCTGTGGCAACATCCGGCTACAAGGAATCACCCTGGATTGTCCTATGGGAATTCAAGTGGAGGCCTGCAACCTCCACAGTTTCAGAGGCAACCAATCCCCGCCTCCTCAACAACAAGGACCTCAGCCACATTAGCAACAGAGCAGATTTAGGCCATCTGGGCCGTATCGACCACCGGGCTACCAATTCAATCGTCCGCCACAGTAAAACTATGCACCAGCGGCACCACGTTCCAGTCTGGAGGCTACCTTAGAGTCGTTTATGAGCGGACAAGTAAAGTTCAACCAAAACACGTATGCTCAATTCAAGAACATAAACACATCGCTTGATGAGCTAAGGGGTCAGATGTCCCAATTACTTAAGAATCAAGGGAGGTTTCCTTCGCAACCGGAGCCGAATCCAAGAGCTCAAGAAAATGCCGTGGTCTCCGTTACCATGCGAGGAGGTAGGATAACTGACGCTGTGATGGTGCCGGTTACAAACAAGGAACAAGTTACAATTAAGGATGTCCCTATTGGCAGCGATGAGGAAGAGGCTACGGATGAGCCTATCACGAACAGAGGGAGGGAGGCTTCGCCTTCCACCTTACCCACCATTACACCGGCACCAAAGGACGATGCAACCACTTCCAATAAGCCAACTCCTAAGGACGCCGCCAAGGATAAGGGAAGCCGACCCCCTCCGCCGTATCCACAGAGGCTAGCTTTAGCAAAAATGGAGAAGAAGTATGCAAAGTTTATGGAACTTCTAAAGGGTATTCAACTCAACATCCCTTTTATGGATGCCATTACGAAAATTTCTATACACAAAATTTTTAAAAGATATCATCACCGAAAAGCGAAAACATGAGGAAGTGAAGCTTTTGGACGATTCAACTTCCATCATAAAGAACCGCCTCCCGAAGAAATTACCTGATCCGGGAAGCTTCACAGTGCCATGCTCTATTGGAGGTACGCCTATCAACCGTGCATTGGTCGACTTGGGAGCGAGCATCAGCTTGATGCCGCTCTCCATATTCGAAAGGCTACAAACCGGAAGTGAGTTGGAGCCTACAAACATGTCTATATAACTGGCGGATCACTCAATCACGTATCTAGTAGGTATTGCTAAGGATATCATTCTGCAAATACCGCCTAGATTATGTGTGCCGGTGGATTTTATTATTATGGATATGTCAGAGAGAGGAATTTCACAACTCATACTTGGCCGTCCTTTCATGGCGACGGCCGGCGTCCTTATAAATGTTCACAAAGGGACTCTCTCAATGAATGTGGGTAATATTGAAGCCCAATTTCGGTTACAAAAATCCATGAAGGAGCATGTCCAAGAAGAAGGAGCGAGTTATCTGGAGCACTTAGAAGATGATGCTATAGGGGAGTATACCACTGAAGGGGTCATGAAGGACCTGGTGAGGACAATGGTTGATGACGATGGCGACTCCTTCTACAACAAGGCGGTTGTCGCCTATCTTGTATGCTTGATGAGGAGCCCACAGATGACTCATTGCACCACCAATAGTCGGAAGCCATCAACCATATAGCTTAAGAGAACCACTGACTCGTCTCAAAATGTGTGAGCACTACTTCCAAGTGTAGGAGATCGAACAAGTAATAATCCTGGTGAGTCCAGGTATCGTATCCACGGGACAACTGACCTGCAAAACCACGAACTTCAATTTGTAAAGAGTACTAAAACGATAATAACCAACCACCTATCAGGTATAAAGATATGGTATCAAGAGAGTAACTCCTAAAAAGTAGTACGGTGTTGTGAAAGTTTGGATATCAATGAGATGAATGTGCAATGTTTATGACTTCATTAGGAGTTTATAATCGCTGAAATATCATGTCTTTTATTATCACACAACGCTTCACCCGGTCAAGGCATGAAGACATCGGAAGATGAATCGATAAAAACTAGTTAAAATAGCTGTATATGCATTACTTGCAATGTTGATTTCATTAAACGATAAACACAATGATATGTCCAGATTAGAGAACATAAACTAACTAGCCTTATCAGGGCCTAGCCATAAAGAACATCAATCATATCGACAATGAATATCACCCAAGAAATACGATGTAGAAATCAACGTTACAAGCAATTTTAACATGATTATAAAGCTAAAGACATGAAATTCTACGATTACATACTCCTAATTACATCACAACCATATAACAAGGAGATTAGCCACTCATGGTGGAAGAAAAATCAAGTTTCATTGATGAATACATCGTTCAAATATCAAAATACAATGAAAAAGTACTAAATACGAGGTAAAAGTTCAAGGATTTATCACCAAATCTCCAATATAATCACCCAAACTCTTTGAATTTAATAAAAATAGCATCTGGAATTTATCAGCAACTTCCTCTAGAGAAATATGCTCAGTAGCCTCCTCAAAAGCCCCAAAGTACGCCAGAATATGGCCAAAACCCCCTAGAATACGCTTATATAGAGGCATTGCAGGTTTGGAGAGCTTATCGGGTTGAAATCCGCACCCGAAATCAACTTAAATCCAATATCCATAGCCGCTCAAGATCTCAGCCGTTCGATCGCAGCAGGATTTGATCTGATGCTGCCACGTGGCATGCGGGTTGGATCCACACCCGCTCCGCAATCGAGTTCGGATCGAACTCGATTTCGATCTTCATCGTTGGATCTCAAAGCAACGGCCATGATGCGACCGCGTCGCCCATCGTTTCGATTTCGAGCGACTTCATTTGTGGCTGTTGGATCTTCGATCTACGGCCAATATCCGGCCACGTCGCCCGTAAGCTGACGCTCGTATTCGCTTCGATCCAATCATTCACACGCCATTGGATCTTATATCAACGGCCAGATATGGAGCCACGTCGTCGCTCGCTGCATCCGTTGGATCTGAGCAGGAATGCGTAGGATCGTGACACGTGGCAACGTCTGACGAGGTGGCGTGCATTTCCCTCCGTATTTTCGTATTTCCGATCGTATTTCACGCGTATTTCTCCATTTAAATGGTATTCTACATTCAATAATTCACAGAAATTGGCACAGATCTCAGAAAAATACAAATAAATAGTCGTTGGAATCATGAGATCGAGATCTTCGCATGAAAAATATAAAAAGGACAGAAATACTCAGTTTATTGCTGTTTTGTGCATAAAATAGGAGTTTGCTCTAATAAATAAGGGTATTCTAAATACGATCCTATTAGAGACCAATTACGTATCATATATGCACAAAATGGGGCTAAATGAGGTGTGAAATATGTAATATTCAACCCGAATCACAAAACGGAGAGGAAGCACACCAAATACCGCCGCACGGTATCGTTGGCAAGCATGATGCGCGCATTTCTTACACACCCAACAACAATTGAAGAACTTGAGGGAGTCGAGCTCATGATTAAAAACAAGTGCTTATCGGGAGGCAACCCGACTTTTTATATCTTAGATTTTCTTTTTCAATTTTTGTTTTGCTCTATCTATCCCAGAAAACCAAGTAAAAACGCTTTCTATTCCATAAAAATGCAAAACTATAAAAATCCTACAGGTTCTTCCTTCCTACAGGTTGAATGTTGAGGGGAGCGTGCAAAACGATGTATTGAATGGAAGGAAGCCAGGAGAAGAGCAATCGATAGAAGAATAAGCTTAAGGAAAAAGAGTTACAGGTGACTCGACTGAGTAGGCACCTACTCGGTCGAGTAGAAGAGAGTGCAGGAAAAGCAAGGAAAAATGGTGTTCTACTTACGCGGCCCGAGTATCCCTTACTCAGTCGAGTGGCCGCTTACTCGACCGAGTATCCATCTGCTTGATCGAGCTAAGGAAAGCACAGAGAAATGGTGAAAAATGGCATTTTGCCTACGCAGCCCGAGTAGCCCCTACTTGGTCAAGCAGCTGAGGGAGTGTTCTAAACTTCAATTTCGATATATTTTATTTTTTGACACGACCGAGCAGCTACGCTGCTCGACCCGAGTTGCAGGAGCTTTATTCATGCAGGGCCTACGATCTGATCGAGTCGGGTTTATTAAAACCCAACTCGACTTTATTATACCCTAATCCTATTTGTTTCTCCCCAAATCCTGTTGCTCGAGCATCCCCAACCTCCTCACCTACTCGACAAGCCCGCTGCCGCCGCCGTCCCCTTTACCGTCCGTGCCGCCGGCTGCACCACCACTCTGGTCCACCCTCTCTCTCTCTCTCTCTCTCTTTTTCTTCCTCCCTCCACCTATCTCCTCCCTATTTCTCCCTCTCACGTCCAAATTCACCCCCTCCACCCTGGTGATTACCGGAGCAATGCCGCCGGCACCGCCCAGTGCCAGCGACGCCTCCCCATAACCTCGTTCCACCACCCCCTCCCACGCCCTCCCCTACCCCCCTCTCCTATTGAAACACCCCCTGCCCACACCCTCGCCTATTGAAACCCCCCAGGCCCCCCAGCAGCCCTAGGGCAACCCGCTTTACTTGACCGAGCACAATTAGTGCTCGGTCGAGTCATCCACCCACACCCCTCCCCGTCTGACCTACTCGACTGAGCACTAGTGGTGTCTCACAGCTCCTGTCCTCCTCTTGAATCCCGTACCACTGACGCTCGTCTGATAGTTGTGGAGGACGTGACTTCTCGCCTTCGACGGGATTTCGATGACTTTGCCCGCTCGACAGCCACCCATCAGTAGAGAGTTGAGGCGAACCTCGCTTCGATTATAGACCTGCTACGGACACATGGCTCTCCTCCCGTGATCCTTGCTCATGCCCCTCCCCCAGGCCAGCCCCTGCATCCACCGCTGCACTACTCAGTGCTCCTCACTCACAGGCTCCTGCAGAGCCTGTCACGTCTGCCCCTGAGTTGGTAGCCACGGTAGTGCACACTCCAGTCATCGACACACACACTTCCATACTAGTCGAGACTGCCATTGTCCCATTCGCAGCTGAGCCCTCTTCCACTACCGCTGATCTCCCGACTGACACACTTGTCGAGCCACAGCTTGCTGCCACAGTTTCTATTCCATCGCAGGGGGACCCACCACCGCCCACAGAGGGTGGTGCCCCTGCTTGATGTTGTCCCTCCAACACCTTTTGTCTATGTCCCTCCCTCATCCTATTTTATACTCATCTGTCTTTTCAGGGCCTTAGTCTTACACAGCTTGGGGGAGGACCTACCATGCATCATTCCATGCATTTGCATCATCACTTTATCCTTGCATCATATCACTTTTTCTTTCGTTTGCACAGTTTTATTTTCCATTCACTTTCTATATGCTTACCCACCCACCCACCCACCCTAGCCTCATTTCTCGCATGCGAGCGTGTTCTCAGCAGTGGAGACACTGCTGCGTTTAGCTTGTGGGATGAGCGCTATCGCTTTATTTTTTATTTTTTACATTTTTTTTATTTTGCCCCTTTTTACTTTACTTTTCCACCCATTTTCCACATTTTCATCTTTTTTTCTCATTCAGCATCATGTTTTCCACTTTTTGCCATGCTTGCATGCTTGTTTTTACTTTCTTACTTTCTCCGCCCTTTTTCCCTTTTTGCTAGAATTGTTCCACATGATGATATCTCTTATAGTTCTCAGTAGCTGCTCGCGATGCTTATATCTATTGACATGCTATTTAGAGTAATCTCAGTCTTACTATTTATATGCTTGCATATTCTGTTACTGATCTTTCTAATTTAATGCCTGCGATGAATTGAAACTGAATGCATGAAGTAGTATCTAGTACGTTCTTTGTTGGGTAATGCACCTAGGTTCAAGCATCATTAGAATATTTGGAGCACCTGTTTGTTATCTTATCCGCTTTTGTTTGCATGCCTGATACTATTGTGCTTTATACCACATGCTTTCTTTGTTCGTTGAGATGAATGAAAATACACATGCTAGCTATGAGTTTACTTAGAGTATTATCCCATTGAACCATGGTGCACATCTGATGAATGACCCGAGTGATATATTATCTTCCCTCTCTACATATCTTTATGATTCTCTACATATCATTTGGTTTCGCCTCCTACAGCTACTTTTATCGCACATACCTCCCAAAAATCCCAAAAGAAAAGGATAGCTTCCAATGAACCAAAAATATCCAAAAAAGGAAAATATTTTCTATCTCTTTATTAGAAGCTACGACAAATACTTGAAAAAAGACAAAAATTTCACATCATATTCCTAGGTGCGACGCCTCAAGCTAAGCTTGGGGGTGAACCATTTGATTATATGAGTGAGTATGACATTTAAGTGGAGATGGTGCACAATGGGGAGATTCGATAATGCTTAAACTTTACGAAATATTTTGGCTTTGGAGATTTTTCATGATTTGAAGTGAATATTTGAATGTCATGACATCTTTCCATTCTCTATTGCATGTTGGTGTGATCTCTTTGTACTTCACTTATATCTATTGATTGAAAAGTGCATTGCTAACTCTTTTTATACTAGACTCTATAGATTGCATGATGTTGATATGAGTTGACGTCATGAGTTTAGAGGATCCCTACCTTTGCCTTTATTGCATGCTAGCCATATGATTAGTAAGACTTGAAAATACTATTAGCATGTGTTTTATTATTCGAAGTATTGTGATATGCTGCTTGGGCTTGAGATCTGACTGAATATTTTAGCACCACTCTCCATCTCCCATCTCTTCTATTTTCTTTTATTATCGCCCGGTGAGCCTAGTATTCGTTTTCCTCGAGGACGAGTAAGAGGTAAGCTTGGGGGATTTTGATGTGTCCATATTTTCTATCTTTTCATAGCATCATTTTATTGTATTTCATGTCATATCTGCATCCAAATCCCGCATTTTCATACGATACTGTGCTTCAAACGCTATATTCGAGTTTCGTAGAGCTTTGTGGATTTTCAAGGATTTTGGAGCGATTTGGAGCCATTTTGGGACATAGACACACCCAGCACGTCCGTAATGCCATTGGCAAGGCTCTACAGGAATTGGTCGAGGTTTGGAAGCACATGAGAGGAGAGGAGGAGAAGCGAGTGAGAGAAAGGAGCCAAAGCCCAAGCCCATGTAGCTTTCACAGGCGACTCGACCCGAGTAGCACCAGCTACTCGGTCGAGATGACACACGAGTCCAACAAGAAGAACATTCATGCCCTACTCTACTGAGCAGAGTGATGACTCGACCGAGTCGATCCAGTTTCTGAGCTTCCTCCCATCAGCATCTTACTCGACCGAGCAGAACCTACTCGACCTGAGTAGGCAGAGCGACACTTTGGAGAGGAGTTTCGGCCCACTGACAAATCGATCGAGTAGGCGGGCTACTCGACCGAGTAGCCCGAACCCCTTTTCTGGAAAGCAGCAGCTAAGGTGCCTGCTCGATCGAGCAGGTGCCTACTCGATCGAGCAGCCGACTCGGTCGGTGACGTGTGGGCCCCAAATTTCTATACTTTCAGATTATTCAGAAACAACACATATTTTTATTACAACTTTGCCCAGAGTTCAAAAGCAAGTACACAAATAAGTTATGCCTAGCATGGCTATACATTTTATTACATGAGCAACACACATGCAATAATAATTAAAACTAGACAAATGGAAACAACGGTAATAATATAGGCCTCAGCAGGAAGAATCTCGACGTCCTTTTAGCTCTGTTCTACGAGATCTACTTCCTGATTCGGATCCTCGAAAGAGGGGTCCTCGCTATACTTCGTCTCTGAACCTAACATATATTTCATAGTTTCATTGAAATATATGTCAGCGAAAAGCCTCGGCAAGATTTTATAGCAAAAGAAAGCATTAATTTACAATTTAAGGAAACAAGAATGTTAGAACATATAGGAGGCATTAGGAGCGGTAGTATTGCCAAAAATGAGAATATGTTGAAAGTACAGGCATAAGGTTCATCAGCAGCTAATATATTTTTGCACTTTAAATGAGGTTACGAGTATATAACTTAAAATATGAGCATGCTGTAACAAGTAACATATGATATGCTTTTTAAAGGAATTAAACACAGTTGCAAGTTGAGTACTTTCAATTATTTGTTTTTGCTCATGCGTAAGTTCATGTCGGGTAGGTAAAATGTTCTTGATGCACCCAATCCTCGTAGGTTTACCGTGACGCCTTCTTGCCATCCCTTACATGGAAAATGGTCAAGATGCTAGCCTCCATTGGTGTGGTTATGGAGGTAGCCGTATAGTGCTCAAGACACACTTACAGACCCTACTACATGAACCAACCGCATCCAAGTGTCCATTCTAGTCTTCGACTAGGTTCATCCCATATGTATTCGATGGTGTCACATAAGTATTTTGAGGGTTGCGTCATACCCTCTGCCCAGTTTAGTTTGTTCTGTTAGCAGACAATAGCAATTGTTCCCAGCAACGACTTCTTATTTACATATCCATTCATTCGAAAGCAACTACTAAAGTGAAAGCATGCAATTAGGTTCTAAAGTCTACAGGTGCATTAATAACAGAATTCAACATATATTAATGTTGAGCAGTTTAGTTTTGCAATTTATTTACAATAAAATACTTGCCTCGAATGTTATTTGGTGTCCAGACGGTCGTAACGGGAGGCACGGTTATTTTTGCAAAGTTGGATTTGGATATCAGTTAAAATGGTTCTCAGTGATTTAATCATACTATCAAGTTTTACTATTATAGTATACTATTTTATATATCTAAAAGTATATATATATACACTATTATAGCACTAACAGTTACAAACATTTATATGTGACATTATTAACCTATGTTAATTAACATGCATGTAATACGGGTACTATTGAAACTAACAATGTATATATATACTGCTAACCTCTAATGTTAGTACCAGTGTTATAAAATAAGATATATATGCTAATATGTTTATGGTTTGATATGTAAATAATAGGATGTTTTATAAACTAATACCTTCAGTATATTTATATACACTAATATCCCAACTAACGTATCTATACTATTACGAACATGCCATATTAACAAACTTTTAATATGCTAACAGATTATACTAAAACTACAGTTCATATTATATAATTACCTATATTTATAGTAACATGATGAATAGTGAATATTATAACATGCTGGTATATTACAACCTTAAGAAACTTACGTGTGAGTTCCTCGCGTGATGTTGCAGATGAAGACGGTGACGTCGTCGTGCGGCTCACCGGAGTTGGTGGCTGCCTGGTGTCGAGGTCATCACAGTTATGATGGCTGCACAACGGAAAGTCGAGGGCGGAGGGGAGGCTATTTTTCGACGAACGGAGGGAAGTCGGTGTTGGATCGAGGCAAGAAGGAAGGTGGAGGCTGTGAGAATCGGAGAGGGTGCTTGGTTGTGCTGGTCTGAGGAGGGTTCGCCGGTGAGGATGAAGGGAAGGGGAGGCGAACTTGCGTATGAGGAGGAGGCGATGGTCGGAGGCAGAGTTTGTGAGCGGCTGACAAGAATGAGTAGTGTGGGGGTTTGAGGTAGATGATGACAACGTTGGGGGGGGGGGGGTCGTCGGAGATGGTGAGAGGCCTGCGGAGTTGTTGGTGGCTGCGATGGTGTCGTGAGGTTGAGAAACAGATGTGAGGAGTTCGAAGGTGGCTTATGGGTTTATGAAGAAGGAGAGAAGACGGGGCGATGCTTGTGGGGCTTGGACGTCAGACGATGAGTGGAGGAGATGAGGCAGTGCGGCGTTGGGTTGAAGGGTCAGGCACTACAGCGGCGACAGCGGCGACGTGGTCTGATGGTTGAGGGGGTCACCAGAGTTGCTGTTCGATGGGAGGAGAATATGGGAGGTGGGCGATGGAGTTGTCAATGAGGTTGGAAGGCTGAGGGAGGGATGTATTGTTGGGTTGCCAGAGAACTGTGGCAGGGAGAAGGTGCGCCGGAGGTAGCGTTGTTCGTGAGGTAGAGGTGGAAGATCGGAGGGCTGGTTGGCTGTAAGGTGGGTCGCAGTCGAGGTCTCAAAGAGAGAAGGAAGGAGATGAGAGGGAGTTCGGGTCCTTCGTCAGCGGTGCAAGATGGCGACAGGGAGTGAGGCGCTGCGAGCTTGGGGGACTCGGAGAAGGAGGAGTCGAGGGTGTTGTACGATGGTGGAGCTTGGGTTTAAGGGGAGGGGCAGCGTGGTCGGGAGTGCTATCTGTTATGACCTCAAGATCGGCCCGATCGATGTGGGACCACTGATTCAAAGCCTGAGTCTTGGCCTGTCGAATCTCCATAATGAAGCTTAGTTCACCGAAGCATGGAGAAGCACGCCAAGGTTCACGAAAGCTTGCCAAGAGGAACGACAAGCTCACCACCAGAATCAGAAGATTACTCTAGCAGATTGCACACGTCTATGATAGCTCGCCCCAGAGTAGCTCGCCCAGACACCGCACACCTACCAGTTTGCCCAAGGAGGAAGACGACACGCCACTATCAGTTTCACTACAGACAAAGTCTAACAAAAGAGCACCTGGCCGCTACGCCACCTGACCACTTACCGAATGCACGCCTAGCCGTTTTACTGCCAGACAGCCTGACAAAAGTGCCACCTGACATTTACGACTCTGACCGCCTAACAAAAGCATGCCTGACATGTTTGGCCCTGACGCCAACGGTCAAATCCCTGACATTCTGACACCGCCAGCTCAGCAAAAGCAACGGATTCCAGTGTCTTATAAATACCCCCTCTCCTCCAACGAGAGAGGGGTTGGTTTCTGGCTAATTGGTAACAAACTCCCAACACATCTATTTTACACTCAAGATCAGATATCCTCCACATATTCG
>CM061134.1:35019846-35087346 GCA_030789695.1 Scilla litardierei
GCGCATTCGACTCAATAACTCGATAGGGCAGTCATTCGACCCCATGTCGATGTCGATCCTCGAACGACCATTGATAGGAACTATCGATCGACCCTTCAGTGGGGTCGTACCTTGTTCTTCCTGCACCACTGAGGAGCGTCCAGGGGGTCGGATCTGGGTTCCGACCCAAATCTCCTCCGGTACTTAAGTTAGAATGGAAACTTAATGGAAAGGCTTGGGGCTGCTGAGATCGACCTGCAGAGGTTCGTCTCGAGTCAGTCTCCATGAGCTATTTGGAGGTGGAAGTATAAAGTGGAGAATAAAATGTCAGAGTATTAGGTCTTGCGTACCTTGGGAGTCTGAACCTCTCTTACATTGTCTGCTCCTCTACTTATAGTTTAGGATGTCTGCTAATAATGCATAACGGCTCTTTATCAATAATGGAGAGATCTCCTCTGGGATTACTAATAACAGCTGCCCATTTACTCGGTCTGTATTAACAATTCCCAAGTAATTAGCGAGGCTTGAACGGTCTGGTGAGATGTCCCTTTGACCGAGCAATAACTTTCCTTCGCTGGCAGGCTCTTAGGCCATTGGACCGAGATTTAAATCTTCAATTGGTCATTATCTTTGGTCCCACATCATGGGCTGTACCCATGCATTAACACTTATGTACATGATACTTCTCAGAGGTATGGGAAGTTAGGACCCATACGTAAGAACAGTACATTCATCAGATACTCTAAATACTCATTATGGTTATGTTTTCTTGGGTGAGCAAGAAGACGATGATGTCGCATAGAATGAATCAAGGGATGCCACGTTTTAGAGGATATGTTTCCTAAACAAGGTGAAGTTAGTAATGAAGATGATATCAATGAGTTGGAAGATTCGAACTTCGTAAACATTAAGTCATTTGAGGTAAAAGAGAATGCTCCTCAAGTTCCTGAAGTCAGTAGGAGCGGTGTGTCCATTACAGAAGTCATTAATAATTCTTAACTTAATGAGTTATTTGGGAGAGGAAAGGGGGTTAAGGTTCCTTGACGTAGATTTGAAATCAAAGGGGAAGCCCTAATTATTGTACCTCAAGATGACGAGGAACCCCAGGGTGTAGAAGAAGCTCTATCTTGTCATGCTCGAGATTTTTGGGAAGAAAGCTATAGAGGAAAAAATGGTGTCGATGAACTTCAACCAAGTTTGGGAACCGGTTGACTTACCACCTAATCGAAAAGCAATTAGAAACAAGTGGGTTCTCAAGATAAAAAGAAAAGTAGATGGATTTATTAAAAGGCATAAAGTTCAACTTGTGGCAAATGACTATACCTAAAAGAAGGTATAGATTACAAAGAAACTTTTTTACCAGTAGCAATATTTGCCTCACACCTTATACTAGCTTTAGTTGCTCATATAAACTGAAAACATCACCAAATGGATGTCAAGACAGTATTCTTAAATGATGAACTAGATAAGAAAATTTACGTGGAACAACCAATAGGTTTCCTTGTTAAAGGCTAAGAGGACAAAGTTAAACAAGCATGTAGGAATGGAACCAGAGATTTCATAGGGCTGTCACCTCATTTGGTTTCGAGAAGGTCGAAGAAGACCATTATGTTTATGTGAAGCAACATAAGAACAAATTTGTCATCTTGACATTGTATGTAGATGACATATTTTTAGCTGGTAATGACATGGAGTTTCTCATGGCCATAAAAGAGTGGTTGTCATAAGTATTGAAATGAAAGACATGTGATAATATACTAGGTGTAAAAATCCAAAGGAATCATTCTAAACCAGTTGTTGCATTGTCACAAGAATCATATATCAACAAAGTATTAGAATAATTCAACATGTCAAAATGTAATACAGCTAAAACTCCAATGGCAAAGGGAAAAATCTGGGTTTAGATGGTTGTCCTAGCACATTAGACGAAAAGAAGAAGATGTCAAGAATGCCTGCAAGTGCAGTGGGTAAATTAATGTATACTATGTTGTGCACAAGGCTAGCCATATGTTATGTGGTAGGATTGGTAAGTCGATATTGATCTAATACTGGACTTGGGCATTGGATGGTTGTGAAGAGGATCATGGGATATTTGAATGATACAACCAACTACAGTTTGTGTTATGAAGATTTGTCCCTCAAACTTGAAGGGTACAATAATGCAAATTATGGGAGATATGTAGATGAGTGAAAATCTACATCGAGATATGTTTTCTTGCATGGAGATGGTGCCATATCATGGTACAACAAGAAATAATCATGTGTAGCTAATTTACCCTGGAAGCAAAGTTTATTGATGCTTTATTAGGAGTCCAGGAAGCTGTTTGGTTACAACAGTTCATACATGGTGTAAAAAATAAAAAGGAAGAACCAATGGTTGTATATTGTGAGAATCATGCTGCGATAGCTTATACCAAGGACCCAAATTATCACAGTCGTGTCAATCATATTGACATACAACACCATTTTATGAGAAACATTGTGGATAAGAAGTTTGTTTCAATCAAGTATATTTGCACATCCTCTTACTAAGCCAATTACTAGAGATGCATTTCAGAAACATGTAATAGCTCTGAGATTGTGTAGAACTTGAAAATTAGTTGTGATAGTACTTTGTAAAACATTTGATGCCATTCAATTAAAATGTTTACTTCATTCGTTGTGTTGGAATGATATATGTTTGCCCAAAAGTGTTATTCATTAACACAAACATATATGTAATGAGTACATAAGAATAGTATATCGAATATGCATGGGAGATTGGCCTTCTAAAACAGATAATCGCCTTTGACATTCTTAGGTGAGCGAACATGGATGAGACCCAATCCTCTTATGTTTTAGAAAGTCACCCTGAATAAGAAAGTTTCAAGATGATGTCATTTTAATATACAAATAATGACCAAAAGTAACTGATTCATCATGTTCATCTGAGCCTATTCATAAGCCAGACATGAATTCTTAGAGCAATAAATTACTGTAGTATTTGGTGTTAAATGTATGGATACATTCAACTAAAGTCTGAACGGTGTCGAATTGAATTACTATTAAAACATACGCAATACACTGTTGCATGTGATTCATACCATATATACTGGAGCCGACCACAATAGGAAGTGAGGAAGTGGATCCCTTCTTCTCCATTGTATGAGTCCCTAGATGATTGGTTTTCCTCATAAATACCCTTTGACTTTTTTTGACTAGTATTCAAAGCCTCAATCCTGGTGATAGCACTTTAGCGTATTCCTTATAACCATAATTGATTCGGCCTAAAAGGATATGTCTAGAGAAGTGGCTGAGTTGAGACTTACAGTATTGAGTGAAAAAAGAAAGGCTAAGTTTGTTGATATCAAGTTTGATGATCTCATAGGCCGGCCAATCTGTGTGATAAAGAGACATCTATATGGAGGTGTTTAATTATGTCCTCAAGAGTAAGAAAATGAATAGTATGGATCAAGAATACTTAAACTGATACAACAAACTAGACCTAGGGTATTATAAGTGATAGAGAAACTTTAAATGATTGGATTACAAAGAGGGCAGTTGTGTATCTCTAACCAGTGCGTGAGAAGATTGCATATATTTGCGTATGGGTCACCCGACCAAGTTACCAAGTATAAAAAAGTCTTCTTCTCGTGTTGTTTCTGTAACAACAATCCCATAATATTTGAGTGGGAGATGATGGAATTGGGTACGTCCATGACGGGGTTAATCCGAGGGACTAAACTGTAATAATTAAAAGATTGAGGGGGCATAAATGTAATTTTAATTAACCTTTATCGGATAATTAAAATTAGGAGAAGTTGATGGGTTATAATGCAAATTTGTAACGATAACTACCCCATGATTTTGGAGAGTCGTCGTTTTCTCCAACGTTAAAAACTTCTCTCTTCCATACGCCTTTAAATACACGTTATTCTCCTTTGAGAAACATGCGTTCTTTTCTCCTAAAATCTATCTCAAGAAGAAAGACGAAGATTGGTAATATTGGTTGTGAGAAGTGTTTGGCTTCAGCCAGATTCTTGAGCACCGTAATTCCTCCTCTAGATATCTTTTATTTTTTTTTGCAAAGGTATTGTGATTATCTTTGGTTTTCAACAATATACTTTACATTAAAGTACAAAATTGCTTGGCTTATAATCAAATTCACAATCCCAACAAGGGAAATTTGATGCATTGGCCCTACATTGAAAATTCAAATCGACAGTGAAGAAGACATAATCAGCCATGAATGTGAGATGTGATTCCTTGCAGTTAGCTTGGAAAGTAAACGAATGGCAAGGATTAGCCCACCTGATCAATTGGTGGGCATCATTGGGTCTTTAGATAAGGTGGTTGATGGGAAGTTTAATTGGAGAGTTGACGGGGTCCTTCTTTCCCTTTGCTTGCTGGTTATTTGATCACCGAAGAGCTGAAAATTAGTCTTGATTACAAGAAATTACCATGTGAAAGAAAGGAAAAAATAGACAAAAGCTACACAACACCACCATATATGAAGCTTGAGGCTTGAAAACAGGGACAACCCTTAGGAGGTTGCCAAATGCCAATCAACACCCGGGTGTAATTGGGAATGAAATTTAGGATAAATTCTCTTAGAAAAATTAATGGAAATCTTAATAGGTAAAAATTTTAAGTTGGGTTTATTTACAAGTTGTTGGATGCCTTCTCCAACATTCATGCAAGCTTTTATTGTTCCTTATTACCATTGATCACAATATGCCACAATAGCACTGTTCATTCATGTTAACTGTCTGTAATACTGATGCAACCACTAACAGTAAATCTGTCAATATATCAAAAATATTTTTAAATATATTTATAAATTGAAAACTAAAATTAATATTGACAATGACATGCATCCAACAGTTGGTAATTCATTTAGATAAGATCTTTGGTAGTATTTTTGAGGTTCCACCAATGGCACTCATTTCATGCCCATGCCAAGTTTTTACCCCATTAGCATGGATATGGTCAACAATGGACCAAATCAGCAGACACCATTATACTCCAAGTTCAGAATCTGCCTCTGATTTTCAGTACCAACATTTGCCATGTCATACCAAGCAAGCCTAATGGAATGCACAATTTGTGCAAATATCTCTTTTGTGAACCAGAGGACAAGGCTTGTCCTTTTTTAGATGTCTTAGGTATAATAGGTACATATAAGTTCAATGAAATAATTTAGATAGAATTTCAGATTTGAAAATTCCATAAATTTACCTTGAGCCATCTTCTTTCCCACTTTAGTCAATGTCTATCACAATAGCTTCTTTTGATGGATCTTAGTCACTCTTCATAATTATCGAGAATAATTTGAATTATCTTTCAATGGGAAATGTACATGCACAAATCCAAAACCTCTAAAGCTCTCTTGTAGCCTTTACTAATTATATTCCAATCTCCCCCTTCATCTTGATCATTAAATGCATATGATCTCACAATAGTAACATTTTCATTGGAAGGAGACACCAAATGAATCAAGGATTGCCTTATAGACTCTAGGATTAGAGAGTATCCCAGGGAGCTCCTCTGGCCACGTGCCTTTGGCGTCTCCAACCTTTGCGGAGGTTACAGAATTCACTTATTAGCTGCCTCTGCCAACCCATTGGCTTATGGATGAGCTACAGAAGCAAAGTGTAATTTGACCTTCCACTCAGAAGAAAACTCTGATAATCCAGTACTATTAAACTACGTTCCTTTGTCCATGACAATGGAGCGAGGAACACCGAATCGGCAGATGATCGACTTTCACACGAAGCTTTTGATGCTTTCCCAGGTAATGCGGGCCAAAGGCTCAGCCTTGATCCACTTGGTGAAGTAATCTATGGCCACAATCAAGAACTTTTGATGTTCGCTCGCTGGAGTGAAATGCCCAAGAATATCCAATCCATGTTTAGCAAATGGAACATGGCTAATAATATAGACTAGATCAGCCGGATGGACAGAGCTATGTTTGCAAATTTTTGGAACGTCGAACATTTCCGCACATACTCGGCTGCCTCTTTGACCATAGTCAGCCAATTGTAGCCATGTTTCAAGTCTTTCAGGGCTAGTTTCATCCCTCCACAATGGCTTCTATAAAGTCCTTCATGGATCTCTCGAATTTCATAGTAGACTTCCTACAGATTTAGACATTTGAGGTAAGGGAGTGCGTCATTCCTGGACCATCGCCCCCGGTAGAGCGAGCCTTCATATAGAACATATCAAAGAGCCTTCTCTCTAGCTTTCGTGCCTCGGTTGGGTCGATCGGTGTCTCCCCTGTGCAGAGGTACTTTATTATGGGATTCATCCACATTGGCTCTTGATCGATGCTCGTCAGCTCTTCCTCGTGCACGGTATGGTGTAGAAGGTTATCCACATACACAGCTCGTCCCAACTCTACTGGTGATGAGGAGGCGAGCTTTGACAGAGCATCGACTCGGAGATTTCTCGATCGTGGCATATACTAGATCTCTACTTGCTCAAATTTAGATAACTCAGCTTTTATGATCTATAGATAGTTCTGCATCACCTCATCCCGAGCCTCGTAATCCCTGCTCAACTGGTTGACGAACAATTTTGAGTCATTGTATAAGTAAACTGTTTGTGCCCCCCAAAGATTGCGTCAGCATGAGGCTATTGATGACAGCGTCGTATTCCACCATGTTGTACATGGTGGAGAAATTGAACCGAAGAGCGTACACAAGTATGATACCCCTAGGAGTTTGGACAACAATACCTGCTCCACTCCCGTCTCTAGTGGCTAACCCATCCACTTGCACGATCCAAATTCCTTATTCTCTTGCTTGTCAAGGAAGTAGAAGGAATGTTGGTTATCGAGTGAACTGCTTGTACCTCTGTTGGCAATTCGTCGTTGTAAGTGCACTCGACAATGAAGTCAGCCGTAGCTTGCCCTTTGATGGTCATCATCAGCTTGTAATTAAGTTCGAACTCACTTAGCTCGACTTCCAAATTTAACATCATGCCTGATTGTTCCTACCTCTTTAGTTTTTGCTCTAGGGAAGTGTCTGTGAAGTCCAAGATAATATGAACTTGGAAATAGGGTGGGAGCCTTCTTGTCGAGAGAACAAGCACGTCAGCTAACTTCTCTATCCTGATGTACTTGACTTCGGCCCCTTTGAGAACCTTCTTATATAATAGATCAGTCGTTGTTGTCTGGATTCTTTCTTAACCAAGGCCGAGCTGACAACCTCTTGTGTAGCTGCTAGGTAGATGATCATATGTTCCTTCTCGTCAAGTTTTGTCTGTAGCGGAGGACTGTGAATATACTCCATCAGTTCGAAGAAATCTTGCTTACAATCTGCATCCCATGCAATGACCTTCCTCTCGCCTTTGGGGAGGGCTATGGCCTTTCTTAAGACCTTGAAGAAAGGAAGTGATCTCGTTGCTGACTTAGACAAAAAGAACCTGAGGGCTATAATTTTGCCATTCAATCTTTGGATCTCCCTGATGGTGGTTGGCTCCTTCATGCTTATTATCACCGCCACTTTATCAGGATTGACCTCGATCCAGTGGTTTGTAAGCATGAAGCCGAGGAACTTCCCAGATCGGACTTCGAAGGTGCACTTGGTACGGTTCAATCAGAGATTGTACCATTAAATCTCTGTAAAGGTCTCTGCGAGATCCGCGATATGGTCGGGTGGGTTCTTCGACTTGACCAACATGTCATCGACGTAGACTTCTAAGTTTCTTCCAATCTGGGCTTTGAAGACCTTGTTCAGCATTCACTGGTAGGTTGCTCCAGCGTTCTTCAATCCAAAGTGCATCTTTCTATATCAGAAAATCACTTGATCCTAATGAAGGAAGTTTTCTCTTCTTCCTCAGAAGCCATCTGGATCTGAGTATAACCTGAGAAGGCATCTATGAATCCCATGAACTCATACCCAGAGGCATTATCTACGAGGTGGTCTATCCGAGGCAGGCGGTAACCGTCATTCAGGCATGCTTTATTGAGGTTGATGAAGTCCACACACATCTGTAACTTGCCGTTTTCTTTCTTCACCATCATCACATTAGCGGTCATTCAGGGTAGCAGACCACCCTAATGAAACCAGTCTCAAGGAGTCGATCGACTTCTTTGACGGATGCCTTCATTTTGCCACCCCCGCTGTTTCTCTTCTTCTGCTTCATCAGTTTGAAGGTTGGATCGACCTGCAACTCATGAGAGATGACCTGGGGATCAATGCCTGGCATATCGTCGGGGTAGCAAGAAAAAACATCTGCTTTAGGCGTTAAGAAAGCGATCAACTGTTACCATAGGTCAAGTGGAAGGCTCGTCCCAATGGAAACAGTTTTTCCTTATTCGTCAGACACATGGATCAACTCAGTTTCCTCGACCGGAGTTGGCCATCAATCTGCCAGGTAGTTCTTCTTGTTGAGGAGGTCCTCTGGATGTACTTGCTCTACTCTTCTGATTGCGACAGATAGAAGGTAACATGACCTAGAGTCCATTTTACCTTATCGACCTCCTGGGGAGTCTGAAACTTGACCATTTGATGGAAGGTCGAGACTACAACCTCTGTTGAGTTAAGAAGCGGCCTGCCTATGATCCAGTTGTAGGTCAAATTAATCTTCACCACAATGAAGTTGGTCATTCGGGTGACTTGATGAGAGAATTCTCCAAGGGTGACCGAAAGCGCGATTACGCCTACGACGGGAGTGTCAAGGCATGTAAAGCTAACAATGCGGTCAGGACATTCTTAATTTTGACAGGGACAGTCCCATCTTCTCCAGTGTTGTAAGGAAGAGTATGTCACATGATCTTCCTGTGTCGACGAGCAATCAACATACTTTGACCTTGTTGATGATGGCATTGATAATGACATCATCATCATGCGACATCTCCATACCCTCGAGATCCTCATCCTAGAAAGAGATTAGAGGTATGGCGTCCCTTGGTTGCTTCCATCGTACGGTATTGGTCATCACCCTCCCAACATACGAACTTTGCAGGGATGTGGATAACTCTCTTTGCGTTGGTCAGCCTGATATCATGTCGAGGACATTAATATCGGGCGGAATTGAGGCATCCTTCTCAAGAGAATCGAGCCTCCTCGTACTTTGGTTGATGGGGTGAATCAACATAGTCTTCTGTTCATCAAAGACATAGATGTTGACTCCTTTCCTATAGACAATGCCAACTGTTGACAGGTAAATTCGTCGAACATTAAGATTGAGCTGACGAGGATGCCTTCTGTGATGTGGCACTTCATCAGCTGAGGAGTAGGACCCATTGTAGTTTATGAAGGTTTTTCTAGGTCCTTAAGGCTATAAAATCGATGTCCGGCCTAAGTGTAATGGCGCACGTGTTGGTTCGGTCTTTAATGAAAACTTTGTCCAAATTATATTGGATGAATTCTCTCTTGGAGTTATCATAGCCTAAGAGTTATCATATGGTTAACATCAAGTAATTTGTTTGTTAACATCATATGGTTAACAGAAGAGACGAATCCTCTCTTGGACATTACACTTCTCGCACGCTTCAAGTGTCACCCAACTAAAGACCTTTCGACAGGCCTTGTCTTGAAATTAGGTCAGGGATTTAAGCGAACCGTTCATATATAGGTTCGTACAATGACCTCAAGTCTAAGGACCTATTTGACTATCATTAACACTCATTGGGTCGTTCAGTGAACTCATTCTCCAATTAGCACATGTGTCACGTCTCTGACTTTACCAATCCGAACGACTATGAGATCATCGTCACCACTCCATGGTGAAGACAAAGACACAATGGTCTACTTGATGTATTGATATCCTTTTCTCGAAACATCTATAACCACAAACGATTTTAGACTTATGCTACAAACGGTCAAACAATTCTCCATGATCAAGAACCTCATCTCGCTACTTATTTGACCTCGCATCAAGTCTCAGAACTTTGCCTAAGTTCTAATGTAGACTACATTATTATTAACTTAGGTAAATTCTTACCAAACAGCTTACTGTTATTTTGAACAAGACGTTTGCACATATACACAGAAATAAATTACCTCGAAGGCATATACATCTCTCAACATCTCCCACTTGCACTCAGACCTATTTGTAACACCATGCTCCCCAAAATACCCGAGAAGTACGAATCATTCCCAAGTATTCCCAGAGCAGCGAGTGTTACTAAGAAAGAGAAAGAAAGAGAGGGTACAAGAAGTATATGCAGGTCATTGTGCACATACTTGGAAGTACAAGTAGTGAACCAACACAAAAGATAACAGACAATAATATACAAGTCCAACATTCTTTTATTATAGTAAAAGTATATCTTTACATACATCATCTCAACTCCATGTACAAAAGTGGAAACAAAAGATAATATCAAAAAACCCATAAAAACTAAAAGTGTCCACACCCACTACAACGTACCCACTAATTGGTTGACCCGGAAAACGCGCAAGTGCACGCCTTCCACTCCCAAGCGTAGGAGCGTCAATGCAATAAAAATAACCGGTGAGTACCGGGTCGGATCACAGGAACAAGTCGTTCTACGTTCACAAAATTTGATCGAGAAAGAAAAATAAAGTGTGAAACAATTACCGTGCTAACGGTGGATGAGTGAAAAACGTGTGGAGAAACGTGAAGTGAAACTAAAAATCCTAACCTATATTGGTAGGGTTAGAGAGCCAAAGGGGATTTAGGATGGCAAGGCGGGAGAGCATGGGTTGTGGGTTCACTGGAATTGGTGTTAATTAAGCTCTAATTACCCCCGTATAACACAATTGATTGTCCGGCTAAGGACACTCAATCGGAAAGTTTAGCATTCAAGAACACAATATTTGCAATATGGATGGACGGATTATCATGGCACTAATCAAATTTAGAGCGTGGATTCATCTCGAATTGTGCCCTCTCGGGACTTAACCAATTAAATTTGTGCAATAATAATCTCCATCAATAACATTTAAAATTGGGCAAGAGGGAAATTAGGGCTAACATTAACATCCAACATCAAGAATCACATCCCAAGCATTTTACACTACTCAATCATCTTGAAACACAAGTTTGAATTTTCATTCAATATTAACTCAATATCCATTACAAAAGAGAGATGCAAAAATACAAGGAGGAAGAGGAAATTTTTCACCCAAAGTCTCCCCAAATGAGCTTCCCTCTACCAATTTGCACCTCCACCAAGCTTCTCCACCATCCCCATGGCCTCCAAGCTCCTCCCTAGCCTCTTGGGGAAGAAGGAAACCCTACAAGCCCTAAGAAATCAATTCTGGCCGAAGCTGCAGCAAAAAAAACGAGTTCCCCTGGAAATAACGCACAGGGCAAATTATAAGTGATGCGGGTCGGATCTGGGTCGGATCCGACCCGCAAGAGCTCAGCCCGCCCCGCTTGGGGCGGGGAAACGCTGCAGCCCGCAAATGCGGGCTGCAGTTGCGCGCGCGTGGGTTTTAAAAAAAAAATTTTTTTTTTATACTAAGTCACGCGGCCCGCTTGAAAACGAGCGGGCCGAAGCCCGCTTCTTCACAGCGGGCCGGCCATCGGGCCGGCCCGCAAGTCTGTTTTTTTTTAATTTTTTTTTATTTTTAAATAAGAGCGCGCGCCTGCTGCTTACGCGGAGCGGCCGATGGCGCCACGTGGCGCCATCTGATTGGCCCACGTGGCGCCCCCAATAATTACCTTTTTCTGGCTTTTTAAAGCCCATTTCTCCTCCAAATAATTCCAAAAAAATACCTAGAAATCTCAGAAAAATCCCAGAAAATTCTGGAAAATCTCCAAGACTCTCAGGAGTACCTGAAAAATATAAGATGAAGAAATTAGTCCATTTAATGTGAAAATTAATTTAATGACTATTAAAAACACAATATTGACCTCCAATAATCTATAAAATAACCAATGCTCAAATAATTCTCAAAAATTTACCATATAATCACAATAATGCCAGGAGCATATGAAAAATATCAGGAAGCCAATAAAGACGATAAAAACCGTATTTTGTGCCAAGAATGAGAATAAGCTCCTAAAATGATATGAAATGAAAATATCCCCAAAAAGAGCACAATTAAGCCTAAGCTTTGGCACAAAATGGGGGTAGTTAGGGGGGAAAATATGCAATTTATATCCCGAATCACTAATCTATCCCGGGAAAGTCCAACTGGACCAAGTCGCCCACAGGCTCTACCTCAAAACCGGAAACGATCTCCTGAGTCGGGTCGAGCTCCGCCTACTCTGATCTTACTCTTAGAAAACATAAATGTGGCACGTCAATGCATGACCTAATAGGAAATTCTAACTTCTCTAGTAGGATCCAGTTTTAGAACTGGTCCATCTAACTCATCATCTATCTATTGTCGATATTATGTCTACAGAAGTAAAGCATAAAAGTAAACAATCATACTAGTGCTAAAAGTAAAAACTGAATAACAGAAAGCACTAGTATGATTGGTCTTGCGGCCGTATTAGCCCAATATCCTTGGTTCCCAGCAACATATTGTACTTGCTCCAAGGATCCTTCTCCTTGCTCTCCTCCCGAGTACACGGCTTGAGATTGGTCTTGCCAATCACACATTTGGTTCGTTGGAGCGGAGGTAGAAGGGGCTCCTTGGGGCTCCGTGATAAACTTCTCCAATCTCTCCACTACCTTGTGGAGAGAATCAAACTTGCTCGTAAGCTCCGCTACGGCCTTCGCCTCGTAGATGCTAGTCGGCTTTAAGGAGGACGTAGAGTGTCCTCGCTCATCGCCCCATTGTTGATTATTTGAGGCCATCTCCTCAATTAAGGCCGTAGCTTCCTCGGGAGTCTTTGACAAGATAGCACCATTTGCCGCGGCATCAATAATTTGTTTGGTCCACGGTTGGAGACCGTTGTAGAAGCTATGAACTAGCTCCCAATCTTTTATGCTGTGGTGCGGGCATTGATGCTGCAAATCATTAAAACGCTCCCAAGCCTCATAGAGCGTCTCCTGTGGTCCTTGCTTGAAGGACATGAGAGCGCTCCGGATCTTCACCGTCTTGGATGGCGGATAGAACTTGTCAATGAATGCACTCGCCAACTCGTCCCAAGTGGTGAAGACACCCTCAGCTTGCGTCCTCAACCAGTATAGTGCCTTGTCCTTTAGAGTGAAGGGGAAGAGACGCAGTCTGATGGCATCGATGGAGACCCCCGGCATCTGAAATGTGGCGCACTTCGACAAGAATAATTGGATGTGGTAGTGGGGGTCCTCATGGGCGTTCCCATGAAATGGGTCTTGTTGCATCAAAACCACCAATCCAGTCTTTAGCTCGAAGTTCTTATCAGCCGCTAACTCCGGCATGGCAATGGATGAGGTGGTAGAAGAAGTCTTAGGCCGAAGCCTATCGCGAATAGAAATTAGCCTCGCCATCCTTGCCGCCAATTGTTCAGGAGTTTCCGGGTTGGTCATAAACCGCCCTTCCGTATTTTGTCTCCTTTCCTCTCTAAGTCTCCGCGCGGTACGTTCGATCTCGGGATCAAATAAGATAGCTGCAGGGTCCACCGTAGATCTCGTGTACATGCACAGGGGAAACAGAGTTTCAAAGAAATGATTAGTACCGTGGAAGGGTTAGGTAAGAAATGAGAAATAAAAATAATGATAATAATAAAAAAAAGAAATAGCTAGGGTGAGAAAGAATCAAACGCAATCGCCTCCCCGGAAACGGCGCCAAAAACTTGATCGCTCCGGGATGTGACCCAAAAGAACGGTTGTAGTTTTACCGCAAGTGCACGGTGTAGCAGCGAGCGGGATATCGAACACAGGGAGGACGAGTGACCGTGCTTGTTCCAATCAACCTGGCTATTTAAGAGAGAAATTTGCCTTTGGCGATCCTGTCACAATCGTCAGACAAAAATGCGGAAATATCAAATCAAATAAAGAACGCCTAGGGAATGGGGAATCCCCGCTACTCGTATTTCATAAATGCGGTTTATCGGTATCAAAATTGCTTGAATGAGAATTTGGATGAACTAGTTGCAACTGAATGTAGAACCAAGCTCACGCTCTCGCGCTGTTGCCGGTCTATAGCTATCCTAGGTTTGGGTCCAATCTCTTGCAAACCCTAGCCTAGGAAAGCTAGCATTAGGATCAACATCATCGTCCAATCGCGCACCGAGCCCAATCTCTTGCAAACTCAGTCCACGACCTAGATTGAGATAGTTCCTACCCGTCCAATCTCTTGCAAACGAGTATCGACATGGAATTGCAACCGGAAATCCTAGTATCGGTCCAATCTCTTGCAAACCGATACTTCGAAAATCCGACTCCAACCCAATTCGGATTTCTAGGGTTTCCTATCAAATTGGGATCCAATCTCTTGCAAATCCCAATTGATATGAATACCTAGCCATCCGTAGTAAATTGATCCCAATCTAATCCCTAATAACAATTCTAGCACAATTTCTACCAATTCATCACAAATATGAAGATGGGCTTGTAGGGTTCATCCCCACGCCCCAAGACGTGGCGACTACTCACAATTCATAGCAAGATCGCAAAAATAATCAATGAAATAAGCAATAGAATTCATCACAATATTGAGATAAGCAATAAAAATAGAATTTTTAAGGAAAGGAGATGCAAACCAATGGAGTTCTTCAATTAATCCAACAAAATTCCAATCTTTTTCTCCTCTCCAATCTCAAGAATAAAACTAAAAAGCTAATCTAAAAAGCTGCAAAAAATCTAAGAGAGAGGCTCCTCAAACTAGGGTAAAAACAGGGTTTAAATAGCCCTCAAAATCGTCCAAAAACTGTGACCAAAATACCCCTGCACAGCCTGTTTTCCGCAGTTTTCGCTACAGGCAGCGCATCGCACTCGGCCGAGTGACAAAAGTCGCTCGGCCGAGTGAAAACCCTGTAATTTTCCAGTAAGTCGGGGCTTTCAGGGGTCTCTACTTCGGGGGCGGCTCGGCCGAGTGAGTTGTCGTCACTCGGCCGATGGCTTCATAGTACTCAGGCGGACGGGATTAACCACTCGGCCGAGTGGGTCTTCTGAAGTTCAGGCAGCCGAAAAACAGTAACTTGGATGTTTTGGAAGGGCTTCGTCTGGGCGCCACTCGGGCGGACGTGATGTCGTCACTCGGCCGATGTGGTCTTCGGTGCTCGGCCGAGTGCACAGGTAAATCGTGTCTGATCTGGTCGGCCGAGCAGTGTCTCGCTGGTCGGCCGAGTGGCTCCTCCACTCGGCCGAGTGGGACACAAAAATGCCCAATCTGCTTGTTTTGGCCTCCTCGTCGCTCCTGCGACGTCCGTTCTTCTTCCGCTCCTCTCCAACAGCAAAATACCCCTCGGGGAGGTCGTTGGTGACCGTCTAGAGTAAGCGCATCTCGAGATCACTCCAAATCGCGCCAAATCACCTGAAATGCGACAAAAACAACAAATCGTGAAAAGCATCGCAATATCGTCGATATGTCGTGAAAAACATGATTTGGGCGATCTAAATGGCATGCAAACATGCGGGAAAAAGGTGTAAAATAAGGAGTGATCAAAATCCCCCAAGCTTGCCTCTTACTCGTCCTCGAGGAAGATAAGTAAACGGCGAACCCGGTGGATTCGGAAAACGAAAACGGCGAAAAACGAAAAAATGAAAAACGAAGAAGAGTGAAAAACGAAATGAAAATAAAGAAGCGAGAGAGAAGCGAAGAGGTAGGCTACTAGATCATTTTCTCAGGACGGGGGTTTCACTTACTCATATAGCATGCACCGAATGAAAAACTCATGTCAAAAGATTTTATTTTGATATCATAATATAATAGTGCAAATAGAAACGGAAAACCCACGAACAACGATATAATCATGAAAAACGGAATAATTCTAAAATTAACATCGTCTGAATCATTTAATGCGGTATACAAATCACAGATCACACACTTTTCAATTGAATGCTTTCTATCAGGAGTATAAGAGTATCACACAATAGAATAGAGAGAATAGAAAAGTATGGATTTCATGAAATGAACGCTAGGCTTAGATTTCTGGATTTCGTAAAGCTAGAAATAATCTCACCGAGATATTACTTAGCCTAGGTTGTCGTGCAACGTCAAGTAGTCACTCTCTCACACATCAATGGATCCCCTCCCCCAAGCTTATCTATAAGCGTGGTGGCATAAAAAATATTCACATCCCCATTTTTATATAGCTCCAAATGTAATAAGAAGAAAGAAGAAAGGAAGAAAGTGGGATGGGATCTTTTATTGAGGATTTTTCCTCTTTTCTCTTCTTCTTTTTTTTAATATAGCATATATACACAACGATCCCAACTCAAAGAGAGATAATGATATACAAGAATATTCTTCTCTCTTTTATTATTATTATTATTATTATTATTATTTTGAATAAGAAAATTGGAGATAGGAATTAATAGCGGGGGAATTGCCATATAATAGAATTGCTAAGGGGAGATTCACCAATGATTTTAAAAGTAGAGAAATGATGTTCAAGATTTGTGGAGAAAGAAATAGATATAACTCTCGGTTCACTCTATAAGACATGCACGACAACTTCAGCAGGGTAATCTAATCTACTCAGTTTCGATCACAAAAAAGCTAACTAATCCAGATTTATCATAGCTAACATCATTCAATCATCCTGAAGTGAAGTGTACAATTCATGCATATAGAAGTGATATAGGAAAAGAAATCAGTACTCCAGATATAGGCATTCAATGCGTGAATCTTGGTGTGTTTTCTGTGATAGCATACATATGAATATTCAGACTCAGCTAATAGTAAAATTTCATCCATTTTCATGTGGAAAAAGTGTGGGTTACTATCTCTAGATGCAAGGCAAGTCATAGCATATGATATCAGGAATAAAATCTAAGACATGACAAATATAGCATGCATATAGAGTAAGCTAAATCCAACGTCATCATCATCACAGAAAAGTCATCTCTAGCATGAGATGAAAAAGAAATAAAGATAAAGGGAAAAAAACTATTTATAATGCGGCACACAGAAAAAATAAGAAAAACGTGATGCATGACAAAACAAAAGAAAATGATAAAAGATAAGTGCAAAAGCGAAGAATGGTGTGAAAAACTAAAAATAAAGGTGGCAAGTCGAAAAAGAACGTGAGAACTCACTCCCCCAAGCTAAATGGCACAGTGTCCTCAATGTGCAAAGTGTGGCATACGGAGAGACAAGAAATGTGAGGGGCAGGTGAGGATGCATGCATGAAAAAAAAGGAAAAGAAAAGGATAAAAATAAAGAAATGAAAAATATGATGCGGACATGATGCATGCAAAGATAGGAGTGATACAGATATATAAGTGGCACCAAAAACTCTCCCTCTCTCCCAAAAAAGATATATAAAGATATGATCAAAAAGAGAATCCCAAAATAAGTGAGGGGAGGGGGGGTGGACAAAAAGGCATCAGGACCCAGCAGAATCGGGCAGCACAACGGCAAAAGGAATCGATGGCATCAAGGGTGCCTAGGAAGGTGGTGCTGCACCGCCTCCGTCCTGAGGCGGAGGTGGTGGGGGTGGCTGGACAGGCCGCTGAGCGGGTGTGGGTGTGGAAGTGGTAGCAGGTCGGGTGTGTGTGAAAGTGTGGGCGGGAACCTGCTGGGTGGGTGGGGGTACGCGCGGGAGACGCTCCAGAACCTGGGTGAGACAGTAATTGATCTGCGGGATCAGGTCAAAGCGACCAGCCATCGCAGAGACGGTGGAGGACAGGGTCCTAAGGTCGCCTCTGAGGCCACTCACCGCCCCCTCTTGAGCACGAATGCTCTGAAGTACAGTGTCAGGGGGAGGTGGTGCAGAGGGACGCACCGGGCAGGGCTGTGCAGGGCGTGGCTGGCGAACTCGGGTCGCGTATGTGACTGGCTCAGCGGGGAAGGGAACAAAAGGTGCTGCACCTGCGAATGTGGGCCTGGCCTCAGTGTGAGGCCGGGACACCGGCTGGTGGGAAGTGGAGGCAGCATCAGCGAAAGAAGAGTGCAAAAATGGCTGCGAGGCGGCTAGAGAGGTCAGTGGCACAGAAGTGTGGACAGACGCCACGACACTCTCGGAGAATACAGCAGGGGTGGAGACAGAGGTGACTACCGCTGGGGTGGAAGTGTGTGGACCAAAAGGCGCAACCCCAGCGAAGATCATGCTAGCCATGGTCTCCACGATGGCGGTAAACGAGGGCTCTCCACTCTCAACAAAGGTCGATGGGCGCTCGGGGAGTGCGGAGCAAAGAGGCTCAACGGACAGAGGGCCAGTGGTGGTGGTGGGAGTGGTGGTGACAGCCTCGGAAGTGGTGGAGGTGGTGGACGTGGGCTCAGCTGAGGTGCTCTCGACACCGACAGAGGTGTCAGGAGCAGCGGAAACGTCAGGTATGGGCTGAGGGGCCACAGGGTCAGCAGGGTCAGCAGGGGCAGCAGGCTCGGCAGGGGCAACGGGGTCGACAGGGGCAGCGTGGGCCTGCTCGGCCTCCTCGGCCTCGAGCACGTAAGCAGCGGGGATGAGAATATCCATCGCAGGGAGCCAGTCAACGTGGGCCGGTGCAATCAGAGTCCGAGCAGGGCTCGGGAGAATCATGTAATCGGCCCCGTAAGGGCCGTGCAACCAGACCCAGTGACGCTCACCGTGCGGACGAAGCATCTTCATCCGGGCCATAACATCTATAGACAGAGAAGTGGGGCCCGGGACGTGTCGCAAGTCGTTGGGGAAGTCCTCGCCGGTCAAAGAGCAAGCAAGGTGATCAGGCCGCCGCAGCATATCGGTGAGCGAGCGCCCACCGATACGATGATGCGGTCCAAAAACCAAGCCGCGATATCGATCACGACGGCGGGGACAAGCTCATCGCCATCCCTAGATAGAGCTCTGGGACGTGTCATCACGTAGAGCATATAGAGCTCTGGCGTAGACATCGTGCCCGGCTCATATCTGGCCAAAAAGGTCGTCGCCATAAGGCGCTGAGCAATGCGGAGGCAGGGATGGACAATGGCCGAGGCCTTGGCCCTACTAGGGTCAAAGGCAGCGTGAAAACCCGTAATCCAGGCCCAGAAGGCACCGGCGTCGAAGGAAGGTGGGGGGATATGGGTGGGGCCGTAACCGCGATCGGCACCGAGGACAGCGGGCCACGAGAAAAACGCTCTCATCATATCGAGAGTGACCTGGCACTCTCGATCCATGAACCGAAACGAGCATCCCTCGTCGGTCCGGGCGATCGAACTCAGAACCTCAAGTGTCGGGCGGGTAAACGTATCCGCCAACACCTGGAAGAAATCTCGCCAGCCCACGTTGTCGTACAACGTGAGCATCCCCTCTAGTACCCCCAGGCGTCCTAGGTCAGCGAGGTGTGCAAACCTGGAGGGTACGATCGAGCGCTGGGAGATACGGTTGAAGACGGCGCGGTGTGCGTCGTCTCGGAACGTAATCCCGAGCGGCCCGACCAGTGGAACCGGAGGTGGTGGCTGTGCAGCGGCAGGGAGAGGCTGTGCGGGCTGTGGGTGCACTGCAGGCTGTGCGGGGTGTGCGGGGCCTGCAGGCTGTGCTGGGTGAACGGCGTGTGTGGGAGACGGTGGAGGAGAGTCCTCCAACTCGTGGGAGGGGCCGGCATCATCCGACCGCTTCCGCTTGGCGGAAGCTCTCTTCGACCGCGGCCGTGTCCGGGGCGGCATATCGGCCCCGAGCGCGCCGAAAAGTGTAAAAAGTGCGGTGTGTGTAAAAGAGTGGAAGGAGTATACCCAGACACGCCGCAAGTGCTCAGCAGTGGAAGCATGCGAAGTCAGCGCCTCCACGAAGCTCAAATCAGTCCCGAGAAGCTCCCCTGGGCTCCCCTAAGCTCCCAAAAACAACTTGCGCGTGAAATGGAGATATCAGCGGGTAATAATCAAAACGTATGGAGCATTAGGGGTATCATAGATAGATATAGGAATTGATTTGGGTTTGGGGGTCTTTTAACACATGGATCCTCAAAAAATACTCAAAAAGAGGCGAAAAAGGCGAAATAGGGGGTACCGGAGGTGGCCGGAGACACGGCCGCCGGCGGCGACTCGGGAGAAGTGCGGCGAGTGGTCGGCCGTCGGTGGCTGGCCGAGCGGCGGCGTGGCAACGGTGGTCGGGTGAGTAAGGGGTGCGAGCGGGCGAGGGAATCTGAAAGGTCGGGGGGCGCGATCGGTTTCAGCGTTTCGAAAAACGTGTCCCCCTCGACCCCTTTATAGCAGAAGTTACGACTCGGCCGAGTGACTAGGTCACTCGGTCGAGTGGAATCAATGGAAATTCCTCCCCGCTTACGCATCGGCCGAGTGGCCTTGCCAGCCTCGGCCGAGTGGAGTAAGTCCATTCGGCCGAGTGGCTCAAGCTACTCGGCAAGACTCGCCCTAGGAGCGTATCCGTTTTACTCGGTCGAGTGAATATATATACTCGGCCGAGTAGCAGTTATATTGGAATCAGGAAAATAAACAGAGAGTTGGGTATAGCAGACTTCCCTCGTTCGTGAGCGGCTCGGCCGGACGAACTTTTGTACTCGGCCGAGTGACTAGTATGCTCGGCCGAGTGAGCCTTGTGTTCTGCTGTTTGTCTTCGTTTGGGCTCTAAACTCCGTCTTTCTTCCTCCAGTCGATTCCATCTTCCTCCTAAGCGTCGAGCGCCTTCTTGGGGTGCTCCTCGTCGTCTCGTTCATCCTCCTCATGATGGATCTACCTATCTCCTCTCCTGTCAAGAAAAAATAGGACCCGTTATCACAAAATTTTTGGACGAACGACTCAAAACACTAAAAATTTCTAAAACGAAAATAAAGAAAAAGTGAAAATAAAGCAAAAACCGTCGGGTTGCCTCCCGACAAGCGCTCGTTTAAGGTCGTGAGCTCGACCCCCTATAATTTTCAATCAATGCGGGATGTTTGGTGCATATGAGATGCACCCATCAAACTTTCCGGGGAGCGCGCTTGGATTTGGACGTGGCGGCGTGTTCTCCCTCGGTGGTCTCCCATCTCGAATAGTGTTGGGGGAGGCTCCCCCAAGCTAGCATTTGCTCCGGTCAACGGCTTCACCGGTGATGCCGATTTCCGTACCGGAGGAGCTTTCTTTGGAGACTTTAATTTCGAGAGCTTACAGAGCTCTCGAATCTTTGCGACATCAGCGTCACCTTCATCAATTTCAGCGGAGAAGTCGGGGGAATCATCTATCTTCTCATTTTGGCTTAAATCCGGGCATTCCTCGAAATCTTCGTCGAAAAGAGCGCCAATTGAGTGGGGGATCGCCTCCTCAATTACCTCATCAAGGAGGTCCATGTAGTCAAGTTCCTCGTGGTAAGGCATGTGCTTCATAGCCTTAGGAATGTGAAGCTCCACCTCGATGTTGCCGACATTTAAAGTTAGGGTACCTTCACGCACGTCGACAATCACTCCGGCGGTGGCGAGGAACGGGCGTCCAAGTATCAATGAAGTATCTCCCTCCTCCTTAACGTCCATGATCACGAAGTCACATGGCAAGCATATTCCCCCCGGGACTTGTAGCGGGATGTCTTCGGCGATCCCCACCGGCCTTGTTATCCGTCCATCGGCTAATTGAATGCGCATGTCGGTGGGTTTCAACTTTGTCCCGGTGTTTAGCCTTAAGAACATGGAGAGAGGCATGAGGCTCACACTAGCCCCTAGATCAACCAACGCCTTTTGAAGATGGACGCCGCCCAAGGTGCAAGGAATCCGAAAACTCCCCGGATCTTTAAATTTGGCCGACTCCTTTTCTCTCTTGGTAAACTAAGAGCCCTCCTCGGCTAGCATAATCTTCTCCTTCCTCTTTCTCCCCGAAATCAAATCCTTTAAGAATTTAGCATATGTGGGGATTTCCACGATGGCGTCGAGGAAGGGAATATTGAGGCTAACTCCTCTTAGATACTCGAGGAACTTCGCTAGCCTTTTCTCCATTTTCGCTCTCGCTAGTCGTTGGGGGAATGGGACCGGCGGCATGAAGCGCCTCTCCTCGATCAATTGCTCCGCTCTAGATTTCTCCTTTTCTTGTGGCTCCTTCTCCTTATCAACGTCAACTACCGGCTCAATCGGCTCCAAACTTTCCTCCACGGGCTCCTCGGTAGGGATCATGGCGGGGGTGGTATCCTTTCCGCCTCTAGTGGTAACGGCAACTACGGCATTGATGTGCCCGGTGTTGCTCCGTGGGTTTTGCTCGAGTTGCGCCGGCAATCGTTGAGTGTTCCGATTTAGCAACGCTAATTGCTCCGATATTTGAGCCACAACGGTATTAAGAGAGTCTTGCCCCGCCTTTAATGTAGCATTGACCTTATTTTGCTCGACCATAAACGCCTCCACTCTAGCTTCGAAGTCGGATCGTTGTTGAGCTTGTGGAGGGTTTTGATTTTGATTCCTCCACCCTTGATTGTATCCGGGCGGCCTATATGGTGGAATTTGTTGCTTTGGTTGAAAATTTTGTTGAGTAGGCCCCCTCGGTGGATAGTTTTGTTATTGGGGTGGTAGTGGTGGTCGGGCTTGTTGAGGTGGCGGTTGTGGCAGGTTCAAAGCTCCTTCATTGTTGGCGTAAGAGAATCCGGGATGATTTCTTGCGGCCGTATTAGCCCAATATCCTTGGTTCCCCGCAACATATTGTACTTGCTCCAAGGATCCTTCTCCTTGCTCTCCTCCCGAGTACACGGCTTGAGATTGGTCTTGCCAATCACACATTTGGTTCGTTGGAGCGGAGGTAGAAGGGGCTCCTTGGGGCTCCGTGATAAACTTCTCCAATCTCTCCACTACCTTGTGGAGAGAATCAAACTTGCTCGTAAGCTCCGCTACGGCCTTCGCCTCGTAGATGCTAGTCGGCTTTAAGGAGGACGTAGAGTGTCCTCGCTCATCGCCCCATTGTTGATTATTTGAGGCCATCTCCTCAATTAAGGACGTAGCTTCCTCGAGAGTCTTTGACAAGATAGCACCATTTGCCGCGGCATCAATAATTTGTTTGGTCCCCGGTTGGAGACCGTTGTAGAAGCTATGAACTAGCTCCCAATCTTCTATGCTGTGGTGCGGGCATTGATGCTGCAAATCCTTACAATGCTCCCAAGCCTCATAGAGCGTCTCCTGTGGTCCTTGCTTGAAGGACATGAGAGCGCTCCGGATCTTCACCGTCTTGGATGGCGGATAGAACTTGTCAATGAATGCACTCGCCAACTCGTCCCAAGCGGATCTTCAGGAGTTTCCGGGTTGGTCATAAACCGCCCTTCCGTATTTTGTCTCCTTTCCGCTCTAAGTCTCCGCGCGGTACGTTCGATCTCGGGATCAAATAAGATAGCTGCAGGGTCCGCCGTAGATCTCGTGTACATGCACAGGGGAAACAGAGTTTCAAAGAAATGATTAGTACCGTGGAAGGGTTAGGTAAGAAATGAGAAATAAAAATAATGATAATAATAAAAAAAAGAAATAGCTAGGGTGAGAAAGAATCAAACGCAATCGCCTCCCCGGCAACGGCGCCAAAAACTTGATCGCTCCGGGATGTGACCCAAAAGAACGGTTGTAGTTTTACCGCAAGTGCACGGTGTAGCAGCGAGCGGGATATCGAACACAGGGAGGACGAGTGACCGTGCTTGTTCCAATCAACCTGGCTATTTAAGAGAGAAATTTGCCTTTGGCGATCCTGTCACAATCGTCAGACAAAAATGCGGAAATATCAAATCAAATAAAGAACGCCTAGGGAATGGGGAATCCCCGCTACTCACCGTATTTCATAAATGCGGTTTATCGGTATCAAAATTGCTTGAATGAGAATTTGGATGAACTAGTTGCAACTGAATGTAGAACCAAGCTCACGCTCTCGCGCTGTTGCCGGTCTATAGCTATCCTAGGTTTGGGTCCAATCTCTTGCAAACCCTAGCCTAGGAAAGCTAGCATTAGGATCAACATCATCGTCCAATCGCGCACCGAGCCCAATCTCTTGCAAACTCGGTCCACGACCTAGATTGAGATAGTTCCTACCCGTCCAATCTCTTGCAAACGAGTATCGGCATGGAATTGCAACCGGAAATCCTAGTATCGGTCCAATCTCTTGCAAACCGATACTTCGAAAATCCGACTCCAA
Organism: Scilla litardierei; assembly: GCA_030789695.1. Lineage (NCBI taxonomy): Eukaryota > Viridiplantae > Streptophyta > Magnoliopsida > Asparagales > Asparagaceae > Scilla > Scilla litardierei. The sequence continues at coordinate 35,043,792 of CM061134.1, forward strand.
CCCAATTCGGATTTCTAGGGTTTCCTATCAAATTGGGATCCAATCTCTTGCAAATCCCAATTGATATGAATACCTAGCCATCCGTAGTAAATTGATCCCAATCTAATCCCTAATAACAATTCTAGCACAATTTCTACCAATTCATCACAAATATGAAGATGGGCTTGTAGGGTTCATCCCCACGCCCCAAGACGTGGCGACTACTCACAATTCATAGCAAGATCGCAAAAATAATCAATGAAATAAGCAATAGAATTCATCACAATATTGAGATAAGCAATAAAAATAGAATTTTTAAGGAAAGGAGATGCAAACCAATGGAGTTCTTCAATTAATCCAACAAAATTCCAATCTTTTTCTCCTCTCCAATCTCAAGAATAAAACTAAAAAGCTAATCTAAAAAGCTGCAAAAAATCTAAGAGAGAGGCTCCTCAAACTAGGGTAAAAACAGGGTTTAAATAGCCCTCAAAATCGTCCAAAAACTGTGACCAAAATACCCCTGCACAGCCTGTTTTCCGCAGTTTTCGCTACAGGCAGCGCATCGCACTCGGCCGAGTGACAAAAGTCGCTCGGCCGAGTGAAAACCCTGTAATTTTCCAGTAAGTCGGGGCTTTCAGGGGTCTCTACTTCGGGGGCGGCTCGGCCGAGTGAGTTGTCGTCACTCGGCCGATGGCTTCATAGTACTCGGGCGGACGGGATTAACCACTCGGCCGAGTGGGTCTTCTGAAGTTCAGGCAGCCGAAAAACAGTAACTTGGATGTTTTGGAAGGGCTTCGTCTGGGCGCCACTCGGGCGGACGTGATGTCGTCACTCGGCCGATGTGGTCTTCGGTGCTCGGCCGAGTGCACAGGTAAATCGTGTCTGATCTGGTCGGCCGAGCAGTGTCTCGCTGGTCGGCCGAGTGGCTCCTCCACTCGGCCGAGTGGGACACAAAAAATGCCCAATCTGCTTGTTTTGGCCTCCTCGTCGCTCCTGCGACGTCTGTTCTTCTTCCACTCCTCTCCAACAGCAAAATACCCCTCGGGGAGGTCGTTGGTGACCGTCTAGAGTAAGCGCATCTCGAGATCACTCCAAATCGCGCCAAATCACCTGAAATGCGACAAAAACAACAAATCGTGAAAAGCATCGCAATATCGTCGATATGTCGTGAAAAACATGATTTGGGCGATCTAAATGGCATGCAAACATGCGGGAAAAAGGTGTAAAATAAGGAGTGATCAATCACCTCGGGGTGCGGAGCGGTTCGAGGAGCGGTTCGGGGAGCGGTTCAAGGAGCGGCTCGACGTGGGACGGGAGCAGCTCGGAAGATGGTGCGGAACTTCTCGCCTACCCCAGGGTTGAGATTTCGGGTATGTATTTTATTAGCATTAGTTTAATTTAATCGCAGTAGGTTAGATCCTTATTGAGATGGTCAGATCCATCCCAAGTCGGCATAGATCTTGGCTAAGGGTCTTGTACCTTAGGGCTAAGTTAAATCGTGTAACTGCATGTTAATTAGATTAACATAGTTTTATTTTCCGCTGCAAATTCTTTTTCTGTCTATGTTCCGTCCGACTTAGGACGGGAATAGAGTTTGCGTGCCCTAAGGGTCCTAGAAACCCATTCAGATAGCTCATAGGAAAATTCTCCAATGGATCTAATTCTCATTCCTTTCTTGGAAAACATCTTTCTTCTCTTCATTTCATACACTCAAGTGAGAAGTGTTAGGATTCATTTCTAGAAGAGAGAAAGATCATCAAGTGCAATCCAAGCCTCATCTCAAGCACTTGAGTTTCATTTACATGCCTTCTTCTTCACATTGGTAAGATCATATCAAGTCATAGATAAGTGTTGTTTAGTTTTGTTTTTTTTTGTTCGAAACCCTAATTCTCTTTGTGGGACTACTCTCTTTGTGAGAGTTTGGTTCTTTCTGTGTGAAAGAACAAATCCTCTGTGTGAGGTCTCTCTGTGTGAGAGTAAGGATATCTCTTTGTGGAAATCCTAAATCCTTTGTGTGAGGTATCCCTTTGTGGGATTTTGTATTCACTTCTCTGTGTGGGAATATAGTGAATATTCACTTCTCTGTGTGGGAATATAGTGAATACTGGCGTGGCTGGACATACCCAAGTTTTGGGGAACCAGGGTAAAATCCTTGTGTTTGCGATTGTTGTTGTTGAGTACTCTGTTTAAATTCCGATGCTTATTGTGCTTTAATTTCATTAACATTTAATTAAGCACTTTGCTTGCCATTACATTATTCACCCATCCCCCCTCTAGTGTGTGTAGCCCCGCAGGGTCACATACAGTTAGTATCAGAGCCTTGGTTTGGTGGCTTTTGCAAGCATGACTTCTAAGTCTCAACAACCCCTCCTCCTTCCTCCTGTCTTCAAAGGCAAACACTTCTTAAAATGGAGGAAGAAAATGTTCCAATGGCTTGATGATCATGATGAGTCAGTGTCTATCACTTCGGATGCTCAAGTTTAAAATGCGTTGCAGAATGCCTTCTCTACGAAAATTACAAAGAAAGTATGTGATTTAGAGATGGCCAAGGAGATATGGGATTATCTTGATAAAGAATATGGCGGAGAGGAATCATGCGATGATGAGAGCATCGTTGGTAATGAGGTATCTCGTAACTCTCTCGTTCAACGCGCTAATTTTATTGAAAATGATAATGTGTTGTTTATGAACTCTCTCAATGCGAATAATAACAAGCTTGAGAGAGATGCTCGCACACACACTTCTTTATCATCCAAAATCGTGATGATACACAAACCATTGCATTGAATCAAGAAAAGATTGCTCTTGATTCTCATGTGTGCATGTTGAGCAAAGAGAATGACTCTCTTAAAGCTTGTATTGAGTATGATCGTGATTTTCACAAATCTGTGAAAGAGAGTCTGTATGCATCGCATAATGTTGAACTTAATTCTTTGCATACCGAGAAAGATACGCTTCTTTCTAAATTGAGTGCCTTGAGGGATGAGAATGCTTCTCTCAAACTCCAAATAGAGAAGATGCACTCGAATAGTGATTACAACATTTTGAGAGATGAGACATTGGCTCTCAAGTCAAAATGTTGTGAGCTTAGCTCATGTCTATCCAAGAGGGATGACAACATTTCTTTACTTTTGAAGAAATACGAGCTATTGTCTACTCAAATTGAAATTTTCAAATTGAGTAAGGACACGGTTTTGGGATCCTCTTCATTGAAGGTGAACAAACCAAGCTCTTCTCTTAGAAGCACCCAAATAAATTTTATGGGGGAGAATTCTAATGAGAAAGTCACATCCAACTCTTTTGGCCTAAAATCAACTAATATTTCTAAGCCAAAGAGAAATCATGCATATTTGTATTCCAGTCTTGCATATATTAAAAAGCCTATTCAAAAACATGTTGATATGAATGCTTCTTCTTTGAATGATATGCATGATGTTTCTACTCATAGGAAATCTTATTATTGCTTGCATGCTAGAATTAATGATAAACCTTTGCATGCTTCACATGTTCCTATGAATGGTAGAAATGCTTGTGTGAATGTTCCTAATGCTAAATTGCATGTTTCACACACGGGGCATGCCAATGTTTATGTTCCACCTCATAACCGTGCACACTCACCTCCTACTCATGCCTTAACCAACCCTCTTCTTAAGAATCCCAAATCACTTTCTTTATGGATTCCTAAGAATGTTTCTATGCGGGTAGGAATTCGTATATAGATTCATATGTTCGTAATGTTATATTTTCATATGACTATATATGGTAACCAAACTCCACTTTTGTTTAGTTTACAACTTGCTAGCTCATTCACATCGTTATTCATTGCTTGGGTACCATGCTTCTATGTTTACATTTTGTACCCACATTTTTTGTGAGTGTGTCCATTACTCTCATGTTTGCATGTTTTGTATGATTATGGGTGAGTATGGAATTTTTTCTTGCTAGCATTATTTTTCCATTCATATGTCACATTGAATGTCATTATCATTATTTTTGTGCATATGAGATGGTTATTTCTCTTGCCCTTGGTTTTTCTATTTGGCTATTACCCATATTTTTGATATGCCAATGGGGGGAGAGAAATAGGTTATGTAAAAATATACCTTGTGCTTGTTTATGCATTATTCTCAATTGGTATGTTTTTGCATAACAACCATCAATATGATTTGTGATTTATATGTTTATATTTTGTGCACATTTGCATATTAATTGGGGGAGCTTGTTAGCACACATTGTTTATTTCAATGTTTATTATATTTTGACATAATGGATTGTCATCATCAAAAAGGGGGAGATTGTTAGTTCTTGGGTTCAAGACTAATGTTGTTTTGATGATGATCAATACATTATGTTAGTGTGCTAATCAATCTTATGTTTTAGTCTCAGTTTATCTTAATGATTATATGTTGATGAGACAAAGCATAATACTTGGAGGATATTACAAGGATATCTTATAGACCTCCAAGAGTGATGGTGTGCTCAAACTTGGATGAAGTCATGAAGATCATCTAATGAAGACAAAGCTTGGAGTATGATGATGGATGGACATCTAGATGAGCATTGCCAAAGCTTGGAGCTTGATGAAGGGAAGCTCATCAAAGAGTGCCAAATCTTGGAGATGATGGGGAGCATCAAGGTATCGTGAGCTTGAAGACTTAGACTCTAGGAGATGCAATTTGTAATCCATGTAATTTCAATTACTTGCATTTCTCTTTTTGAGTCTAGGATTATTGTAATGCCTTGATAGATGGTCATACTCTCATGCATTTGTATTTCACCATCTTAGTAAGCCTTAGGTTTATCATGGAATCCAACTCAATAGGTTCATCTAGCCCAAAGACTCAATTGGAGTCTCTGGCTCTCCTACAGTCGCCTGCTGAAGGTTTTACAGTCGACTGGGTGATTCCATTCACATGTCGAGCCTTCTACAGTCGATTGTGATGCATATCTTAAGTCAACTTTTCTATTAACTCTTCTTGAGCTTTTTGCATCAGTCGACTGATGTTCAATTTACAGTCGCATGTATTCTTACAGTCGCCTGTGAATTGGTCGACAGTCGACTGTGCGCTTCTTGCATTTTTTGGGCTTCATCCCAATTTGCAAGACAGTCGCATGTTGTTGTTTTCACAGTCGCCTGTATATTTACAGTCGCCTGTGAAATGGCCATCAGTGGTCTGAAAGGCGTAAGTGCGAAATATGAATCTCTCTTTGTTTTTCTTTCATCCCTGTAGCAGTCGCCTGATGAAGGTTATACAGTCAACTGTCTGTTTTCAGTCGCCTGTGTAGTCTTCTACAGTCGACTGTCCCGGCTCAGATTATAGCTGTTGGAATTTTTCTAGCCGTTGAACAGTTGACTGTCATTTGTTCATCAGTCGACTGTCTGTGCTGTAAACTGCCACAATCTAGCCGTTGCAGATTTCTTCCCTTTGGGGTTTTGGTTGGTTTTATGGGTTCCTTTGGGCTTCCTATATATAGGAGTTGGCTTAGTTCATTTAGAACTCTTGGTTATTATTGAAAATCTTTGATAATCAATAGCCACTCCAAATCTCTCCCTTTTCCCTCTCATGAGCACATTTCTCTTCATGCATTGAAGCTAGCTCATAAGGAAATTCTCCAAGGGATCTAATTCTCATTCCTTTCTTAGAGAACATCTTTCTTCTCTTCATTTCATACACTCAAGTGAGAAGTGTTAGGATTCATTCCTAGAAGAGAGAAAGATCATCAAGTGCAATCCAAGCCTCATCTCAAGCACTTGAGTTTCACTTGCATGCCTTCTTCTTCACATTGGTAAGATCATATCAAGGCATAGGTAAGTGTTGTTTCGTTTTGTTTTTGGTTCGAAACCCTAATTCTCTTTGTGGGAATTAGTTACTCTCTTTGTGGGAGTTACTCTCTTTGTGAGAGTTTGGTTCTTTCTGTGTGAAAGAACAAATCCTTTGTGTGAGGTCTCTCTGTGTGAGAGTAAGGATATCTCTTTGTGGAAATCCTAAATCCTCTGTGTGAGGTATCCCTTTGTGGAATTTTGTATTCACTTCTCTGTGTGGGAATATAATGAATACTGGTGCGGCTGGATGTACCCAAGTTTTGGAGGACCAGTGTAAAATCCTTGTGTTTGTGATTGTTGTTGAGAACTCTGTTTAAATTCCGCTGTGTATTGTGCTTAAATTTAAGTAACTTTTAATTAAGCACTTTTCTTGCCATTACACTATTCACCCCCCCTCTAGTATGTGTGTAGCCCCGCATGGTCACTTACAGAAATTAAGTTTCGGCAATATTCAATAATTATCTCATAATTATTTTATGTTTCTAACAAACATAACATGCAACTTTAAAATTTTATAACATAAATTTAAAGCATAATTTTAAAACATAAATTTTTTTATCTAATAAAATTATTTGTTTCATGTTCAAAAATTATCGCATAATTTTAATTCAAGAACATTTGTTTTAAAATCATCACATTAAAATTAGCATGCAACTAAAAAGAATTTTATCACATAAAATAATTTTTCAAAGCATCTAATAACTTGTTTGTTCCATTTTTAACAATTATCACATAAAGTTAAAAATAGATCTTATATGTATTTAAAAAACATACTTGCATTAAAATATTGCAGTCCTTAGATCAGAAGTATACCTAAAGCTCTGATACCAATGTAGGGTTTTAAGGGACTCTTAGGGCACATTTCTATGCCCGTCCTACGTCGGACAGACGATAGAGGCAAAAAGAAAGGCAAGCAGCGGAAAAACGTTAAACTATTTAACAACAAGCCTTAAGGATGTCAAGACCCTAGCCAGGATCTCTACTATCTTGAGGTGGGTCTGACCATCCCAAGATAGATCTAAACTACTGCAATATAATAAATGAAATGCGTAATTGAACTACATACCCGGAACTTTGCTTGCACCGGCAAAGTGTACTGAACCACGTCCTGAGCCGCTCCTCGTCCCGAGCCGAACCGCACAGCGTCCTGAGGCGAGCAACCCCCTTGTAGCTGAGCCACCACACGCTGAAGAAAGTTTCACCTTGAGTGGATCATTCGCCAAGACTCTGGATCGAACCCAATCCCCTTCGTGGCTTTGCTAGAGCCCTCCAGGAGCAAGGCAGAAATATAGGGAAAAGAGAATATTTATTTTAAGCTTAGATCCGAGCGTGCTCCAAACTTTTTGGGAGCCGCTCAGATCTAGAGCTTGGGACGATTTATAACTAGGGGGCATGCCCCTATTTATATAGGCGGCTGACCTCTCCCCTTTACTCCACTTCCGATGTGGGACTAAAGGTTTTGGGGTTTAAAGAATTCAAGTTAGTTTGCCTTAAAGAAAGGCCAAACTTCTATGAATTTTAAATCCCTCACCGTTGAGCTTTACATTTGATACAACTTATCAAATCGAAGAGCGCTAAATGGTGAATGCGTAGGAAAAAAACGACGAGTCATTTCGAGTCCGTTTGACCCTCAAACGTGTGTCCAAAGATCAGCCCGAAACTTGTATTTCACAAATACAATCCAACCACCATAGGGTTTCAAAAACCCTTATCTGTGGGGCTCAAAGTGGGCCCCACTTGCCCATAAGCCCGCAGGCTGCCTGGCGTCAGCCTGGCGTGCCTCTTTTGAGGCGGGTGACAGGCACCCACTCAAAAGAGGCGGGTGCCAGGCGACCCCTCAAATGGGGCAGCCAGGCGACCCCTCAAATGGGGCGGCCTACCCCCCTGTAGGTGCGGGCTAGCGCCCGCTCCACGCGCCCGCCTTTTGGCCGAGTTCAGCCCAACTGGTTTGGGCTGACCCCTTTGGGCTCCTTTTGGTCTTTTGGCTATATTTTGAGCATTTGGACTCCGTTTTGACGCGGTTTGAACCTGTGTTTAGACCGGAATGATCCCGTCATCCAGGTGACCTTTTCTACACGTTTATTTAATTAAATATGAACGTAAACAATTTATGACGTATTAAATTTCCCTTTGCATCAAATGCAAAAATCTCCACATCTATTATATAAAATCATTTACATCAAATACAAATGATCTGAGGGCTTACATCCCCCCAACATCTCCCACTTGCACTTAGGATCATTTATCCCGAATGCAAGAGCTAACTGTAAACTCTTTGCAGTTTTTATCCCTTACATCAAATGCAATTCTCCCTAATTTCTACCTATTACTTGACGAAGGTCGCACTATGTGTGAGACCCTACAGCCTGACCCTACTACAGGTAGTGCTCGAAGCCCCAAATGGTAATAACCGTGAGCAGCAGGTGTCATCCCTGTTTCAATATCATACTTAGGTGGTTAACTCATTGACATGAGTATTATCGGGACCACCCTGACTGTGTCCGTGATGAAAACTGCGGTTTTAGTCTCTTCATCAAAACTATGCCGTTTGTTTCAAGCCTAGTGTACGGTCAAACTGTCAATCCCAATAGCTCGAAGCCGGTTAGTCTCCATCGATCTTTAGTCAAATAATGTTGGACATCTTTCAACATACTCTGGCCAGAGTTTTCACTAAAGATCGAACTAACACTACGACATTAACCGAGAGAGACGAATCCTATCTCGGTCATTACTCTCCTCACACGTTTCAAATGTCACCCAACCAAAGACCTTTTAGCGGGGCTTACCCGAGGCTAGATCAGTGATCTAAGTAACACCGTTCATGCATAGGTTCATACAATGACCTCAAGTCAAAAGACAATCTTGCCTATCAACACTAAGAGTTATCATTGATAGATTGGTCAATCATAACCATATGATAACTCTTGTTGGATCGTTCAGTGAACTCATTCTCCAATGAGCACATGTGTCTCGTCTTTGACTTCACCAGGTCAAACGATCATAGGATCATCATCACCGCTACATGGTAAAGACTAAGACACAATGGTCTATCCGATGTTTTGATATCCTTTTCTCGAAACATCTACGAACACGAACCTTTTTAGACTTATGCTACTAATGGTCGAGCACTTCTCCATGATCGAGATCCTCATCTCAATACATGTTTGACTTTGCATTAAGTCTCAGGACTTTACCTAAGTTTCTAATGATTACTATATAATTATTAAACTTAAGTAAATGCTTACCAAACAGCTTACTATTATTTTGAACAAGATGTCTGTATAGATACACGGGGATGAATTTGCCTCGAGGGCATACCCATCTCTCAACAGATATCTCCCCGCTACCGAATCGTCATTATGACTTCAGAGATTTAGCGGTCGACTCGCATTTAATGCTATAGATGTCATCCAATGAGTGAAGTGCATCATCCGAGCCGATCCGGACTTCCCATTTCGAACTCGAATGACGGGGGTAATTGTTACGACCTCAAGATCGGCCTAGTCGATTTAGGCCCACTTGTTCAAAGCCCAAGTCTTGGCCCGCCGAATCTCCTCAATGAAACCTAGTTCGCCGAGTCTCGGTGAAGCTCGCCCAAGCCGAGCAGTAAGCTCTCCATCCGAATCAGTAGAGTCCTCCAGCAGATCGCACAAGTCTACGCTAGCTCGCCCCAGAGCAGCTCGCCTCAGATGCAGCTCATCCACCAGTCCGCCCTAAGGAGGAAGACGATATACCACTTGCACTGCTGCCAGTTTCACTACAGACAAAGTCTGACAAAAGCATACCTGGCCACTTCGCCGCCTGACCGCCTGCCGAAAGCACGCCTAGCTGTTTTGTCGCCAGACAGCCTGACAAAAGCGCCACCTGACATTTACGGCCCTAACTGCCTGACAAAAGTACGCCTGACACGTTCGGCACTGACATCAACGGTCGGATCCCTTACACATTGGCACCGCCAGTTCAGCTAAAGCAACCGACTCCAGCAGCCCATAAATACCACCCCTACTCCAAGCGAGAGAGAGAGAGAGAGAGAGGTTGGTTGAATGAATCAGTAATAAACTCCTAACACATCTATTTTACATTCAAGGTCGAATATCTTCTACATATTCATGCATTCCACACTAGTCCGCTACGCAAGCACCGATCTACCTCTAAGATCGCCCTTCGTGTCTGACATTCTCTTATCAGCCATCAACTGACTTAAGCATCGGAGGGGATGCAGGCTTACAGCCGGCCCAGCCTTTCTGATGAGTTGCTCTTCTTGTAGGAAGTTTGCCCTAGCTGCCAGCGAATTCACTACCTGCGGTGTCCTTCACAAACGGACGAGCGACCTTCACCATCTAGCAGGCGACCTACTCCGTCTGACGAGCAACCTCGAGATCTCCATCTAAAAATCGTCCTCAGACCGTAGTTAGCCTCGTCATCCCCCTAAACTTGAAACTATCGTGTCCTTGGTTCCCCACATCAATACAAATTCATTGTTAGCGGATTCTACCCCGCAACAGCAGGTACCGATTCTCATGCACGAGCACCCTTGGAAGTTCTAGCTCTAGCCTCGACCTACTTCAACGATCCTCAAACCTGTAAGTCACTCTAATTCTAGTTTTAGAAGCTAAGCAAGTATACTAGTATGAACTTAGGACATCACATATAGCCTCTGAATGGCTATTGACTTGAACAAACGACTAGAGACCTAATCTAATGGGAAACTGAAATTATAATCTCAGAATGAATTTTAATTGGAGCATACGATATTGCCAACTTTCAACTTTTGTAGTTGTAGCTCACAATCATCTACTTGGGTAAATTATGTACTAATGGAAATACCACATGCTCGAAGCATAGGATCAACATCATAGTTGTTGGACTTGTCTTTATCCTCAAATTTCATAGCATCTGCTTTGCTTTGGCTCAGTCGATTTGAAATGGGTCCCAAACTTTCTGATTTTCAATAAGTAAGTCAATCAGTGGTCCTGGTTTAATTATCATAGTGGTAGAGATCTAAATAAACATGGAACTACTCTACTGTTTTTAATATAATTAATGGAGCAGATGTGATAATAGCTATTTTAACATTGGCACCACCCTGTGTCTAGGATCATTTGCTCCAAAGTTTGGATCACCCTGCTTGCAGGGATAGTGACCTGCTTGGCCGAACTTGACTGGCGGTGTATGCATGGATCGATGTTAGAATTCCAATTATCATCAGTTTACAACCATTAATTATAAATACATTTAAAAGAGTAACTTCAACCTTTTCATCACCATGATAACTCCCTCGTCTTGTTCACCCTTATTTACCATGTGCTGATGCTTATCACTTGAAAACCATGCAGAGACTTTGGATACACTTGTTGCACGATTGCTTACGTTTAAATAGTCACATCACCTGCTGCATGTTATCTATAACTCGGTGAATGCTAATGAACTATCGAATGGAATATCTTGTGGAGTATCGTGTGGAATATCTTGTGGTACATTTTATGGAATATCTTGGTGTATAACTTATGGAATATCTTGTGGAACATCCCGTAAGAAACATATACATAGAACACTTGACACTTCACTGGGTTTGGGGTAACTCATAGTTTGAGAGTGTGTGGGTGTGACTGGAGTTCATCTACATGCTGCCTGCATCGGCAAACATAGATGTCTGTGTCATCAAAACCTTACATGCTGCATGTGTCGGCAAAACCTTAAATGTTGCTTGCGTCGGCAAACACCTACCACCAGGCTACCAAATAATATTAGACAAAATGATATCCTACATATAGACATGCATGCCTATGAAAATAATATATGATAAACAAAGTAATAATTAAAGATTAATATTTTGCATTAATAAATATAAACACACAAGCATATGAAAATAATAATTGATATGAATTTTTTTACATTAATTTAGATATGGAGAGAGAGTATACATAATTATTAGGAGATGAAGTAGACTCTATATGGTAAATGTTATTGTATGTAAAATCTTAATGCTGATTTCTGCATATTGTAATATTTGAGATAGGAATGCACCAAATATGAGGGTACATCAAAGAATTTAGACAGGGATAAAAATATTAACATTGACTTCCAAATATGAGGGTAGGGTTCGAAACCAGTATGGATCAATCAACCAACAGCCATTGAGCTAACAGTGCCTAACACAAACTGTGTCAGTCCCGTCTGGGTAAAGCGCACCCAGTCAAGAGATGAACTCAATGGTTGCATATCATACTCTCCAACTTGAGTCACGTAGTTTAGTTGCTACTTGTAAAACTACATTGCTGCATGTTTGTATTATTGTTGTTACTCCACATGCCTACTTATCTTACTATTGTTGCTACCTTATATGCTTTGTTACCATGTCATATATGCCATGTCATAGTTGTTGCTCTCATACGTTACTTATCGCACTTGCATGTATGACTGTTGTTCCTTTATTTGTCTCATTTGCATGGATGCGTGTAGTTAGTTTCCATAGGCTGTTCATTCACATGCTTATACACTGCTTTTACTACTATTTCTAGAAGTGTTGTGACTTACCTTTGGTTCCATTTCATGGCACCTGCAGACGATGAACAGATTGAAGAGGAGGCCCCTGAGTTTGAGAAGCCAGAGTTTGACCATGTGACCGCTGATTTTCTAGAGCTTAAGTTGTGTATTTCCAGATGTACTTCTTTTCTTTCATATATCCTTGTTTTATAATATAGATTGTAATAAAATGGACACTATTTGAGTATTTTTGTACATCGCTGCATCGTAGCTATATTGTTTTCACTGGTGATCTGCAAACCTGCAAATATAATCAAATAAGTAATGGTCCCCCGAAAGCGGGTCGTTACACATAGTAACCTGAACTACTCCTTTATAGTTTCAAAAACACACTGAACAACGCACACTAAACATACGCTTTTTTGTGGATATCAAACAATATGAACAAGGAGTGATGCTAGTCACATTACGTATTTTTGCTAAAGAGATTACTTTGCTAAGCATATTACACTTCTTTTTAAATTGCTAAAACTCATAACATTTTCTTTAGAAAATCTCGATTTTATCCATTTCTTCCTGAATCTCTCTTCCTCCTCTAGCAACCGACACCGCCTCTTCCTCCTCCTCCTCTGCATATCCATCCATCACCTCCACCTTCAATGCCTCTCTGCCTCTCCCTCCACCCACATCCACCTCCTCTTCATCCACCTCGTCCATCTCCTCATCTTGGAAATAAACCAAAAAATTCCAAAACAAATCAATTAAACCCAAGTTTAATTCAATCCAAAAAAATCTACTTAAGAATAAATTAAATACAAACAAACTTGAAATACAACAAAAATCAAAATTTGAAAAATCGACATACTCGGGCTTTCACGATTGATCGTCATATATGGCGATCCGGCCTATATGGTGATTGATGATATAGCCCGAACGCTACAAATTATTTGTAAAAAAAATTCAAAATCCAGCTAGCCCGAACGCTACATATTGGTTGGTCGGGATTTGAGAACCTGAGCAAGGCTCAACCCAGAGAAAGGACTTTGATTTTTTTGTGAACTCGAGCAACAGAACGACGACGGTATCGATTAAGTGGCGGGATGATGTGGCAAAGTCAGAGGGAAGACAAGAGGTGTGGTGTTGTGGATGGAGAAAAGGGTACAATTGGAATTTTGACTCTGGAGAGAATGTGTTTTAAGATAATGGCAAAATTGTAAATAAAATGTGATATCTTTTTACACTTGGTGATTATTTCTCTATAACCTTCAAGGTTTTTGTATTTATACTTTTACTACTGACGATACCGACACATGTACACATACTTCTTACATCTTTTCGTTTCAACATGTGCACCACATCCTTTCCTAGTGGGGATGACTATATACACCCCTATGTTTAGGGGTGTATGGTATGATTAATGGCCAAAAAAAGGAAAAAAACAAATAGGAAGGCTATGAAAAGATAACCGGATGTGATATAATTTCCTTCTTATGCAAACAATCATAACATACACCCCTATGCTAGGGGTGTATATAGTCCATATCTTCCTAGTTTTCATCAGAACGTGAAACTTGACTAGCATCTCTCTCACACGGACAAGACGAGAGAAACGCGTCTAAATCAAGGAAGATTCCTTTTAGGGCATGTTCTTTTGCCAAGAATACGGGTGGGAATGGGAATATGGACACTATTCCTGCACTATTCACTCTATTCCAAGTTTGCTCTCTCGTTGAAATACAAACTTTCCTCTATTCTATTCTTCCCTATTCCAGCAAAAGAACAGGCCCTTAAGAGCAATAATGATGCTCCCTGGTGAATTCGATAACCGACGGTTGCCTACCACCCACTTGTTTTGCAGAATCATCACAAACCAATTCATTCCCAACTCCTGCCCTACCCCTCAGCGAGCTCGCTGAGCTCTCCCTACTTATTATCCTCACATAATAAATCACAAGGCCATCGCCTCCTCCGCAAAATGGACCCCGACGCCGAGATCCGATTCGAATACCCCGCTCACTTCCGCGTCTACAAGAGCGGCCGCATCGAGCGCCTCGCCCCCACCGAATTCGTCCCGGCCTCGCCCGTCCCGTCCGCCGGAGTGCACTCCAAGGACGTCGCCATCGACCCCGCCGAAGGCATCTCGGCGCGGCTCTACATCCCAGCCGACAATGCCGACAGCGGGAAGCTTCTTCCCATCCTCGTCTACTTCCACGGCGGCGCGTTCTGCGTCGGGTCCCCTTTCGCGCCTGCGTACCACTCTTACCTCAGCTCCCTCGTGTCGCAGGCCGACGTCGTCGCCGTCTCCGTCGACTACCGCCTGGCCACCGAGCACCTTCTCCCCGCCGCCTACGACGACTCCTGGGCCGCGCTGAAATGGGCCCTTTCGCCCGGGTCTGACGCTTGGCTGGCCGAGCACGGCGATTCCGGCCGCGTGTTTTTGGCGGGAGACAGCGCGGGCGGGAACATCGCGCATCAGATGGCGATGCGTTTGGGGGCGGAAGGGGTCAAGATCGAAGGGATGGCATTGGTGCACCCGTTCTTTTGGGGGAAGGACGCCGTGGGGTCGGAGACGGCCGACGCCCAGCGGAGGGAGTGGATGGAGGAGCTGTGGAGGGTGGTGAACTTGCCGGGGGTCGACGCCGACGACCCTTGGATTAACCCCACGGCGAAGGGGTCGCCGAGCTTGGAGGGATTGGCGTGCAGGAGGGCGCTGGTGGCCGTGGCAGAGACCGATGTGTTGGCGGACAGGGGGAGGGCATACTGCGAGGCGTTGGAGGGGAGCGAGTGGAGAGGGGAAGCTGAGCTCTTCGAGTCGGAAGGGGAGGGCCATTGCTTTCACCTCAAGGAGCAAGAGTGCGTGAAGGCTTTGGAGCTGATGGCCAAGTTGGTTGCTTTCTTTGGACATTGATGACTGAAGGAGCTGCTAAGGGGTGAAATTCCAAGTTGGGTGCCATTTAAATACTAGGGCTTGCCCTCCGCTGGTAGAAGTATAACCGGTTGAATTTTATTTCAGATGCGAGTTTGTCTAATAAAGTTCATCTTCCTGTTTGGGAATCAAATATATGGGTTCTCTGTTCCGAAAATTGCATTTTTGTTGTGAGTTGAGGGAGGCCTTTGGCCCCCCCTCAACATCTCATCATTACTCTCCACTAAGTTAGTGGGGAGTCCCTTAGACTCCTATGCTCTAATTGAATATATATAGAGCCATGGTTTGTGCCATGGCTACTTCTAATGAGAGATTGTTTACTCTTCTTCTAAATTCTCTCAACACGTTATCAGCACCTACGCTTTTATCTTTTTTGAGCTTTTCATACCGTCTCCTCTCAAAAATCAAACCCCTAAACGCGCGAAGGAATCTATTGTTGCGGCGTACCGTTGCGGCGATTCGTTGCGGCTATCATCTTCGGCGTATTAGGAGCTTGGATTTTGCTTTCTACGGATCTTCTATTTCTACGATCGTCCCTAGATTTTTAATCTAGAGGTAATATTTATCGATCCCGTAGATAGTTGCAAACAAAAAAATAATAAATTTAGCTACGATTTTACATAGCCTATTTTTTTTTGGGCTTGTTTAAATCTGCTATATACCAAAGTGGAGAAACTTGCTTTTGTTACCATTGATTGAATAATATCTTTGTGCAACTTCTTAGAGAAACTTCTTTGCGATATACCAAAGTGGTGAAAATAGAAAACAAAGGCACTAGTAAGTCATTGGCATGGTTGATGTTCGATCTTGAGACTGTGCTTGTGTGCAAGCTAGTGCTCAAAGATGTAAGGCATATTCTTGATCATTGTTTGAATTTAAAATTGCCCAGAAAGCTTGATGTTGAAAGTTGTAGCAATGCTTTGGTAAAAGCTAGTTGAAGCTTATTAAAGAACCGTCTGCGTTAGCAAGATGAACAAAGGGCTGACACAGTACATTCAACCATCATGCTTAATCTTCTGCTTGGCATTCATCTACATTTAACTCTGAATCAGTCTAACCTGTAACGCATTCTATAGAAATGAGTCCCCGATACAAGTGAATCGCAACCGCCATTTATCCACGTGTCTCTGCACCTAACCAAAGAGATTTAGATCCATAATATTAATCATCACAAATGTTAGTGCATGGGTCTTAATTACGGATGTTATAAATTTTACTTAGAGAGTTTAAAGTTACTCATTTTACTCAGATCGCAACTACTTAAGTGGTCTATTAATTAATTAGCTGAGTAATTAGTGCTTGACCCACACGTCCAACCAATTGAATGTACCCGAGTGGAATCCTCGAACTACATGGATTTTAAGGTGGTGTCGGTGAATAAGATGTATGAGATCTTGATCGTATATCGCAATCATCAAAATGTTTGGAGAACAAAATAAGAAGCTATTTTGGTTAGCAGCAGTGTAAATATTGCAAATGTTGTCTGTAGTAAAATTATATGTAGTGGAGATACTGGTCTTGGATAGCGCCCATCGGCGACGAGGCCCAACACGACCTGTCAGTAAAAGGGCCCAGCTAGCATTCTGGTTAGGCCCATGTAACCATCATGCTTAACCTATATTTTTTGGAAGATGAGGGATCATCCTCTGGTTTGGGGGTTTTTGGCATTCCACAACCCAAAAAAATGGGGTTAAATGCTAATTGTGTTTAAATTAAAATAAAATCTTTAGCCTTTTTATTGGGCCTGAAGCACATCTGTCACAAATGCATATACATTCTATGGGACAGAAGCCCAGTAAATTTTGTGTACTTAATATATTTTGCCCACTAAATACGGGCCTGAAGCCCATTAATTCTTATTGCAATCTTTAAAGTGTTAATTAAAATTTTAACACTGGGCCTGCAGCCCAAATGTTAACAATTTTATTTTAAATTTGACTTCTTATGGCCAGAAGCCTAGTAGATTTTATTGCAATATTTATTTTGTTGATTTTTGGCAAATGGGCCTGCAGCCCAATTATAAATGAAATATTACACAGATTAATATTTATGGGCCTGCAGCCTCATTAGAATTATTAATTTATATCAATTCGTTGTTATGAGCTTGTCACTTCATATTGCTAAAAATTTATAACACTATTGCATTATTTTAATTTATGGAATTTTAGAATTTTTTCAAAAATATAATTATCTTAAGGATCTTGCGACCGCTCTGCTGTTAGTCAACTAACCTAACGGTGTATGACGTCTCCCCGTGGTCCGAGAGATTATTATATTTTATAGTCTATTTTTCCATATTATATATGCATGTGTTATATACATGCGTGGTTGTTTATTTTGTGCCCGTAGCATTTATAAACTGCGTGGATATTTATATAAGCTAAAAGTGATTTTTGGGATCGGCCAATTTGATACCCTTTTTAAATTCCTTGCAATTTTATTTTCTTTTTGAGAGAATTTGTAAGTGAGAATTAAATGTATTAATGCCAAAGACCGGTGTACCGATAAATGAAGATGGAGACGAAAATTGGAAAATATAGGGACCCTTCTGGGTTTCCAAATTGTATTTTTCTTTTGTTTATGGACTGTATATTCGGACTTTGGACCTTGTATTTCTTTGGGTATCTGGCCGATCCCCACATTTTACTTATTTTATTTTTAATGCATGAATTTCAATTTTAATTAATTCATGCTTATTTTAAATTGCGTAGATAAAATGGCAAAATTGGCATGCGTCGATTTCGAAGTCCTTGACTCAGCAGGAAAAAATTACCTGAGTTGGCGTGTGGACCTGAAGTTCCACTTGCGTTCGATGGCCCTCCTTGGCTCAATTTTGGCTCCTTCATCGGCTCCAGCAGCAGCCGATGCTTCTGCTACATCTAGCAGTAGCACTCTTACCACTGTCTCTGAGGTGGATAAGGCGAAAGCCATAATCTACATTAGGAAACATATAGATCGGACCTTAAAAGCCGAATACTTAACGGTAGAGGACCCAAAGGAGCTGTGGACAACGCTGGAGGCACGATATAAACATCAAATTGATGTAATATTACCGCGTGCCAGTTATGAGTGAGAAAACCTCAGACTTCAGGACTATAAGTCTGTCGCTGAGTATTATTCTGCACTTCATAATATCACCTCATGCCTGAAGTTGTGCGGTGAAGAAGTGACAGAACAACGCATGTTGGAAAAGACATTTACCTCGTTTCACGAGAAAGATGCAATCCTCAAGCAGCAGTATCGTGAACGCAACTTCACGAAATTCTCTGATCTGATCTCTTGCCTTCTTAGGGCAGAGCAGAATCGAGATTTACTGCTCGCAACTCATAAATTACGTCCAGCTGGCACTGCACCTATCCCTGAAGCCCACCACGTTTCTCCCCAGAAGTGGAAAAACAGGAAGAAGGCTAAAAATGACAAAGGAAAAGCTGTGATGAAGAATGGACGAGGAGCAGCACCCCCGTCCAACAACAACAATAAAGGAAAGAGTAACTTCACATGGAAGCAAAAGAACACTGACCAAGTGTCACTTCCTAAGAAGAACTGGGAGGATAAATGCCATAGATGCGGCATGACTGGCCATTGGTCCAGAATCTGCCGCACTCATCGCCACCTCCAGGAACTATATCAGGCGAGTCAGAAGTCTCTGTCAGAAACAAACTTGGCGGCTGTTCAGCCATCAACGATGTTCACTGCAGAAGACTTCGAGAACGACGACTTGCTCGATTAAGCTTCATCTTTTATCTATGCATTTAAAATTCAATGTTGCTTCATCTTTAATTTTTTTAAGTACGAACTTTTATTTTGAATTTCGTTTTATTGACTTAAATAAAATTTCGTTTTACTTATAGATGAAGTATGGAATATTGTGGACGGTGCCTCGTTGCACTGATGTAGCATTGATATTGCTCCACATACAACGAGACTATAAGATGCAAATTCTCCTCTTAAACATATAGGAAATCTCCAATTTTCAAGGATATTTCTTTTAATGAAAATAACTTGAAAATTGTGGATAATATATATTGATAACAATATGTAACTCGTCAAGAGAATGGCCAGAAGACCATCTACTTACGATTTCATTGGACCCCCCGTCGGGCCCCTATAATTACAGATATTCATCCTATAGAAAGCCAACTCGACTGAGCACCAGAAGTGCCTTTCTTTGCCATAGTTTTTAACTCTGGCAAAATGGACTTGGTCATCCTGGATCAGCGATGATGGACGCATCATCAAATGAATCCATTGGAGAACCTGAAGATTCTTCAAAAGGTTGAGTTTCCTTGTCCCCTTTTGTCATAAGGGAAAACTAATAGAGAGACCTTCCCTCCTGAAAGTGGGTTTAGAGTCTCCTGGCTTCATTGAGAGAATACATGGTGACCTTTGCGGGCCTATTCACCTCACAAATGGCCCATTATCAGTACTTCATTACTGTACTGATATATGCATCTACTAGATGGTCTTATGTGTGCCTTTATATTCACTCGCAACCTAGCTTTCTCAAAAGCTTGTAATGTGGGTGAATTTACTACACATATCATTCAAGACTTCTGCCAAGCAACTGGCATTAAAATTGAACATCCTGCAGCATGTTCAAGCTCATGAGTCTCTGGTAAAGAGACTCCAATGGATTTCACGTCCGTTATAAAATCGCAGTTGCCTGTTGATGTTTGGGGACCATCACACTGCATACCGCATCGCTTATCACGATATGGCCCGTTTGTTGCCATATCTTATTGCTGATGATGCTTGCTTATGGTTTACCACCAAGTCTTGATAAATTTGATTTTTATGAGCAAAATCTCATTGAAATAGGCACGCAGAAGCCTGAAGCTTCTGAGACCATATCATGGGACACAAAAGTCCTCATCTCGTTATGATCCGCATACTTTTTCTGTGTGAAGTTGAGATCCAGAAGATCCTTCACATTCAGACTAAAGTACATCAATTGACGGATAAATTTGCGGACAACCAGAAGATTGTTCGTTCACACGTCCCTGCTGCCAACACGCCAGCTAGGATTGACATTCCCAAAGATGGATGCAATCCACAGGCAGCAGAATTGGCTGTACCTCAATTGAAAAGAGGACGCCTGCCAGGTTCAAAATATAAAATTCCTCATAATAGGAAGATTCCTGGATGTATCAAAATGATCCAACCACAGGATGCTGAGCTCAGACCAGCAACCTCTCCCCTCCTAATTTCCCCTGCAGAGGAAACAACAGGAGAAACATCATTATATTACGTACGTACTGGAGAGGTACTGGTCAGATATAGCACAGTCGTCGACGACGGTTTTGCTTTCGCTATTGCCGTTCACGTCGCTAAATACGACGATGACGTCTACCCACTTTTCTATAGTGTAAACGCATAGATTGGCCAAAGTGTGACGAGGCAATAAGAGTAGAGCTGGACTCACTCTTGAAAAGCAAAGTCTTTGGACCAGTAGTCCATACACCTGAATGTGTAAAAACCTGTGGAATATAATTCAGATTTCATAAAGAAATTTAAATGAAGGAAATGTGATCATTTTCCTACTAAGCCTAAACTTCTCTAAAAAAGCCAATACATGCAGCTCATGGACGTTGTGACTGCATATATATACGGCAATATAGATATAGAGATCTATATAAAACTTCCAGAAGGGTATACTCTACCCCCAGAGATGAAAGAGAAACGTAGAAACGTCTTCTCCATAAAGGCTACAAAGATTATTAGTTGATCTTAAGCAATATTCTGCCTGTGTATCTTTTTCGAAAGATCGTTGCCAGGATTTGTGATATTCGTCGTACATGTGGTCGACTTAAAGCTAATAGGATCTCCTGCAGAGACCATTTAGAAATCAGATAGCTTTAAGCATACATTGTAAATGAAAAACCTAGGTATAACAAGGTATTATCTCGGCTTATATATTTAACACCTTCGTGGTGGAATCCTTTAATATCCTTCATACACCTGGAGTTTATGAAGAATGATGGCCAGTTGCATCCTATTAAAAATGTATGCTTATTTATGACACCTTCCAGTAGCTGGAAGAGGGGGAGGACATCCTAGGTCCCGAAGAGCCTAGCTTTAGTGTACTTATTACACTTCTTTATCTGGCCAACTGCACGTGTCTTTGATAGAACGTCTGCAGTAAAGTTGTTAACCAGATAAAGTGTTGCCCTGGAGAGCACCACTACACCAAGGATAAGCTGCTTCTGCGCAACTTCCAGGGGTCAAGGAATATATATCGCATATGCAGGTTTAAAGATCATTGCGATGACTAAAACACAATAGGCCGGCCACCTCCTAAATATCTACACATCATCCTCCAATGTCTACATCTTCTGAGAAGCTCATCATCCAAGAAGCAAGAATTGAAAACGCTCAGCCAGGTCCAGCAGTACCTCGCAGACACACTGAAGACTGATTCAATGAATACTTTAGTGGCGTCATCTACCAAACTTCGAAGAGCATTCCACTCCAGAACTCCACTGCTTTACTATATCCGCTAAATGAGTGAAACTTGTATAGATGAGTGATGATTGTATTTTCTTTCAGAACATGATGGATGTATAGATGAATAGGAGATGATTGTATAGATACATAGGAGATCTGCAAGCCTGAAGCTTGTACAGATCAGGGGGAGTCCCTCGATAGTTGTACTCTTTTCCCTTAAGCTGCTGGTTTTTCCCACTGGGTTTTCCACAGCTAAGGTTTTAACGAGGCAACCACAGTGGCTCTGGATCCAGAAGTATCCACTCCATTAGAATACTGAATCCTGAAGTATTCATATGCTTAACCCAAGATAATGGAGAGATGAGGGGGAGTGTTGTGAGTTGAGGGAGGCCTTTGGCCTCCTCCCTCAACATCTCACCATTACTCCCCACTAAGTTAGTGGGGAGTCCCTTAGACTCCTATGCTCTAATTGAATATATATAGAGCCATGGCTTGTGCCATGGCTACTTCTAATGAGAGATTGTTTACTCTTCTTCTAAATTCTCTCAACAATTTTAAAAAATTAAGCATTTTCATATATGATCGGGTGTATACCGAGTGGCAGCCGACGGTATATATGCTATCAGGATGTCCAGTTCATCGTTTCTAAACCGTTGGTGTTGATGGGAAAATCCACCTACCAATAAATTTATAGTACATGAAACTAAGGTTATGATGGTCGACCTATGATGTTGTTGAGGAGTTGATAGATCGTCAATTAGGAAGATCCATGGACTGCCGAAGTATCAGCGAGGCGAGACACCTGTCAAAAGTGGGTCGGGCTTGGGTTCGACCCGAAACCCCTCCGACCCTCAAGTTAGTGTTGATGTCGAAGAAAGTTTGGATAGTTATGAACGAACTTAAAGAGTCCGAACTATCCATGCCGAACTGTAATTCTAACTGGAGAGAACTCAAGTATATATAATGATACCTGACCTCTTTTAGTGAAATTATGTCCGAACCCCTCTTCTGTGGGAGAACCCTTTCTTTTATAGGAGTTGGGTGATTGATGACGACTCTTCGCCTTTTGAACTGTCGTCATAATGTAGAATATCAAGAGATTACACATAGCAATTATTAACGGCAGTGATCATTAATGGCCACCATTAAATGCTGTCGTTAAATACGTCCTTTACTCGGCATCTGGAGAATCGCGCATTCCAAACGTCATAACGGTTTTGTCATTGATTACTTGAGAGTCCCAAGAGTCACGCTCATTAAATGATGTAACGGAAGCTTTCATAACTTGTCGAAGTATATGCCTTATATTTGGCGTTGCCGATCTGATGAATATCTGATCTGACGAAGGTCCGATATTGTTTAGAAGTTTTGACTCCTAACCGTTGACGAAGGAATACAGATCGTCATTATTGGTCGCATAGGTCGCGTACGATCAATATTTTGGTCGTAACAATTGCGTCCGTCATTCGATCGCGAACTTAGAAAACGACGGTTCTGTGTCGAATGACGTGTTGCATTTTCATTAGTCGGGCGTGAATTCCGGAAAGTCGCAATTAAGTTTTCCAGCCAAAACATCATGTCAGTTGATTTTGAAAATCGAGGCAGTCAGAGATCTTGCCACGTAATCTTGTATGAACGGCTAAGATTTTTCTGATATTGTATAAATACGAGGCATCCTTTCGAAGAGAAGTTCCATTGCTTTCGTGTCGATTAATTTCTCAAGCTTCTCCGACGATTCCTTCCTACTCCGGTCATCTTCTCCGATCAGTCTGCAGTTCCAGGTACTCTATTGTTCCATAAAACATGGCTTCTTCTTCTTCATCTGATTCTGAAACCAATAGGATTATAAAGGATCTTGGTTTAGGGGTAGAAGATGTTGTAGCTCAAGAAACCACGTATCAACTTCTACTACAAATAGTGAATGTGTTGTAGGAGGATCATCTGTTATCCCGTCAGAGATCACAAAAACTATCTCTCTTGCTCAGACCTATGTGATCCCACTCATATGTTCCAGTTCATTTGCCCTCCCAATGGAGTTAGATTCCCTACCCATACTGATATGATCTATTCTCCCAAGGAGAACGAGGTCGGAGTATACACCAAGACTTTTGGTGTAGGACTCCGCTTTCCTCTTCACCCGTTTTTGTTGTCGTTCTCTGTTTCCTTGAGATTCCACTATGTCGACTTAGTCTGAACTCGGTTAGTGCGATCATTAGCTTTATCGTACTTTGTTTGGCTAACGGGATAGCACCAAGCCTTTCACTCTTCCAATATTTCTTTTAATTGAAGTCGCGCTCCGCCCATTTCTATATCTCTGCACGAAAAAGAAGAGCGCTCATTTTGGACTTGCCGAACAAGATTGTTTATTGGAAGGCGGATTATGTCTACATTTCGATGCCTGAGGCGTCGATCTTCAAAACTTAGTGGGGCGAGATTAATCACTCATCTTTAAATGATATCGTCCTAGAAGAATCAGAGAAAAAGATAGCAGATCGGCTCCTTGAAATTCCAAGTTCGGAAAGATCGTCTAAGGGATTGACGTATGTCGAACTGATCAGAAGCTATGTTTGGTCTGAAGGTAACTCGATCTTTGTATAAATTATCGGTCATTTTGCTTACCCTAATCTTTCGTCATCTTGTAGGTGCGGTTAGTGGGAAAGCAACGATAAGTTATAGCTTGAAAGAAATTTTGAAGAAGGGGAAGAAGCAACTATAGGAAGAGTTCACTGTCCAGACTTTTGCTCGAGAAATCCCAAGTGCGTCTACTGAAATCTCGAAGAAACGATCCAAGCGTTCATTGAAATTGGCTGAGAAGAAGATGACGACGAAAATTTAAGCTGGCGAAGCCGAGGTTCGTAGCTCGGTTCAGAAATAAATTGTTGTGATTTCTTCTCCCAGTGTGGTTGTACTTCCCCCAACAACCCGGTCCTGAGCCTCTGTCAAAATCCGTGGGTAATGTTCCCTCCTTTAGTTCGGAAAATCCTCTTTCAATTTTAGAAGTTCATCCCTCAGGGTCAGCACATCCAATCTCTTCAACAGTCGAATTACGGCCTTTGAGTTCGCCTATGACTTCTGATAAATGGCCATGGGGCTGTATGCCTCCTAGAGGGCCAACTGGGTTAGTTTATCCGAGCTACGACCAAGCCATGTCGATGTTTAGATCGGAAGGAGCCGATCTTGTCAATCTACCAGAGGAGAAACTTTTGAAGCCGATGTTTCCTATGGGTGTAGAGGAATCTGTTTTTGAAGATAGCAGAGTCTGTGCTCGTCTGGCGAAAAATTTGGTTCTTCCTAGGGATAAGGAGTCTTTGAATGGAGTAGATCCAGAGAGACTTGATGCTACTTCTGTTTGTTATACCCAATAGGTTTACTTTCGTCATTGTACCATTTGCTTTGCAAAAACCAATTTTTCCTTAAGCATCGTCTTTCTTTATATAGCTATCCTCGGTGCTAACTTCTCTTCATCGACACGCTGCCTTTATGAACAATGCTGAGATAAGGCTCATCAAGACAATCAAGGAGCTTGAAACAGTCAAAAAAGAGGCTGCTGAAAAGCTGAAACAAGAGCAGCTCAAAGTCGCTAACTTAGGTGGCCAAGTAAAGACTTTGAAGAAATGTTAGGACGAGCTAGACAAAGCTCACGTTCTGGCCGAAGAAGATGCAAAGGAAAGGGCTAAGGAGAAGGAGATTTCTGACAAGAGGGCCGCTGAGCTTCAAGCTCGGATAGAAGATCTGGAAAAGATTGACCTCGTAGAGACAAAGAAAGCTGTTGTGATCGAGTATCAAGATAAGGAGCTTGTTCCAATCGTGGCAAATGCTCTTCAGAATGGCTTCAACAAATGTCGGCGAGAGATTAAGAGTGTCTATCTGGATGTTGAGATTGAATTCTCAAAGCTGTCAATAGTCTTTAGCGACGAAGACGATTCTTCGTCGAAAAATGGAGAAGACATTGCTATAGGAGATGCCCCTCATTCTGAAGGTCCTCAGTCTTAAGAAGCACAAGGTTGAATGTCGATGTAATGATGTGTTGACATCGTTTTGTCATATGCATGTCTCCCTTTTCGATGAATGAAAATTTCCTTTTATGTTCATTACTTAATTCTGTATCCAACAATTTTCCTTCTTCGTAAAATCATTTCTCCAATGTTGTTTGATCTGCACGAACTTTAAAAATATCTTGAGCGCTAAGATTTTTCGGTCCGGGCGAGCTTAAACTCTCGATCGTAAAACCGAGGGGTTTGCGAAGGTTGACAAGATCGTCTTCGACGTTAAGCTTCCTCAGCCCGCAAGAGCTTAAACTCCCGATCATATAACTGAGGGGCTCGCAAAGGTTGATAAGATCGTCTTCAGTGTTAAGCGTCCTCGGCCTGCGAGAGCGTAAACTCCCGATCGTATGACCGAGGGACTCGCGAAGGTTGATAAGATCGTCTTCGACATTAAGCTTCCTCGGCATGCGAGAGCTTAAACTCCCAATCGTATAACCGAGAGGCTTGCGAAGGTTGATACAATCGTATTCGATGTTAAGCTTCCTTGGCCCGTGAGAGCTTAAACACCCGATCGTACAACTGAGGGGTTTGCGAAGGTTGACAAGATCATCTTCGATGTTAAACTTCTGGGTTGACCGTGAAACATGCACAATCCAAGTAGGATGCACACGCTCACCTCCCAAGAGTAGGAGTGTCAATGCAATATAATCCCGGTGAGTACGGGGTCAAATCCACAGAGACAATTCGTTTCACTTTCACAATCTCAATTGGTTATGGAATGTTAAAGGTGTTGGTACAACCAACTAAACTAACAAGTATCGTGTGAGTGAATGTGGTGATGAGACAATCGAGCCAAGCCCAAGATAGGTAGGGTGGAGACCAAAGTAGGGAGCTAGTCAAGCAAGGAGAAGTGTGTGGGGTAGGATGTCATTAGGGTTGTGAATTGAGAATATAACCATATAACTCAATGATGTCCCTTTTGTGGACGCACCATCGGAAAATACTCTTTTGCAGGTGAAAATTAAGTGTGAAATGCGAGTCAATTGTGGATCCCTTTTGGGGTCACAATTGGAAGTGATAGCGGTCACGGGTTATGGTTCTATATGACTCAATGGCATCCCTTTTGGGGAAGCGCCATCGGGGATATCCTTTTGGGAGTTAAAACGTTTGGAAAAGGATAGTGGCTTAAGATTTAGGTTTCACGGAAGTTAAGTTGATACTTCTTTTTGAGAAGATCAAACTCATCCTTTTGGGATGATCGACTCTCTAATAAAATCTTTTGGGTTCGTATAAGAGATTTGATTTAGAAACTTAAATCTACGTCATATACAAATTAATTAAATCCAAATGAACCAATTCTAATCAATCTCATCAAACCCTAATTAATCACAATTCCACACACTATTGGCTCTAGGCCTTCATAGTGAATAGCAAGATGATAAACATTGATGAGCATTCATTACAAGCCATTAATTGAATAACTATCGAAAGATTCTCACATTCAATCAACAATCATTCAAAAGTTCATACAAATCATTTAGAAACCAATAGCTACAAGAAATGGGGAGAAATCACCAATAGAAACCATAGAAGCCCAAGCTTTCCCCTTCCTTGCTCCTCCTCCAAGCTTCCCTAGCCTCCAATGGCCTCCAAGCCCTTGCCCTAGCTCTTGGGGAAGAAGAGGGGGTCTCCTCCCCCTCCCAGCCCTAAAAAATCTCTAACAAAAACAAGACTGGCCGAGAGAAAACAAAACAACCCCCCATTTTTCGTATCCCAGTCGACTTAACCCATTAAATGGGCCGGATTTGCTGCAGGCGCATGCCCGCAGCCCGCAACACGCGCGCGCTATTTTTTTTGGGAGTGGGCCGGCCCAACGGCCGGCCCGCTCGCTGCTCTCTCCTTTTTTTAATTTAAGTTTTTTTTATTAAAATGTGTTGCGGCCCGACAATAAGATAGCCCAAGAGCGGTTACTGGGATCACGAATTCCCTTTTTGCTTGATCCTGCGTAATCGTAATAAGATCAGGGATCCGTAGCTTTGAGAAGCTCTACGGCACCCACGATTCCCAGTAGTAAGTCGTCGGCATATCGCGCGTAACAAATCCTTATTAAGAAGTCATGGGTTTTTAAGGGGGCCAGCTTACGGGCAGTCGCTTGACGGGCGAAGGGAGCGAGACCAAGCCGAGCCAGACGTGGAGTGGCGAAGGGGGCCTACTATACGTTAAAGTATTGATATCATTCACAGAAGCAAACGGCAACGAGTTAATAAAATAAGAAAAAAGTACGTAACGTGCTTTTTTACATTTTCATTCTAGGATTAAATTAAACAAAAGGATTCGCAAATAAAAGCGCTAATGCCACGACCAGTCCATAAATTGTTAAAGCTTCCATAAAAGCTAGACTAAGCAATAAAGACAGAAGTAGTGCAACACTAGATTCAACAGCTAAGCCACTAGAGACAATGGTCACTGGATCAGCAAGGGCCATTATAAAGCAAGGTTCAAACTGGGAGCATCACCCCTAGTTCGACTAGAAGGGAGTCCTTAAGCGATCTCAAATGTTCAAATAAAGCTTGTCCCTTGAACAAGTAAATAAGTTATGTTATATATGTTTTAACATATGTGTTTCATTTTTGGTATTGTTTAATATTAATATACTAGTCACAACCCGTGCCCGCGGGCACGGTTCATTTAAGATTTTCCCCCGCGAAATTTGTTTTCCCCAAAAAATTATTTCCCCCGCCAAAATTTTAAAGAACAACAAATTAGCGTAAAAATTTTTAGTGGCATGGGCGCATTCGGCACGGGCAAATTCGGCACGGACGGAACAACAAATTCGATGCGGGTGCCTTCAAATTAGTGTAAAACAATTATTTGCATGAGCGCATTCGTGGCGGGCAAATTCGGCACGGACGGAACAACAAATTCGATGCGGGCGACTTCAAATTAGCGTAAAAATATTTAGTGGCATGGGCGAACTCGGCCTGGGCGCCTTCTACGCGGAACAACAAATTCATCGTGGATGCCTTCGACACGGAACAACAAATGTGGCACGGACGCCTTTGGCAAATTCGGCGTAGAATAACAAATTCGTTGCATGCGTCTTCGGCATAGAACAACAAAGTCGGCGCGGGCGCCTTCGGCGCGGAACAACAAATTAGCATAAAAAATTCGCCACGGATGCCTTGAACGTGGGCGCGTTTGGCACGATTCATTTAAGATTATCCCCTGAAAATTCTCTGTTCCCCAAAAAATTATTTACACACCCAAAATTCAAAAGAACAACAAATTAGCGTAAAAATATTTAGCGACACATGCGCCTTCAGCGTAGGCGCGTTCGGCACGGAACACCAAATTCAGCGCGGGTGCCTTCGACACGGAAAAACAAATTTGGCGCGGGCGCCTTCGACGCAGAACAGCAAATTCGGCATAGAACAAAAAATTCGAGCAAACGCCTTCGACGCGGAACAACAAATTAGCGTAAAATAATTTAGCGGGACGACTTCGGTGCTGATTATATTCATCAGTCATGTCCAAAGCTTTCTCAAATTTCTTGTTCTCCTCCCAATTCCAACCACAAAAAGAACTAAAACTAATTTTCTTATTGCCAAAGCTACCTCAAACTTCATTAAGTATGGCCAAAGCTTGTAACACCTCTCACAAAAAAACACAGCTGTGGGATTCAAGAAAAGGGCCTTAAAGTGGGGTTTAAACTAATTTTCTACGAATCTCATAACCCTTTCTTTTCTTTTTTTTCATCTTGAAGTAATCTGTAAGAGAAATTGAGCAGGTATCAGCTTCATGCCAGAAGTCCCATCTTTGGGCAGAGAACACATAAATCAATAATTTGTATGGAAAGAAGACCCTTTAATATAATAATACACCTAATGCAATGTAAATAAAGATTCCAACTTCTTATAGAAATCACAAAATCCCATCATCCCAAAACCAACTTTACAACGAAACACCTGAGAACTCGATCTCACTTTGACGAAATCAGGATCGATGTTCGAGTATGCCTGAATACAATGAATAGTAGAGCCAGCATTATGAATAGCGTGAATACTCGCAGCTCTACTATCAGGTGGGTGATTGTATATGCACTTCCCTCCATAAGCACAACATCCAGTTCGAATGAAGTAACTGCAGTCATGCTCCTCGGGTCTTTCTATGTATATGCAATCCTCGCTATTACTGCCCAATCCCAATCGCCTCACATATTCTACCAAAATGCAATTATCCAAAATAACAAGTTAGCAGAGAATGCAAAACCTAGCACCAACTCTATTAGCTCAATGCTCGACCAAAAAAGTACAAATCCATTGCAATTCGCCTCGCAGTAAAAGCACACATGCACACAGGCACAAAAGTTGGGTATAAATTAGAGACTTTGACAAATTTACCAGTACAACAAAAAATCATATAAACTTGGGCAAATTTCGACAATATATTTACACGAAGGTAACTAACAAATTTACAACCTCAGTCCCAGATTCAAATAGAGCAAAATTTCACTTGTAAGACAATAGTTTTATAACAACGCAAAATTCCCATTTTTTGGAAAACAAAACCCTCTCGCAATTCCATATTTCCCAGCTGAACATACCAAGTGAAACAAAAATAAATAAGTAGACAAAACTATGTCATTGTTCCCAGCAATGTTCTTGTTCCCAGCAATGTGATCCCCCTTGATAACATTGAATGATGGGACAGACAAAACTAAGTTCTTGTTCCCAGTAATGTTAGCAATGTGCTGCATGACAAATGATTAAAAAAATAAAATAAAAGTCAGCAACATATCAGTGATATACTATTGAAGAACAATAAAATCATGAGTGACAGGGACCTGGTAGAGCGGAATCTTCTTCACACTGGCTCCTGCCTTGCATACGGCAAGTGACACAGCAAGTATGGCATTTGCACCAAGCTGAAATAAATCAAGAATATTGATCAATATGATACATAATAAAAGTAAGCAAAACATAACAAACAGGCTACCAATAAAATCTATGTCCAACCCCTAAGATACCTTCTGCTTGCACCAACCCCGCTCGTTTTTGGTACCACCAAGCTCTTGGACCATAAAGGTGTCGATCTGGGTCTGCTCTGTGGGATCATGTGATAAAGAGAAGCAAAGCAAATCATTACTACTAATCTCTATTAATTAGGCTACAATTACCTCCTCTAACCAAAATAATGTGTGCATACCTTTCCAACCAACGCTGGTCCAATGATGGAATTCACATTATCAATAGCATAAAAGAATAACTACATTTTCTGATACTCCTGCCACCTATGCAAATGCAAAAAAAATTATATTATGCCATGTAATCCAGAAACAGTAATAAAAACAGCAAAAGGAGTATTTCATGCTGAATTTTAACAAAATTCCAACAGAAATAAAAACATCTACTCAATACGGGGGCCTTCAATGCATATAAAAGAAATTTTAGCAAATAAAGTAATATCAGGGAATTACCAATATTTACATAGCGATATCCACGCTCAGCAAGCGCAAGTGACACCAATGCATCAGCTATCAGAAAAATCAAGCAACAGTCAATAGGAAAAGAACACATCACTATACGTATGTATGTAATCAGAACAAAGTTTGAATGTTTTTTACCTGTAACTTTAATGATTGACTCATTGATGAAGCAAAATTGGCTTATTCGCGTATTCTAGTTTCAAAACAGCAAACCCAGTTAACAATGAATCCAACTACACTTTCAAAACGGCAAGCCCAATTAACTGAAAAAAGGGACTCATCTTTTCTTCGTTGAATCGACAATCCAGTTAACAATAGAGTTCAATTGTAATGAACATCATCAAAAAGAAAAGAACTCAGCTCATTCGGTAACACATTAATCAAAAGGGAGAAGATTATGCTATTGTACCATACTATTTTTTGTTAACTATCATATGAATTCTAGGTAAAACTGGGAGTGGAGATCAGAATCTTATGTTCCAAGATTGCAATGAATAAAATAAATTCAGCTTTATGTTTCCATCTTCTCCTACTTCATTCAGATGCTAATTGGGCCTCCTACAACTCCTACTGTGATTGTTGTGAACACTGAGATGAATAAACAAATGAGTGTTGATAAACCTACTCCAGTTAAAATGCACATAACTACTTACATGATGTAAACAGCCACATGACCCAAGCTAGCTGATTCCGTAAACAGCAGCCGGCACAATCTTGAGACCTCTGCAATGGCCACATCTGCCATTGTGCATTGTTGTAGCGACAGGAGCAGCCCTTCAAACACTGGGTTATCAGTTCATTTAGCTATACCAAAATTTGTTATCAAGATTTTCACAGGAATTTGTTCTCAGTTACAAAATTTTCCCAGAATTTGTTATCCAAATGACACTTAATATCAAATTTTCCCAGAATTTGATAACACTTGATATCCAAAATTATCATTCCTAGAATTTGTTATCAGAATTTGGCAAGATTGGATTATTTAAAAATTTGGCATATCTTACAAAACTGGGAATATCTAAGAATTTGTAAGCTAAGAATAAGCTAAGAATTTGTGGCATATCAGAATTTGCCATTTGATGATATTCCCAGAATTTGTTATTCAATACTTTTTCTCTAAAGTTCCCAGAATAAGCTCAAAGTACAAAACTGGGTTATCTTTAAGCTTATTCTATTTATCCTATCTTGTATAAATGATAGTAACTTAAAAACACACTCAAATTCTTAGTGAACTTTTAAAAAGTTTGAGCATGGGGTGGGAACTTGAGAGAATGCAGAAGAACCTATGCCAAAATTTGTTATCAAGATTTTCCCAGGAATATGTTCTCAGTTACAAAATTTTCCCAGAATATGTTATCCAAATGACACTTAATATCAAAGTTTCCCAGAATTTGATAACACTTGATATCCAAAATTATCATTCCCAGAATTTGTTATCAGAATTTGGCAAGATTAGATTATTTAAGAATTTGGCATATCTTACAAAACTGGGAATATCTAAGAATTTGTAAGCTAAGAATAAGCTAAGAATTTGTGGCATATCAGAATTTGCCATTTGAAGATATTCCCAGAATTTTTTATTCAAGACTTTTTCTCTAAAGTTCCCAAAATAACCTCAAAGTACAAAACTGGGTTAAGCTTATTCTGTTTATCCAATCTTGTATAAATGATAGTAACTTAAAAGCACATTCAAATTCTTAGTGAACTTTTAAAAAGTTTGAGCATAGAGTGGGAACTTTAGAGACTGCAGAAGAACATATGCCAAAATTTGTTATCAAGATTTTCCCAGGAATTTGTTATCAAGTTCACATAAACCCCAACTTCACATAAACCCTGAAGTATTTAACATAAAATTAATTTAAATTCACATGATGATTCATACAATGAAATTTTAATAACTGACAATATGTGCAAAAAATCCAAAACATCAATTGAAACCCACAAAGAGAAAAAAGTGAGAAGGGATTCACACCTTCAGGTGGGGATTTAACCTCCCTATTTAAAGATGGTACACCACTTGGTGTACGCTTGGAAAGGTTAAGCCATGTCGACAGTAGTGGGTCAGGAGTCAGGACTCAAGTTCCTTCTTCAAATAAACTTCTTGATGTGTGTTGTTTTTCAACTATTCTGGTTGATTTTCAAAGTAGAATATTTGTTAATCACAAATGCTCTTAAGAGTTGAGCAGCCATGCATGAAGCAGTCTTGTTTAATTGTTTTGCCCCATATTTTAAATTTTTGTTATCATCTTTGATGCATTGGTTCTTCTAAAAGGGTCACACATTATTTTGGATATGCATCCGACACTTGTATTGGACACAACTAATTTTTTCTAAAAGGATTATGTGCTGGTATAGTTCGTCTTTTTTGTTTGTGTATCCTTGTACCTAGGCGATACGTGTATTTGTATTCATGCAACTTAGCCTACCAGTGCTATTAATTCTTTAGGCAAAGATAAAATCATTTAAGATATGCTGATAACCTTTATATGTGTGATTGAAAGATTTAACTTTTTTTGTACCTGGATCATTTAGTTAGCCGAAAACCTATTATTCATGGATAATTTCCATACATTTAATAACTACATCTTTTCATTTGCTGCCATTTAAAGGGAACACTCTACTCCTCCATTGAGTGATGTACATTTATTGCCTTAGTTATGGTTTCCTAGTATACTTCTTACATTCATTTTGTTTTCATCCTTATTTTTGTTGTACTTTTGTTCATGGACATTCGAATGGAATTGAAATTGCACTTCAAATTTGTTACCTTATGACCATAAATATAATCTTGTAAACCACATTATTATGTGAAATTTCTGTAGCATCAAAGCTGAACAAAATTTTAAGCTAAAGCCCATGTAAACTTATCACAAACATGTTTTGCAATCTATGAGAATTTACATGTCCTGGAAAACTGAAAGGAAATTGTTGTTGATCTTGACAAACTATATAAGCATGAGAAGCCACTCAAGGGTGTTATTAGTAGTAAAATGAAAGGATCTGTAGAAGAACCCATTTGTAAAGATTTGTTTGAATGCAGCATGGTCCTGACTCAACCGTCCACATATGCAAATGCCAAATATAGGAAATGCCAAATATCATCAAAAAGATCGATGTGGCTAAAGAGAAGCCACTCAAGGGTGTTATCAATAGTAAAACAAAGCTTTACGAAGAAAAGAACCATATCCCATTACCTGAACATGCTTGTATTGCATCAATACCCGTATCATCACCTACAATAGGTCCTTCCATATGTGCATCCTGCACATCTGCATTGAAAGTGAAAGATATTGGTTGCTGAATATTTCTAACTCATTCTAGGGAGAGTAGATTATTTAAAAAAACTAAGAGATCAAATGTTATGTATATAAATATCAGGAAGGAAAGCCAATTAATATGCTCACTTTGAGAAAATACTGGTACATCCCAGATGATGTTTCTTGGGTCCATTGTACCCTGGAATTTTACCAAAAATTAAGTAACATAAATATATAGTATTGAACTGCAAAAGCAAAGGCAGCAATGAACATTTACTTTTGTATCTGCCTACAAAGCTAAAAATGCAGTGTAATTTATCACATTTACCCATCAAGAGGATTCACTACACCTGGAAACTCTCACCATGCGAACAAATGTAACCATGCGAACAAACTTGGTGAAATGCATGGCTTATAGTGTAGATGTAATAGATATGAAACCACCTGATAAGCACCAATGCATAGAAGCAAAGCACCAGCAACAACCATTGATAAGCATCTAAGAAACTTATAATAAGCAACAAAGAAGGATATGGAGAGAACCTGGACCATTTAGAAAACAAAAAAGTGTCATTATCATGATACATTTCTGTGTATTATTCATAACAGGTGATTAGTGTGAGTCAATGATACATGAATCAGCTGATGCATGTTGATAGATAATAACCAATTATAACCAATTACTGGTTTAAATATCAACTCTGTCTTTTTTCATGTTCTTTTCACCACGATCATGTAAATACAACACAATGAAGAAAAACTATAAATATTGAAGGAAAAAATAAAATTGTTGTCAAATCAAGAAGGTTGCAATAGAGTAAGTCTTTGGCGCAGCAACCATTAACTCCCTCATACAGACACATGCAAGTGCATCTTAATAATACTATTGGAACTGGGGCATGTGGTGGTAGAGTTTTTATCCATATTCGCTCATATTGGTGGCTAGCTAGAGACCATGCATGGTTGGCTTTGGTCCCATGACGGGCATCACTTGTTTGCAGTGGTTGGAACTATTCAACAATCAATTTCATATTTATGTACTAAATATCTCAACCAAATTAATGGAATCATATGTAAATCAAAGAATTGTGAGCCGTGTATACATGATTATATACATGAGCTGTGTAATCCAATTATGTACATGAGCCATATAATCTACTTGAATCAATTACATGATTATATACTTGAGTCGTGTATACATGATTATATACATTTATCTAGTCCTCTTTTGGCACATTTGATGTCACCTTCATATATAAACATTGATTTATACACTGTGATACCATACCATAAATGAGGAAATAACAACAATCATTCATCAACCTTTAAGATTAGTGTCTATAACTTTAATAGCAGCTGTCATTTAAGGCAATCAATCTAAATAGACATCCATACCAGATCAACAATATAGAACATCGTCATAATCTGACATATCATGTCTAGTATAAAGTGAATATAAAAAATAAAAAGTAAAAAATAATTAATACATGTTGTATTAAAAAAAATTTATTGCAGTTCACATCCACCAAATATCAAGCTTACAATATCAAATATGAGTCCCCATTCGGTTGTCATGTTTGTTCATATGCAGTCCATTTTGCAAGCGGAAACAAATTTCTGCTAAGAATAGAAATTAATTGATTGTTAAAAGAAAACAAAATAGAAGCAACTTTATAATCATATGAACAAAAATGAGAAGAACAGATAAAAGGATATCATTCACAGGATAAAATCTAATGTTGCAAATTATCAAATCATTCACATATAACTTGATGTTGCAAATTTTCACTCATTCACAGAGTTATATCAAATTAAGTATCAAATATTCACTCATTCAAATTTTCACAGATATTGCATTTAATGGTAAAGTTCACTTGAATATTCAACTGTTATATTCACAGTACATTCAAAAAGTGCAATATTCACTCATTCAAGTTGATCCTGTTGCAATTCACAGGACATTTTCAAAAAGTTCAAAAATTTCAAAAATTTCAAAATTTGAATGAGTTGAAATTAACAGGATATCAACATTTTTGAAGGGTTCAAATCACCTTGCAGAAGTTTCACCAAAGTGAATTCAAAAAATTAGAGCGAATGTTAAAGTTATCAACTGTTATCTAATTAGATAACATTATCAACTTTTGTGAATATAACACCAACTCTAATTAGATCACATTTCAATTTTATTAAATTACAAAAAGTTCAAAATTATTCAAAAAGTTCAAAACTGATTTTTCAAGTGTTATATTCAAATGTTATATTCAAAAAGTTCAAAATTTTCAAAAAGTTCAAAACACCAACTTGAACCCTTTATGGTATATTCAAAAAGTTCAAAAAGATCAAAAAGTTCAAGTTGGTTATATTTAAAAAATTATTCACAGATGATACCTGAATTCACTTTGTAAACACATTTTTGATTCACATATGAAAAGTTCTTCACAGATGAAAAGTCCAAAACACCAACTTGAACCCTTCAATTTGAATAATTTTGAATTCACTTGATTCACCTGAGGTTGAATGACTAACACACCCAGCCACCTTGCACTTTTGAAGATCCTAGCCACCCAGACACACAGCCACCTTGCACTTTTGATTCACCTTGCAAACACATGAAAATGTCAACCAGCCAAATTAACAGGATATCAAAAATCAACTTCAGCAAATATATTCACAGTCAAAATTTGCTGAATATAGTCACAGATCAAAAATCAGCAATATTTTTGCAATTCAACAGGATCAAAATCACAAATTCAAAATCAGCAATATTTTTGCAATTCAACAGGATCAAAATCAGCAATATTCACAGATTCAAAAATCAGCAATATTCACAAACTGATAAACTCAATATTGTGGAGGGTTCATTTGTGATATCCTGTTGATTTGTGAATATCCTGTTGATTTGAAAATATATTGCTGAATTAGGATATTCACAAATCAATTAGGATATTTGTGAATATATTCAGCATTACAAACTTGCTTTTTGAATATCCTGTTGCTGAATATATTTGTATTGCTGAAATGAATATATGAAAAGCAAAATCAGCAATATTCCACAAATATATTGCTGAAATCAAGCAAACTTGCTGTTGCTAATTTTGCTAATTCAAAAAGCAAAATCAAAAATCAACTTGGATGAGTGAATATTGCATTTTTTGAATGTCCTAATTTTGCTAATTTTTGAATGTCCTGTGAATATCCTAAACTTGCAAAATATCCTAAACTTGATATGTCCTGTGAATATTCACTAATTTTGCTAAACTAACATATTCTGTGAAATCAAAATCACTGAATATCCTAAATTAACATCAAAAATCAACTTGATTTTGCTGAAATTAGTGAATATTGCTGAATATCCTAAACTAATATTGCTGAAAGTTCTTAATTGCTGAATATCTTAATTAACATAAACTACTATTGCTGAAATTAACATATTCACTTAATATTGCTGAATTAACATATTCAAATCAGTTTTATGTTAATTTCAGCAACTAATATTCACTAATATTAATTTCAAAAACTCATTAACATATTAACATTAACTAATTAGTTAACATATTAGATAACATATTCATTAACATATTAACATTAGTGAATATTAGTTAATTTCTGAAACTAATATTAACATAACATTGCTTTTCTGAATTAAGAAAAGCTATCTCAAAAACTCACTAATACAAAAGAGCATGTTTTCTGAAATTCACTAATTATAATATGTTAATTTCAGCAACCAATATTCAAATCAGGAACATATGTTAATTTCAGCAATTAAGTTTTTGATGTTAATTTCTTAATTGCTGAATATCCTATTCACAGGAAATCAAGTTGCAAAATATCCTAAATTAGTGAAATGTCCTGTGAAATCAAGTTAATTTGCAGAATATTCAACTTGTAAACCTGAAATCATCAAAAATCAACTTGATTTTGCTGAAATTAGTGAATATTGCTGAATATCCTAAACTAATATTGCTGAAAGTTCTTAATTGCTGAATATCTTAATTAACATAAACTAATATTGCTGAAATTAACATATTCACTTAATATTGCTGAATTAACATATTCAAATCAGTTTTATGTTAATTTCAGCACCTAATATTCACTAATATTAATTTCAAAAACTCATTAACATATTAACATTAACTAATTAGTTAACATATTAGATAACATATTCATTAACATATTAACATTAGTGAATATTAGTTAATTTCTGAAACTAATATTAACATAACATTGCTTTTCTAAATTAAGAAAAGCTATCTCAAAAACTCACTAATACAAAAGAGCATGTTTTCTGAAATTCACTAATTATAATATGTTAATTTCAGCAACTAATATTCAAATCAGGAACATATGTTAATTTCAGCAATTAAGTTTTTGATGTTAATTTCTTAATTGCTGAATATCCTATTCACAGGAAATCAAGTTGCAAAATATCCTAAATTAGTGAAATGTCCTGTGAAATCAAGTTAATTTGCAGAATATTCAACTTGTAAACCTGAAATCAAATATCCTAAACTTGCAAAATCAGCAATATTCCACAAATATATTCACAAATATATACAACAGGATATTGCTGAAACAGGATATTCAGCAATACAAACTTGCTGTTCATATATTCAAAAATCAACAGGATATTCACAAACTGATATACGCAGTCAAACATCAAAAATCACAATTTGATATACTTCATTCACATATTCAAAAACACCCAGCAACCTTGCAAAAATCTGAAACGACCAAAAAAATTGGCTAACGTGAGAATTGCAAAAACATGAAAAAATGGCAACGTGAGGAAGATGATTACCTAAATTCCCTCTCCAAAGTAATTCCCTCCAAGCGAACTCAAGATTGCAACGCGAGGAAGATGATTACGGCTGCAGTTGTGTTGGCTTTGCGTGGTGGAAGGATCAAAATGGCAACGTGAGGAATGGAGGTTGAAGATGAGGTAGATGGCAACGTTCCAAATTCCCTCCAAGCTCCGGTTCTACTTCATTTCTCTGATGGCTCTGATGTGATCAAATATTTGATCACATCACCAATTTCCCCCCTAATTTTCCCTCCATTCACTTTCTCTCCTAATTTTCCCTCCAAATTTCACACCAGATGCCAACGTGTGGAGGGTTTCATTTAAAATTCAACTGAGTTCAATTCATTCAAATTCATTTCAAATTCACTTCAAATTCAAAAGAGTTCAAATTACATGCAAGTTTGTATTGCTGACTGGGACAAAGCAATATGACTGGACTGCTGACTGGGACAAAATTCAAATTATTCATGCTTTATAGAATAGATGTATGTGTTCTTTTTCAGTTAAGTAATTAAGTAAATTGATAAAAAAATACTAATACTTTGAAAATATTGACTCATTCATTAAGTGCCGACGGTGAGACGCGTAGTACCTTATATCACAGCTATGCAGTAGAAGGGAAGGAGCCTAAATCGACCCCCTCCCCATGCTTTAAGTGTCAACATAGGGATGAAGGACTATGTTGACAATCTAACCAGTAAAGCGTTTCAATAGGAGCCCTTTCGTAAGTTAATATATATTCCTATTATATATTCCTATCCATAATAGGAATGCCCAGGGCGACAAGTCATTCCTCGGTGACATCTGATGATGGAAATGATTTATGGTACCTGCCCGGAACCGAACTGTCTCACGACGTTCTAAAACCAACTCACGTACCACTTTCATCGGCGAACAATCGAACCCTTGGGACGGCTGCTGGCACGGAGTTAGCCGGGGCTTCTTCCTCGAATCCTGTCATGATCGCGCACTCGACGTAGAATGGAAGGAATTAGGAGATGAAGAGTCCGCTGGAAACGAATGGGAAGATAGAAAAATTCGAAGAAGAAAGTCTCAGTTCGGCTATAAGCCTTTTGTTGTGAGTGTTGTGTACTAAAACGATTCAAAGCCCAAGTGATTCATCATGCTCAAACATGAACCGATCGCTCGTTGGGGACGGTTTATAAATCATAAAATTCCGGAACTTCTCTTGAGCCAATGACGCGTTGATCTAGCTGCCATCGGAGCCAAAAAGGACTATCTAAAATCCCACAAGCCTCTTATCCATTCTCGTTCGATCACTGCGGGGGAGCAAGTCAAAATAGAAAAACTCACATTGGGTTTAGGGATAATCAGGCTCGAACTGATGACTTCCACCACGTCAAGGTGACCGCAGAGTGACCAACCAAGAGAGGGGTGCGCTCTTTCTTCTTAGCCTGGCGTAGCGCACGATAAGCTCATCCCGAAAGACAAGAGACTTGCTCGCACTGTTCATTCTAGTTCCTACTGCTTTTTTACTTATAATCTATGTAAAAACAGTCAGCCAAAATGATTGATTTGAATGAAACTGATCCCTTAGCTTCTTTCATACTCAATGACCTGGAAATTCATCCATTGGATGAACCTGACTCCCGGTTGAACCTGCGGATTCTGAAGTGTGTCACATCCTATTACCGCAAATAAGGACAGAACCAAGAAGCATCAAACATTTCCGATGAGATCCATGGAGCTATTCTGAGATAGCAAGCACTAGTTCCCGGTGATCAAGGAGGTAGGGCTGGTGTTCAGCTCAGACAGTAGTCTATGCTTGCTTTCCCCTGCAGTCTAGTTAGGAAAAGGCGATCGAAGCAAGCGAAGAAAGAGAAGAAGGGCGTGCCTAAAAAGTAAACTACAGCCGACCTCGCGCTGTTAAGCCCTTGGACTGAACTAGAAATAGAGAAATGGCGAGGCGAAGCTATGGAACACAGCAAGACTAACGCTCCATTCGCGTCGCACTCACCAGCATCTAGATGCCGGGGAAGGCAACCCGATTGGGAGTCAGAGGATCCATAGTACCTGCAGCCTCCCGGACTTCATATTCATCATTTTGGAAAGTGGGGGTAAGGGAAACGGATACTCAATTTAAAGTGAGTAAACAGAATTCCATACTCGATCTCATAGATACATATAGAATTTTGTGGAAAGCATTCTGGTAATTATTCCTAGAACAGTCAGACCATACATCCTAATGACATTAAGTCACGCAGAGGGAAGGGAGGTAGCACGGTAGCGGTATATTGATCCGGTACCCCATAGATCCTATATCTATCTATATGAAGAAGAAATCGTGTAAGGAAGGAGATTCTTATTTGTACAAATGGTACTTCGAAGAAAGCTAATTTACAGTCCGTCCCCATTAACCGCTCGGGCATCGACCCATGAAGAATTCATTCTAGGTTTATTGATAATCCATGATCAACTTCCTTTCGTAGTACCCTACCCCCAGGGGAAGTCGAATCCCCGTTTTCTCCTTGAAAGAGAGATGTCCTAAACCACTAGACGATGGGGGCGGCATATTCGCCCGACCGTCAGTTTCCGAAGCGGAGGGAGGTCCTTGGCTTAACAGCCCGGATATCTCAACACTTCACATTCGAATAGGGGATGAACTACTAATGCTTGCTTCGACGGTCGTGCTTGTTGGACCCCCGTTTCCCGAGAGGGGGCTGGGCTGTGTTTCCCCGGCGGCCACCCAGTGGCGGCAGAAAACGAACTCGGGTAGGCTCCGAAGTCAGTTCCGGAAGATTGGGATGTATGGCTCTTCGGGAAAGGCCCTCCATGATCGCTTATCCCACGCGCCTTCATTTACCTTCGTGACTCTTAGTGGATTAGGGCCAAAAAAAGTCGTATCCTCATTTCAAGTTGAACACTTCTCCCATCATCCACGAGGATCATATGGAAGGAAGGGCGGCGCCTCAGTTATGTCGGCATATATAGAGTCCCTCTTCTCTTCCGTATCTACAGGACCTAAATTATCAACGGGCTCCCCAAGAACATTGAAAATTCGCCGGTCCAGCGAAGTCTCTTCTCCAGCAGCGACACCCTAGCCTTCTTACGAGTCTGCCATTTACCAAGACCTTATGAACCGATAGCCCTAGAGGAACGAGCCCACTAGCCGGAAGGAAAGCAAATGGAAAGCTCTACTGACGAGCGTCCCTAACTTGACTTGCCCGAAAGTCGAACGATTTCCTGACGCCCGGGTTGAGAAGCAAAAAAGAAAGGGGGTAGACGGCGGAAGCCGCCAAAGCAGGATTACCGTACGGGCATTTCCCATTCATTTATGTAGGTAGGAGCTCCTGGGACAGAAAAATGAATAAAAAAAACGGATGCAAAGTCAATGTCTTTTCACCATCCCTGCAGTGCACAAGACAAATGTCTGCACTTCCATCCGAGAAAGAAAGACCGGAAGCCGTCAGATGAGGTTCCAGACAGAAATTGCTTCTCAGCTCCGCTTAGCCCTATCCCCTTCTAGGGGTATTTTAGTGATAGGTTCTATAGGAACTGGACGATCCTGTTTGGTCAAATACCTAGCGACAAACTCCTATGTTCCTTTCTCTTTCGGATAGGCCCTGAAAGGAGAAGGAAGGCTGGAATGCCAACAGGCGTCTGTCTATTCTCTAATTCACCCGACCGATTGACCGACTTAACATACACGTTTTCTAGATGGACAAGCTCTCCTTCTGTGCGCTATCCAGTGTCTGGCAGAACGTTGGGGGCTTCAATCCTGACTCCTTATCTCCATCTCAGCCCTGGCGTATGGTGGCGCGATGTTCTACGTGAATCCACCTTGGAAGGATATCATACAAAAGCTGTACAATTAGGACCTCGATATCTCTTCTTTCGAATGGCAGACGCATTACGTTTCATTGATTGAATATACCTTGTTTAGTGCTTAACCTAGCTAGCCGGGGTTAGAAAGTTGGCCGGAGGCTAGTCTTGCAACCGGGCCCCTCCCCCCACTTGGGCTTAGTCTTTTTAGAAGGAATCTGAATTTTTTTTCTCATCATTTCATTCATATTGACAATGGTGTATCGAATAAATATAATTTGATCGTAGATAAATGGCTCTGTTTATTCCGACTCCTATTAGTTTTTCCTTTACTTCATTCAGGCAAATGACTTTGCAAGTTGTCCGATAGCAGCGAGCCCAGCTCAAACAACTGCGACAGAAGCTACAATTATATGAGATAGACAAATCGTGAAACTCGACATCTCTGTATGAGGGAAATTGGGTTGATGAGAAATCTATTATATAAAATAATATGAATGATCAAAATCGTGAAACTCGACATCTCTGTATTAGGGTGAATGAACTTTCTCAGTTATATGAGATGCAAGGTGGTCTATTCG
>CM061134.1:35089846-35310350 GCA_030789695.1 Scilla litardierei
TCGTGATTGGATCAATCAGACTTGCCCACTGGTGAGAAAGACAGTCGTTTTTCCTTGAAATGCCATTATTTAACTTTTAAAAATATAGATTAATTAAATCTTGTAGAAGAAAATCTTCTAGATAGGCATCTGAAGCTGATACAAGGACCTTGCCTAGAGGCCTTGCTACAGCGTGGTGGGAAGATGGAGTCAGTCTCAAAGGAAGGCCGCACGTTTGTAGGAACATCACAATGATATGAAAG
Organism: Scilla litardierei; assembly: GCA_030789695.1. NCBI lineage: Eukaryota > Viridiplantae > Streptophyta > Magnoliopsida > Asparagales > Asparagaceae > Scilla > Scilla litardierei. The sequence goes on from CM061134.1 coordinate 35,090,089, forward strand.
ATCAGAGTTGTTTTGAGTTAGATACGAGATTTCGCCCTGAGTTATGTTACGAGACTTGTAGCACAATTGTTTCTGCTTCTAGCTCACTTTAGTGACACGCCATCCGACTTACATAGGCAATACCCGCCGTCTTGTACTGCTAGGTCACGGGTTGCTTTGGTGCGCCCCACCCCAACGTGAGAGTATTGCCTTTTCAGCCCACGCTTGCTGCTCGCTCGCTGTCTACTAAACGAGACTGAACTATTGGTGGGAGGCCTAACGACTGCTGTTGAGAAGAGGAATTGTTTGATTCAGACGATTAGGAAAGACAGCACAGCGCACACACAACTAGTACAGTTTGAATGAAGAAGCTTTCCTTCTTTCATCAACCCAAGCGCCCTGTCTTCCGAGGCGACCATTTCGCGCGGTTCGATCCAGTGATGCTTTGGCTTCGAAGCCTACTAAGCCTTTCCTTATCCTATTCTAAATGATACGGAGAAAAACATTCCTAGTTGGAGTGATAGTGGTAGTTATAGTTTCGACCTGACTGATAACCAATTTCGAGTCCCCGACCACTTTTAGGCAAGTCACTCTAAACGTCAAGTCATGGACTGGTTCCTCCAGCCCTTTTTCTATGTGTTGGTGTTCTATATGACCGACATAAGACTCGACTTGTTAGATATTATGGAGGTTCACTTGGCTACCCAGCGTTTACCGTGGGCACGATAACTGGTACACCAGAGGTGTGTCCTTCCCGGTCCTCTCGTACTAGGGAAAGGTCCCCTCAATGTGCCTAATAAAGCACATGGCTTCTCTTTTTATGGCTAACATTCATTAAGAAAATGGGTGCTCAGATCAGTGGGTGAGTTCCGTTCGGTCCTCTTCCCCATGGGTATGGTATATGAACGTGAGAGCAGGAAGTCTAAATGAATGGGAGCCTCAAATATGCCAGGCCTCAAATACGGGGGCTACTTTTCGCATGAGCGGTAGACTAAACATCTGCCTGGCGCTGCTATAGAGAGATGAAGGACCACTTCGTAAGGAGGTAGTTCGACGGTCTTTTATCTCGCGACTGGTGAAAGTTGGTTGAATAATTCGATGAAAGAAGCACATTCACCAGCCTTTATACCAACCCTTGCGCTAAGAGGTTACCCTTTTGATTCAGCCTTAACTTAAGGAACTGAGACCTCTGTTGAGTGAGTCCTCTCTCCCTCTCTTTGTCCTCCCTTGCCTTTGGTGCTCCCTGGCGCGTCCAGTAGGTAACCAAAGCCAAAGGCATCAGGGATAGAGTCGAAGATTGTAGACCTCTGACAGAAATCGAACTTCAAAAAAAAAGAATTATTTTGATTCAACCGTCTCTTTCTCAACTCATCTACTTTCATCATTAATCGTATATTTATGATACCAAGAAATCATGGGGGGCTATCTGTTTGCAAATCTACACCCATCCCGAAGGCTTCGTTGCCACCAACCTGTGCATCATTCTTTTATGGCGACCATTTCGCACGGTTCGATCCATTTCCCGATCCGATTCCTCTTTCGGTTGGGGACCCCCACCCTCACTATGGCTAAAGATTAACTTCGATGGCGGTCTAAACCCGGTAACTGGCAAAGGCTATCTGTATGGGGAATTCGCTGCTAAAAGATCCCGCCCGGTGTCCCCCTCTTTCCCCCGCCGCCTTCCGACCCGCGGGAGTATACAATGAAAACTTCCGGGGTAGTGGGCGTGAGAGCGATGACGAGCAAATGAACGGAGTGTACGGAGCGAGCACTAGATAAAAAAACCTCAGACAGCCCGCACCGTCGGTTGCTGCGCTCCCTGCGGGTAATATAGCAAGAGAGTGAAGAACGAACGATCCTCCAATGTGCTATTGAGGGAAAAAGGATGAAACCTTTTTTAAGAAATAAAGTTTTTTATGATCGGAATATGAAAAACCGAAAGACCCCTTAACTATTTAAGTTATTAATTGAACGAATCACACTTTTACCACTAAACTACTCCAAAATTCGAGCATGAAGCTTTCTGGCTGAGACTGCCCTCCATCAAGCAGAAACTCAAGCGGGATGAGTCAGTATCCCCGGCCATAGGACGAGCTCGGCATCTCGAGGTGCAGCCCAGGAACTGGGGGACCTTCTCGAGCACAGGATATGCAATTGAGAGATAGAGTTAGCCTATTCGTTGCATGGATGGAAAGGTATCGATTGCGGCTTTGAGATCAAAACGCGAACTAATTATTAACACCCAAAAGTCGAGCCAATGGCTTACGCTAATTGAATAAAGAACAGCAGCAATGGAGTTCGAGTTAGAATTCGATAGATAATATAATTAGTCTAGATGGTATTTTATATAATGCAATCCTTCAACCTTTTCCATATAGGTGAGAATTCACACACTTGTACCCGAGAGCCCTCAGGAATCAGTCTATCCGAACCGAAGACGCACTTCTCAGATCAGTGATGGCCTCTCCAGCTCCGCTGGGCACCGGGGTTCTTCTGCGAGATTTCCTTCTTCGTTTGCGTGGATGACCGATTGATGCTATGTGGATGTAGATCACCTGGAGGCCTTTTGTTTGGAGATAGGCTTTACGCTGCTAGGCCGCGGCGCAGCAGTTCTTCCATACCAACTTAGCTGCCCGGCGCTGCTATTGGCATAACAACCGGTTCCATCCCTTTGATGCCTAGAGGGTTTTTCGAATACAAGATTACGAAATCAAGGCCTCGCTTATCCCACGCGCCCCTGACCTCTATAGGGCCAGAAGCAACCGGAACAGAAATCTGAACCTTCTTAGGAGAGCAAGGAATCGACAGTAGTAACGAAAGGGGGAAATAGCTCAGTTGGTTAGAGTGCTGGTCTGTCACGCCAGAAGTTGCGGGTTCGAACCCGAGTGTAGACGAGCGAGCAGAGCCCAGGAAAAGAGGTCAGACCGCCATAGAGCAGTCGACTAGAAGTAGAAGACCGCTGGCCTGAGAGAAGGCAGTCTCTCTCGGGGGTCCAAGCATCAAACAAAAAGTAGAGCCAGAACTTTTGAAATCTGAATCGTCGGAAATGGCCACCACCTTCTGGTACATAGCTGCCACCTCCACGGGGGCGAGGAAACCCTGAACTTACTTTTAGGCTGCAGCTCCATGGTTTCTTTCCTTTGAATAAAAATACAAAAAAAATAACTGGATCAATTGGTTCTTAATCTGGGTATAGGGAAAGAAGGTCGTCAGTCAGTCAAAAGTAAGGATGTGCCTGCCACTAGCACTAGAGTTGAAGGTATTACCCTTCGACGGACGAAATCAACTGGGTCATGCTCGAGACCTGAACTGAATAAGGCTAAGTTCTGGAATTCCGGCTTCCGCTTGACGGTGAGGGCGCATGGGCGCAACAAGCGTCTAGATGTTCTCATAAAAGTGACAGATCCTTTAGATATATATCGATTTTATTAGCAAAAACCCCAAAACTGACTTGTGGGCCAGTAACCTTTATGTAACTCTGGAATCGACTGGTTGATGCAGGTCCTTAGTCATATCCCACAAGATGGGACGTTTGACCATACTTAGAAAGGTTTCAAGAAAAGAAGGAAGGGGGTCGTTCTTTTGGACTTGAACTCCCACAACTTGATTTAAGCTCCCATACCTCAGGAAGGGGGTCGTTCTTGAAACTTTGCACATACTACGAGCCCTCTGTCCCATGCAGATGAGTATGCGTGGGACAGAGGGCTCGTAGTACCTTATATCGCAGCTATGCAGTAGAAGGGAAGGAGCCTAAATCGACCCCCTTCCTTCTTTTTTATTCAAAGACACAAAAGCACAGTACAAAGAGATTGGACTCTCGGATCTCGATAGATAATTTGATAAGCCAATGATTTTTTTCCATGTTTCAGAATACGGTTAACCAACATGTTAACTAATCGATTACGAGGATCGGATTTTGCACTCCAAAGGAGCGGGCCACTGAGCCCGCAACAATTAGAAGCGGGGCACGTGCTCGCACGTGCCCCCACAAATATCCAGCCCCCAACAGCTAGGCACCACGTGGCACCACCATATCGTGCCACGTGGCGCCAAAAACATTTTTCCTTTTTCTGGTTTTTAAAACAGTTCTCTCCTTCCAAAAATTGCTGAAAAATACCTAGGAGGTCCAGAAAATTCCCAAAAAATTCTGGAAAATCTCCAAGACTCCCAAGAGTACCTGAAAAATATGAGAAGGAAAAATTAGTCTATTTGATTATGAAATGAATATAATGACTATTAAAACGCAATATTGACTTCAATAATCATATAAAATAATACATTGCTCAAATAATTCTCAAAAATTGACAATATGATCACAATAATACCAAGAGCATATGAAAAATATCAGGAAGCCAATAAGGACGATAAAAACAGTATTTTGTGCAAAAAATGAGATTAAGCCCTAAAAACGAAATAAAGCGAAAATATACCCAAAAGAGCACGATTAAGTATAATATTTAGCACATAATGGGGGTAGTTAAGGGGTATAAATATACACTTTTCACTCCGAATCACAACCCCCAACTAGCTTTTTGCTAGTCCCTAGCAAAATATGCGATAAATTTGGATTAAAGTGAAAAACATGCACCAACATCACAATATCCTCATGGCATACCCGAAATGAAATTTCCAATTGATTTCAAAGCCAATATACACAATGTATGAAAGTAGATAACAAATGATACTCCCCTCAATCCAATTTAAAGAAAAGTGAAGAAGCAAGCACCGTATCACATTCGTTGGGAAATATCATGATGTCAAAGTTTCCAATTTTCATGAAAATGGCCAAAACAAAAGAAATTCCACTAAGTGGTGGGAGATGAGATTGCATCACTCATGTTGCTTATTCTTTCATATATATATTCATTTTTTTCTTTTCTTTTCTTTTTCCTTTTTTTCTTTTTTTTGGATGTTTATGTTTTGCATTCACGCGATAACGCTATGAAATGCAAACACGCCACCTTTGCATACATGCGATAACGCTATATAGGCAAAGGGATGGAATGATACCATAAATCTCAATTTTGGCTTCCTCCCCAATGTTTCGTGGGGCACCGGCTACTCAATTTGATTAGAAAGAAACATTCACTTATATTAACTCTCTTTTTCATTCCAACACAAGTTAGCAATTCATCCACCCATTCCTTAGAAGAAAACAAAGCATAACAAAATTGGCCAAATCCAATCCAACCAAAAACTACATCATTCAACCCAACATGAAATTACTTACACCAAACTTTTCCCAAATTATCTCAAAGCGAGTATCACGGCATATAATGTAGTTCCATACATGGCATATTCGCAAATGAATCCAAATTGGAAAAAATTTAAAACATGCCAATCCAACATCAAGAAATGTGATACCAAAATTACGATCCAAAAAAATAGCATGTCATTAAGCATGTATGAACTAAACAAAGCTAATGGCGTAGGGACAAGGAGGCCAAAATATGATATGCAATGAAAATCAATGGATGAGAGCAAGATGGAGGTATCTCAAAAAAAATTAGCTCAAAATCCTAACAAACCCAAAGATTCTAACAATCTTCCCCAACTTAAAATAAACATTGTCCTCAATGTTGGGAGAGTATTAGATCTCTGCAAAAGATCCTAGAAAAGAAAAGAAAAAACATACGAAAATACTAAAATAAAACATTTATTTATTTACACTATTGAAAAGAACACATCGTGGCAAATGGCGGATTTCAAATGTATAACAGTGGTGGCAACTGCTCGATCATATCCTTACGCTCCTCCGCGAGCGTCCTTGGAGCTAGGCCTCCACCGGCCTCCTTGGATTCCAGCAATGCAACCCCCAGTGTCTCTTTTTGATAATATGTGGTATGTGGGAGACGAGCTGCATCAATCCAAGTCATGTCCTCATGCCCTGCAAAAGCATTCCAAAACGGGCCGTCAAAACAAATAAAAGAATGTCAATGCAATGGACGACAATCTGAAGCAAATATATATGGAAGTGAAAATTTGGATTCAGAAATGCAAGGCATGATATGGTGGAAACTTCCCTGAAATGTGGTGCTAGGTATGGCATGATACTCTGCCTCAGGAGGAGGGGGAAGTGGCTGTAGAGAGAAAACTGGAGTAGGAGGGAGCCCAAGCTCAATATATACCATCTCGCAATCCCCGTCGCTATCCTCTTCCTCAACGTCAACATCGACAATCTCTGCGGCACTCCCCACAACTGGTAACTGCTCCTGATAAAGCCTCCTCGATGACTGGCAAGTGCGCATCCTGAGGCGAGGGAAGTGACATCTGTGATAGGACTGGAGGTAGACTCGTCTCGGGCAAATCCAAGCACGCATCATCCTCGTCATCCCGGAAATAGTTCATCTCAGTCATCCTCCCTAAGTACTCAATGGCCTCAACCTGTGAAGCTAACTCTGAAGTGGATTGTGGCTCAGGCCCCATGGTGTCCTCGATCTGCTCTCGGCCATCATGCACATCCGCTTCATCCTCAACCTCAAAGTGAAAATGCATCGTGTCACCGTCATGGTCGACACACACTCCATCATCTATCTCTTTTGACTCCTCAAAATGTATATGCTCAAACTCCTCTACTTGGCCCCAATGAACCCTCTTCATAGGTCTCTCCTAATATTCCATAGGGTCACATTGGAAAGAGCCCTTAGCTGGCTCCTCAAGCTGGTCCTGGACCTGATGGACTGTCTCCTCATACTCTGCCATGTCCCTCAGGTAACACCACGAATCCTCGGTCGAATAATCAAAGAACTCTCCACCACAACTCATCTGCACAAAATCCTGCCCAGATGGCGATAACCATGTGTAGAAGATCTGCAGAAGATGATCCTCGTGAAAGCTCTGGTGTGGGCATGCAAGCACCAAATCAGTGAACCTCTGTCAAGCCTGAGGTAGGCCTCCCATTCAGCTTGGGCAAAGCTCGCTATATGCTGCTCCATGGCCTGCCGCACCTGTACCTGCTCCAAAAAGATAGGCAAAAACACTCGGAGAAATTCAGCCTGAAACGACAACCAAGTAAATGTGAATCGAGAGACAATGAATCAAACCACAACCTAGCATCATCATGTAAAGAAGAGGGAAAAAATCTAAAATATATGCAATCATCAAAAATTTTCCCACCAAGACATGAAAATATCCAATCTTCAAACTTTTTCAAATATAAATGAGGGTTCTCCCACTCCGAACCATGAAAGTATGGCGGGAGTGGGATATCCTCCAAATCAATGTCAAAAAAGTCTGAAGGTGATGCCATGTTTCTTTAAAAAAATCCATGAAAATGAAAATACACAACCAAAAAGACTCAACAAGTGGAAAATAAATAAACTGAAAAGACACACACTAAGAGATAGAAGTATCACACTAAAACTTTCGAAATCAATCAAAAATTGCTAATAATAGAAACCATTGTCCCCGGCAACGGCGCCAATTGGGTTGACCATGAAACATGCACAATCCAAGTAGTATGCACACGCTCACCTCCCAAGAGTAGGAGTGTCAATGCAATATAATCCTGGTGAGTACGTGGTCGAATCCACAGAGACAATTCGTTTCACTTTCACAATCTCAATTGGTTATGGAATGCTAAAGGTGTTGGTACAACCAACTAAACTAACAAGTATCGTGTGAGTGAGTGTGGTGGTGAGACAATCGAGCCAAGCCCAAGGTAGGTAGGGTGGAGACCAAAGTAGGGAGCTAGTCAAGCAAGGAGAAGTGTGTGGGGGTAGGATGTCATTAGGGTTGTGAATTGAGAATATAACCCTACAACTCAATGATGTCCCTTTTATGGACGCACCATCGGAAAATACTCTTTTGGAGGTGAAAATTAAGTGTGAAATGCGAGTCAATTGTGGATCCCTTTTGGGGTCACAATTGGAAGTGATAGCGGTCACGGGTTATGGTTCTATATGACTCAATGGCATCCCTTTTGGGGAAGCGCCATCGGGAATATCCTTTTGGGAGTTAAAACGATTGGAAAAGGATAGTGTCTTAAGATTTAGGTTTCATGGAAGTTAAGTTGATACTTCTTTTTGAGAAGATCAAACTCATCCTTTTGGGATGATCAGCTCTCTAATAAAATCTTTTGGGTTCGTATAAGAGAGTTGCTTTAGAAACTTAAATCTACGCCACATACAAATTAATTAAATCCAAATGAAGCAATTCTAATCAATCTCATCAAACCCTAATTAATCCCAATTCCACACACTATTGGCTCTAGGCCTTCATAGTGAATAGCAAGATGATAAACATTGATGAGCATTCATTACAAGCCATTAATTGAATAACTATCCAAAAATTCTCACATTCAATCAACAATCATTCAAACGTTCATACAAATCATTTAGAAACCAATAGCTACAAGAAATGGGGAGAAATCACCAATAGAAACCATAGAAGCCCAAGCTTTCCCCTTCATTGCTCCTCCTCCAAGCTTCCCTAGCCTCCAATGGCCTCCAAGCCCTATGCCCTAGCTCTTGGGGAAGAAGAGGGGGTCTCCTCCCCCTCCCAGCCCTAAAAAATCTCCAAAAAAAACAAGACTAGCCGAGAGAAAACAAAAAAAATCAACCACCCCCCCCAATTTTCGCATCCCAGGCGACTTAACCCATTAAATGGGCCGGATTTGCTGTGGGCGCATGCCCGCAGCCCGCAACACGCGTGCGCTATTTTTTTGGGAGCGGGCCGGCCCGCTCGCTGCTCTCTCTTTTTTTTCTAATTTAAGTGTTTTTATTAAAATGTGTTGCGGCCCGCTCCAAATGAGCGGGCCGCTGAGCCCGCAACAATTAGAAGCGGGGCACGTGCTTGCACGTGCCCCCGTAAATATCCAGCCCCCAACAGCTAGGCGCCACGTGGCCCCACCATATCGCACCACGTGGCGCCCAAAACATTTTTCCTTTTTCTGGGTTTTAAAACAATCCTCTCCTTCCAAAAATTGCTGAAAAATACCTAGGAGGTCCAGAAAATTCCCAAAAAATTCTGGAAAATCTCCAAGACTCCCAAGAGTATCTGAAAAATTTGAGAAGGAAAAATTAGTCTATTTGATTATGAAATGAATATAATGACTATTAAAACGCAATATTGACTTCCAATAATCATATAAAATAATCCATTGCTTAAATAATTCTCAAAAATTTAAAATATGATCACAAAAATACCAAGAGCATATGAAAAATATCAGGAAGCCAATAAGGACGATAAAACAGTATTTTGTGCAAAAAATTAGATTAAGCCCTAAAAACGACATAAAGCGAAAATATACCCAAAAGAGCACGATTAAGTATAATCTTTAGCACAAAATGGGGCTAGTTAGGGGTATAAATATACACTTTTCACTCCGAATCAGATTCCTCGGCACACGAGAGCTTAAACTCACGATCGTACAACCGAGAGGCTCGCGAAGGTTACAAGATCGTCTTCGGCGTTAAGCTTCCTCGGCCCGCGAGAGCTTAAACTCCCGATCGTGTAACTGAGGGGCTCGTGAAGGTTGATAGGATCGTCTTTGAAGTTAAGCTTCCTCGGTCCACGAGAGCTTAAACTCCCGATCGTATAACCGAGAGGCTCGTAAAGGTTGATACGATCGCCTTCGACGTTAAGATTCATCGGCCCGCGAGAGCTTAAACTCCCGACGTATAACCGATGGGCTCGCAAAGGTTGATAGGATCGTCTTCGACGTTAAGCTTCCTCGGCCCGCGAGAGCTTAAACTCTCGATCGTATAACCGAGGGTCTCACGAAGGTTGATACGATCGTCTATGACGTTAAGATTCATCGGCTCGCGAGAGCTGAAACTCTCTAACGTATAACCGAGGGGCTTGCAAAGGTATATAAAAGGGATAACTTGAAAGTATAACAGTAGCATTCTCAAAAAAATCTATTTGGAGCAAAGGTAGACTATTTATTCAATTGTATAGTGGAAGGAAATATCAACTTCACTCTATTTTACTGATAATACTTGATTAGAGGTTCAGCATTCCATAGGTGAACTAGCTCTTGCCCTTGCATGGTTGCCAATTTGTAAGTAGCCGGTCCAGCAATGCTTGATATGGACCCTCACATTTTGCTGCAGGCTTCCTTTGTCGAACGATCTCCAGAGTGAAAATGGCCTTTCTTAAGACAAGATCACCAATCCGAAATGTCTTTCCTTTGACGCGAGCATTGTAGTGTCGCGCTACGTGTTGCTTTTATTTGATAAGAGTCATCAGAGCTTGATCTCTTACTTTATCAATGAGCCCCATATTAAAGCTAGACCTTCATGGTTATGTAACGGCATGTTTCTATATGTATGTATTTCGTACGTAGTTCTATATTGTCTTATGATTTTCCATAGCACGTATTATATTTTAATAACAAATTTTAATCTACTGTTAAGGCCAAAAATGACCAGGACAGTTGTCAAGCTGATGGAGACTCGAAGCGCTGAGCTGGAGCCTTATCAGCCTTCGGAGTGGGACCCTTGGTTGGAAGAATCAGGGTCAGGTGATGGTTGTTGATGGTGGTGCAACCTTCGATCGCTCTAAGATCGACCGTTGCGTCGATCGTTTGAGGCTGGAGAGCTCGATACCGACCTTGAGCGTTGGATGGCGATCGTTGATCTGCACCACAGGGAGTCGTTAGGGGGGTCGGATCTGGGTTCTGACCCAAATCCCCTCCGATGCTTAATTTAGTATGGAACTTAAGGAAGAGATGGATCTTGGTATAACTAAGATTGACCCACGGAGGTTCGTCGAATGGTGAAAGTGAGAAGAAAGAGCTCTATGTATTAGATCTCGTACCTTTTGGATGGACCCCTCTTTTCTATTTATAGAGGTTCGAGGTCCCCTTAGAGTGGGGAGATAATGGCCTCCCTTAATGGGGCCATGATCTTCTACCATAAATGGGAGTAAACGTTACCTACGTCACTGAGATTTTTGAGCCCGTCTTCAATCCCACGTTCATATGAAGTGGTCCCAACGATCGACTGGCCATTTGGGCTTGACTGAGTCGATACCGGGTTGCTATGGTGGGCCTGAAGGGCCTTGGCCATTAGTCGACCGAGTTTCCTCGAGTGCCGGCCCAATGACTCAACAATAGACCCCGTCGCACGACCTTGGAGGATCCATCTACTGAGGTCAAGCGACATTACATCGTATTTAATGGGGGCACAGCAGTCGAGAGAATAGCACTTGAGTTCTAGGCGCCAAAACACCCGCCTCGTCAATTTGGATGATTTGTCGATTCGAAATCCAAGACGTCCTGGTCCTTGGATCTTCGACATGTGTTCCATCATGTGGTTACTCCTTCGCCCCGATTTGACGGTTCTAGTGGAGGAGTTCGAGGATACATTCTCCATTCTCTCGATTCGGATTCTCCTTCTTTCGAAAGCAATGACTTTGCCCTGTGTCGCATGAAAGAATGTGGTCATCGCTATCCAGAAGAATCAGGAAGGGGTCTTGGAGTCGGGCTTGCTGGCGAATTTGAGGACCAACGTCAAGGCTGGCCAAATCGACGCGCTTCAGAAGAAGTATGTCCGTCTCGATTATCAGATCAGACTGCCCAGGAGGGACAAGAGGGCTCATCATCCCGGCGATCGGGAAATGGGGGTCTACATCAAAACCTTCGAGCGGGCCTTCGATTTCCCATGCATCCTTTCCTGCGGTACTTTATGTGTATCCTAAACATTTCCCTCTGCCAGCTAATGCCGAATGGTGTTGGCATGTTGATGGGCTTCATAGTCCTATGCGTGACGAAGGGCATCGAGCCATCCATGTGTCTGTTCGACCACTTCTTCTGGATCCATCCCCTCAAGACACCAGGATGGTATACGATCATGGTCCGTCGGGGGAGGAAGTTGTTGGAAGCTCTCCCCACCTCCAACCCCAAGTGGAAAGATGAGTTTGTGTTTGTGGTCATTCAGGAGGAGGCAAGCGTCTGCATAGGTTGGGGCTCCCCCGATTTGGGGCCTACCGAGGATAAGCCGCTGACCGTTGAGGAGATGAAGGCTGCCGACACTCTGAAGAGTCTGTCGGAGGGTATGAGGTTGGTCGAGTGGCTATGGTCAGACAATGCATTACGTCGGACCGTGTGGACGAAAGGTAGATTCAACCTTGCTCGCCAACTATTCGACCTTCGTCACTTGGACTAACTTGTTTGTTGCTCTAGCAGGGGTGACCAGTGCGGATTACCCTGTAGATCCCGCACTAAAGGAGGCGGTTGAGGCTTCAATCAGAGAGGCGAAGGCGAGAATGTTGTCACCCCAGGCTCCGACCATACGGATTCCGGTGGTCCAGCCATCTGGAGATCGGCCCATGATCGTCGAGGGGATTGCCCAGGTGGCTCACCCTCGACCGAAGAAGAAAGAGTCCTCCTCCAGTTTGAGGTGGTTGCACTAGAGAGGGCCAAGAAAAGGCAGAGGGCTCTTCTTCTCATTGACTCGGAGCCGTCTAGGTCAAACGCAACCGCGGAGCAGGCCTCTTAACCAGGGGTGATGCATCCCATGAGGAAGGTTCGACGGGGACCCAGGTTTTACCGGATCTCTGGCTACATCAAGACTCCTGGTATTGGGCGGTCTGTCACCTTCCATAGGGTTGCCCGAGGACATCCCTGGGGAGTACAGATCGATGTTGTTGGAGGGTCGATATTCTCAGGCCCCATTCGACGGCATCGAGGAGGAGCTTGTCAGGGCGAGATTTCCATTGAGGCTTGGGGAATCCACCCTTCTCGATTATGGGGCCGCTTCCTGCATCGTCGAGAACACGACCCTTCTAGGGATAGCGCGGTCGTGGAACGTGTCGACTACAAGCAGCTTGCGTCAGTAGCCGTTCATGCCAGCGTCCAGGTAATTATCAACTAGGCCCCTGCCGATGTTGATATTGTTGGGAGCAACGATCTAGGATCTTAGTTTGATGATGACAAACGTGTCGGTATATCTAATGTGTGTGCTCAGTGTGTTTTAGGCTTGGCGAAACATCATATCTAGGCTATTTGGCGGACTTGCTATTCGTATAGCACATTGGGAGAGATGGAGTGTGTGTGTGCAAAGAAGTTTGACTTGGTCAAAAGATGATTGGATCAAATCAATTGGTGATTGGTGCAAATCCAATATTGATTTTTGATTTGATTAAGTCAAATGCCATGAAGATCCAATTCAAAAATCGTATTTCAAATCCTATTCAAATCGTACTTGATCTCCTATTCAAGTACCTAATCTTTTCTTATTCTTATCCCTATGGCGTTTCAAACTCCTTGATTATAGGGTCTCCTCCTAATCATTCTACAACTTCCAAAAACCCTAGTTCTATTAGTATAAAAACCCTTCATGAAGCATTAAAAAATGTGTGTGCGGAAATCACAAAGAAATCAAGAGAGGGGCTACTCTTTTTTTTTGCGGCTGATTAAATCATTTTTGCGGCAAATATATGGGGCTACATCAAGTCGAAAGGCTACACAAAATTCCTTAAGCCTCAAACCCATGTACTTACCGTAATACTCTTTAGGATTTGATTCACATCTCCACAACTCAACCCCACCCTCATCATCATCACCGGAGGAGAGCCACCGAACAAAGTCGCCGCCATCGCTTGAAAGAGCTCGACGCAGCAAGAAGCTCTTTGCCGACTGCGTCATCACCCATCAAGTCTCCGATCAAAAGCTGAGTCGCCGCCACCGTGGAAGATCGGAGAAGAGCCCGTGCTGCTGCCCAGAGATCGGAAGTCTTGCCGCCGCTGTCAAAGCTCTCAACGCTGCCCTCGAGTCACCATCGGAGTCGTGACCGTCTCCGTCGTTGTGAAGCCATCGCAGGAGCTGCTGCTCGAGTCGGAGAAGTAACGTTCGCCAACGAATCCTTACTGTGAAGCCATCGCCGCTACCCTGTTCTGAAACAGAGCAGCAACTGGGGAAACATCATCGCCGTCGATCAAAAGAAGAAACCCATGCCTAGCCGCTGCAACGACGGAGAAGAACAAGAAAACGCCACTCGGGTTGAAGGGCTTCGATCAGGCATTTGATCAAACACGTCGGGGGCGCGACTAAAACAACGATCGTTACGAAGACGCTCGTCGGAGAAGAAGCCCGCTAGGAGGAGTGATTGTTGCTGCAGCCTCACCAGAGAAGCTGCGCGCCACCATTGCCGTAAGCTGAACACCATAGATACTCACCGACGGCGCCGTCAAGCAAGATCATCGCCACGAATCCTCCGCCGTCGTCGAGTTGATTGTCGAGGCCGCCTGTTCGAAGACGCCGCCATCCGTTCGTTCTCGAAGATCATTATCCTTGCTGCTGCCAAGAAGAGGGTCCCGCTCGAAGTCGTTGCTCGGAGCTTCACTGACGATCGCCGCTCAAAAACGCCACCGTCGCCTGAAGGAGAAGCGGGGAACTTGAATGCTTACGGAGGCGAACGAAAGAGATGAAATTTGATGCTGACGTGGCGATCGGATCTCCATCAGATCGAAACGAAAATATCCGCTCGTTGCGCTGATGTGGCAGAGAAGTATTAATAGGAGTCCCTTTGCGCACAGACTGCTAATTAAAGAGTTTGAGCTGTTTCTCCTTGCGCACCGACCGTATTAATTAAAGGGACTTGCTGAGCACACAGACAGCTGCTTTTTAAGGATTTGAACTTGTCACGCCTCGCTTCCCAAAATGGACGGAAGCGAAACGTGACGAGGCCCGCTTAGGCCAGAGCTTTAGAAGCTCGGACCCAATAAGCGTCTGTAGAGGTACCATTTTAAAAGAATTTCAGGTTCTTGCATTTTTATAGTTCGAAACAACAAAAGTACAGAAAAGATATTGCATTCATTAAATTAGAGATATGATATCCAACAAGTACAAAGTCTAAAAGAAGCCTAAGCATGGCAACAAAAGTTTAAAGACAAACCGAAAAGTAGTGACCTCTGAAAGTGGCGACAAAAAGACCACAAGGTCTGGTCCTTATCAGGTACGTACTCTGATGACGACGTCCTCGGCTCCACGTACTCCAGCGAGTCTGCCTCGTCCAAGATCTCTGGCTAAACACCTGATGTACAGCACCCAAGAAAAAGGAACTGTACGTCAGGTAAAGTCTACAAGAAGGGTTAGACTTTACTGCAAGTGCACCGAACTTTAAACAACGGTTTACTGGTTGATTAGCATGCTGAGGTTATAACAGAGTAACACGACAGGAAGTAACGCAGCAGGAAAGTAAAAACGGGACAAGTAGTAGTCGTAGCGTGTGCTACCAACTACAGGCTAACCTACAGGTGTCAAGACAAGACGTGACGTGATGGAAACAAGGCAGGACAAGACAAGTGAGACACGAAAGGGTTCACGCCTTACGGTTCAAGGGGGATCAGACCCTCTTGCCGTGCGCACACTCAACCCAACCCCAAACCCCAAGACAAGACAAGACATGACACCAGTACAAGGGATCACTCGCTCTAGCTTGGCGAGTGCCCTATTGCCCGCAGGCTGAGAATCCGTACAAGGGATCACTCTCTCTAGCTTGGAGAGTGCCCTATTGCCATCGGGCTGTGTATCAGTACAAGGGATCACTCTCTCAACTTGGAGAGTGCCCTATTACCCGCAGGCTGTGAATCAGTACAAGGGATCACTCGGCGAGTGCCCTATTACCCAGCGGGCTGTGCATGACGGGACGTGACGTGACAAGACGGGAAGGGTTATTCTAGGGTGTCCACACACACGCACACACATGATATCCCTATGATGTCAAACATTGTTGTTGTCGGGCTCAGACTTCGTCGTCAAGTCTGAACCGTCAGGATTCGTCCCGGACGCTATCATCTCACGTCCGGTTCTATTTGTTCATAGTTAACAAATTCTAACCAACTAAGGCCTAAGCACGGCCAAAAGTGCAAGTGGATACACTTGCCTGAAATGGCGAGTGTGTCGTCCTCTCGAAGCGTCTCGTCCAAGCGTCTCGTCCAAGCGTCTCGTCCGCAGAAGTCCGTCTGAAATATCGCCACGACGAAGATGTCAAGTCTCAAATTCATCAAATCCTATTAAGGTTCGTTTCTAGGTTTTCGGGACTATCCTATTCGTCAAAAGTCACTTTTTTGATGTTTCAGCCTAATCGACGATCTATCCTATGTGAACAGTCAACAAAGTCCGTTCGTCGATTTTTTATGTTCAAACAACATTTTACAGGAGCTGGAAAGTAAATTTAGTTCAAGTTGACGGTTTTTAGTTTAGGGTTCAGTCAGCTATTGTGGGGGTTTCTACGAGTTTCGGGGAACCAACCTGAACCGGAGTTTGTCGTAGAAAGGATGTCGTGTCTGATCGGAGAACTCCTCAGCTTCAGATCTGGTCCTCGCACGATTCTCCAAAAGTCTGAACTTGCGACGAAGTCCTACGACGTGTCGCAACGTCGTAGACGGCAAATCCGCGAAGTGGCACGTCCAAGTGGGGCCCACAGCAGTGCTAGGGGTCCAAGGGGGCCCACAACACCTCAGGAGCACTTGGGGGGCCCACCACAGAAGTTGGTGTGGGAGAAACAATGTTGCGACGAAGTTCTGTCGGTCGGTGCGGGGGTTCCTCTCGGTCAGACCGAGAGGAGCTCTCGGTCGTGCAAGCTGCGATGCGGGGGGGGGGGGGGGGGTCGGGCACAGCGTCGGTGCGAGGGAATTCGTCGGTCAGACCGACAGATCCCGTCGGTCGCAGCGAGGCGGGCCAAGTTGCAACGTTGCAACTTGCAACGAAGCGGAGCAGCACGGGTGCGGGGCGGTCTCTCGGTCGCTGCGGGCGAACCGACCGGTCAGGCGCTAGCGGGTGCGGAGCGGATGCGGAGCGGTGGCAACGAAGCGGGTGCGGGCTGTTCTCTCGGTCAGACCGAGCGACGGCCTCGGTCGGAGCGGGGCGACAGCGGGGGGGGGGGGGGGGGGGGGGGGGGGCGATGCAGCGGAGCGATGCAGCGACGATGCGGAGCGGAGCGTCGATCGTGCACTAGGATGTGCGGGGGCGGCCGTCGGTCGTGCACTGGGCGATCGTTGCGACGTTGCGACGAACGTCGGGAGGCTGTTTTTGACGGCTAGGGTTTGAGTAATGCGAAAATAATTTATCATAGGGCTAATATAAATAGGTTAGAGCTAGGGTTAGGGTTAGGGTTTAATAAAAACGTAATTAAATAATTAAAATAATTAATTAAAAATAGATTTACTCTTCTCTCCCTCACACGAGATGGGTGCGGCCAAAAATTCTTATACTTTGCCTAAAAATTCTTTAATACGTTATTATAATATAGGAATTTTATTGTAATTAAAACTCTTATAAAAATAGGTTTTAAAATTATTTAAAACTTTCAAAAAAAATGGAAAATAGGTCAAATTAAGTTCAAAAATTTTAAAATAATTATGGGGTGTTCGAGTTGACTAAAGAAAGAGAGTGGAGAAGACGGATCTAAATTTCGACGTTGAGAGATTAAACTAAAAATAGAAACGTCTCACGTCAAAACAGAAAGTCGCGACGTCACATCAAATAAGTTAGTATCGCGGAAGAACGACTCGAGATATGTCGTTCCAAAGTTGTTCCACAATCTAATACTTTCAGAGACGATCATGACGACATATCACACAAAAACGTTCAAAAACAAATAAAGTCTAAAATAAACACGTGCACGATCAAAAGCACGTGCACGAAGAAGGTACGATAGAAACAGGCCGTTACATTCTACCCACCTTAGAAATGATTCCGCCCTCGGAATCACTCACACTAGTAATAATATTACTCATATAACCTTATACCCGCGACTATCATACCTACTCAAAAAGATTTCTAATCCTGTAACTTCGAACAACATTTCTCAATAATCCCTCATAATCCATCTTTTCACTGGGCAAAGCCACGACTAAACTCACCTCCTAATAATATAGATCCATCACTACCGTTCCAATTTCCAACTCCAAGTTCTCATAAAAATAATAATCATCTTCTGACATCGTACCACTCCACTAAACATCATCATCGCTCATTAATATCTCTTGAATTTCTAAATCTTTTTCCAACATTAATAAATCTCCAAAAATGAGATTCTAGTCATCCACCAATCCAAGACAAAAACATTTGTCTATCCTATAATACCTTCACCAATCAGCAATCGTCGTGTCTTCAATACATTCTCGTCATATCTCCACATAAATTCATCCACCAAAAAATTTGATCTGTCAGAATTACCCCTCATCCTACTCACTATAACTAATCCCAACCAACATTAAGTCCGACTACCTAAACATCCATTAATCTCCACACGTCGTGTTATTCTCAAAGTCTTCTCACGTCAATTCATCAATCAGTCTCAAAGCTAATATAAGCTCTACTCAATCTCATGATCATCCTAACTCATACCATTCTCCGCAGTTACTCCTATCTACGACCCGTCTAAGCCTCAAGTCTGATGAGTCATCATCTCCTCGCATATAATTTCATCCGACCCGAATTTCTCATTGAGTCCGTCTCACATCGGTATTTTAAATAGGTCTTGGACAGCTCATTCTTTTCATCCAAAAGATATTCTAATCCATCATCCTTGTGTTCCCCAAAATCAATTAATCATTGACATAATAAAACTCATCTCACTCCAAGCCTACCAACAAACAAAATCCTATAACGATAATAGTTAGGCCCAATTAATATAACAATCATAAACACGAAAATTTTGTTTAAGGAAGAAGGAAGAGAAGAGAAAGAGAGGCTTAAGGCCAAAGAAATATTTTAAAAACATTTGAAAAAAAACTTGTGGTGTTGCGGTAATGGATGAGGGAAGTTAAGTGATTTGTGATCTTGTGAGCTAGTTTTAAAACTTTAAAGATTTGGTTTAAAGAAAACAAAGTTTTTGATACAGTCACATACAACCAAGATAAACCATTCATTAAAACTAAAACTAAGTCTAAGGATCTGCATGCGATGACGCCATTCATATAAGTATGAATACCGTCATTCAGACAACTTCCAGCATACCATGGTTAACGCCGAGTACATGTTCAAGACACAAAAGGCATTCATCGGGATCCTAAAGAACACACATTCATACGGGTCTACACACCCTACCTAAACTCAGGCACTGCAACGACATCACCTACCAAAGGGCCTACTCCTAAACTGGAGATAGCATGGGTATCTACAAGGTCTGATGTCTAGATAAAAGAAGGAAGGAAAACTAAATCAAAAGCGGAACGAAATAAGATCGGAAGGGACGAGTTCAAATAAGGCAAGATAAGGAGGTAGTTGGTTGGGTGTAAAACGATTGTTTTGCAAATGAAAAATAAGTTTACACAAAGATTTTGAAATGTGGTCACGAGAAACATAGAACTGTTGTGAATGGGTATTTACTAGGTTAGTGAGTTATTGGGCCAACCCAAGTGGTTGGGCCCATACCCACTTGTATTCTCCCCTTTGGCTATAAATATAGACTTGAGGGCTCTCCCCTCAATAGTTGATTTATAATACGTTATCAGCACGAGCCTCTAAATTTTTTTTTTCCACAAAATTTTTTCCGTTCGTTGCGAAGGCGAAGGCGGGAGATCCACGAGCGCGGTGCAAGGCTTCCTCCATCGAGGGTCGTCATCAGCGTAGGGCTTCGAGCAACCGTCGCTATATCCGGAGGACGGATATAGAGGTAAAAACACTAAAAACGATATTTTTAATCATACGTATGATTACCCCTCCCCTAGATCTCACAAGATCGTCATGGGGATTCATCGTCGCCTTGAAAACGACGGATTTTTCTTCCCAAAATCAAAATTTTTTAGGGACTTTTGGATTTTTTGTTCTAAAACCCTAAATCTAGATCCGCCGGCGGCCTCGCCGGCGGCCCCCCCTCCCCCCCCCCGCGCCCGCCACGCCGTCCCCCCCATAGGGGGGGCGGCGGCGGCCTCTGCCGCCGCCCTCCCCTGCAGGGGGGTGGCCGCCGTCGTCCCCCCTGCAGGGGGGGCGGCGGCCCCCCCCCCCCCCCCGTGGCCGCCCCCCCTCTCTGCAGGGGGGGCGCCCCCGCCGCTCCCCCCCCCCGCAGAGGGGGGCGGCGGCCCCCTGGCCTCGGCCACGCCCCCCTCTACGGGGGGCGGCGGCCCCCTGGCCTCGCCCCCCTCTGCGGGGGGCGACGGCCCCCGCCGATCCCCCCGCAGCGGGGGGCGGCGGCCCCCTGGCCTCGCCCCCCTCTGCGGGGGGCGGCGGCCCCCGCCGCTCCCCCCCGCAGCGGGGTGGCCTCGCCCCCTGCGGCGGCGGCGGCGGCGGCGGCGGCGGCGGCCCCCCCGCCCCCGCAGCAAACCCTAATCAGAAAAAAAAAGAAAAGAAAAACAGTGATGTGGGCCTGAAGCCCACAGCAGATCTGTGGGCTTCAGGCCCACAGAACTCTTTCAAAAAAACAGATCTGTGGGCCTGAAGCCCACAGCAGATCTGTGGGCTTCAGGCCCACAGATTTTCATCAAAAAAAACCAGATCTGTGGGCCTGAAGCCCACAGCAGATCTGTGGGCTTCAGGCCCACAGATTTTCATCAAAAAAAACAAATTTTGGGGAGGAAATAGGGCTATGAATGTGCCTAAAAAGGCAACCTATTAGCCTAAAAAAATTAATTTAAAATGGGGATTCAAAGGCAAAATATTCGTGAAAAATCACGGTAAATTACGGGGGCAAATATCGGGCAGACAAGGGCGTTTTGGGGAGTTGTTGGGGGACTTTTTGGGACGACGAGGGAGACTTTTCCCTCTGACAAAGAAAATGTTAATTTTGGCCCTTAATCAATTTGATTGATTAAACCATTTACTTTACAACCTATGCATCGTAATCTCTTTTACATGATTTACATCTCTGGCAAAATTATGTGGATATTATTTGCGTGGTTGTACATTTTATTTAAAAACTTAATAATTAGGAAGATCCTGCGACCGCTCTGCCGTTAGTTACCTAACCTAACGGTGTATGACGTTGCCTAGTGGTCCAATAATTATTAAGTGATTAAATATTGCTTTATCCTCATATGAATAAACTGCTTGTGATGTCTGTGGATGAAAATGTTGATGAGCACAATATTCTTGCATGAATTGCTAAATGTGGTTTTTGGATCGGCCGTTTAGTCCCACAGTTTAATTCCCGCACTTTTCTTTTATTTTTGAGAGAAATTGTAGTGAGGAATTTATGTAAATGTCAAAGAAAGAAGACCTACCTCCATGGAGTCGGAAGCTACGCTTGAAGACGAAGATATTAAAATGGGACCCACGGGGTTTCCAAAGTTGTATTTTCATTTTAATTCAAGCTGCAAATTTGTATAATTTGGACTGTGGACTTTTGGACTCTTTCTTGTGGGACTGGCCGATCCACACATTTAGCTTTTCATTAACTATTGCTTCCGCATGAAAATGTTTTTCTGGTTGATTATTAATTCATGCATGTTTGTGCTCTGCTAGATAAATGGCTAAAATTGCAAGCGTTGACTTTGAAGTGCTGGATGCATCAGGCAGAAACTATCTAAGCTGGCAGCTAGATGTTAAGTTTCACCTGCGGGCCAAGTCCCTCATCACTGCTGTGACTGAAAAAGAAAATGTTAGCGATATAGAGAAGGCGCAAGCCATCATCTATATTCGCCGCCATGTGGACAAGACCTTAAAGGCTGAGTACCTTACGGTCGAAGATCCACTTGAGCTATGGACCGCCCTTGAGGACAGGTATAAACATCAGAGAGATGTCATACTCCCAAGGGCGAGATATGAGTGGGAGAACCTGAGACTGCAGGACTTTAAGTCCATTGCTGAGTACAACTCAGCACTTTTTAGCATCACCTCACGCCTGAAGTTGTGTGGTGAAAAAGTCTCAGAAGATCGCATGCTGGAAAAGACGTATACGTCTTTCCATAAAAAGGATGCGATACTTATGCAGCAATACCGTGAACGCAAGTTCACCAAGTATTCAGAGCTGCTGTCATGTCTTCTCATGGCCGAGCAAAACAGAGAGCTTCTTCTCGCCACTCACAATATGCGCCCTCCCGGCACTGTCCCCCTACCAGAAGCTCACCATACCTCTTCCTTCAAAAAGAAAAGGGACAATAAAAGAAAAGAAAGACCACAGAAAGGGGGGCAACAGAAAAGAGCCAAGGGCCCACCACAGCAGCACAAGAATGAAGGGAAGCGCAAGTTCACCTGGCGCAGGAATGATAACAAGAAAAACAATGCACCCCCACCCAAGAGGGACTGGGAAGACCAGTGCCACAGCTGTGGCATGACAGGCCACTGGTCTAGAGTGTGCAGGACCCCAGTGCATCTCCAGGAGCTTTATAAACAAAGCAAGAAAAAGAATGCTGAATCAAACCTGGTGGCTGCGAACAATGCAGTCAAATTTACAGCAAAAGACTTCGAGTCAGATAATCTGCTTGATTAGCTTGTTATCATTTACCTTAGCATTTCTATTGTATGAACATTTTTATTTCATGAGAGCTTTTATGTATCTTCAATTCTGCTGAATAAAATTTAGCTTTTCTGAATGCAAATGTTTACTCATTTTTTAGATGGAATGCTCTCATGACTGCTTAGTAGACAGCGCGTCAACACATACGATCCTTCAACACAAATGCTATTTTCATAGCATTATCCCGTATAAGAGCCCTGTAAACACAATTTCAGGGCCATCGGACATAATTGAAGGTTCTGGGAATGCAACCTTGTTGCTCCCCAATGGAAC
Organism: Scilla litardierei; assembly: GCA_030789695.1. Lineage (NCBI taxonomy): Eukaryota > Viridiplantae > Streptophyta > Magnoliopsida > Asparagales > Asparagaceae > Scilla > Scilla litardierei. The sequence goes on from CM061134.1 coordinate 35,112,687, forward strand.
AGAAATAAAAATAAAAGATGCACTTTACTCTCCGAATTCCAAGAGAAACTTACTAAGTTTCAAAGATATCCGTTTTAACGGATTCCACTTGGAAACAGCAAATGTCAAAGAAAACGAATTACTGTATGTAACGTCTCAAGAAAATGGAGTTAAAACCATTCTTGAACGTTTTGAGAGCCTCTCATCAGGCCTCTACCATACAAAAATTCGGAGAGAGGAAGCAAACCTGACGGAGCACCTAAAGTGCCCGACATCGGCCAAATTCTTACTTTGGCACGATAGACTTGGCCACCCCGGATATGTGATGATGCACCGCATCCTAGCACAATCCCATGGGCATAACCTGAAGAACCAGAAGATTCTTCAGAAGGGAGAATTCCCTTGTGTACCCTGCTTTAAGGGTAAATTAATAACAAGGCCATCACCACTTAAAGTGGATATCGAGTCTCCTAGCTTCCTTGAAAGAATACATGGAGACATATGTGGACCTATCCACCCCCCTAGCGGGCCTTTTTGGTACTTTATGGTACTGATTGATGCATCTTCGAAATACTCGTATGTGTGTCTACTTTCAACCCGCAACTTAGCTTTTCCAAAGCTTTTGGCACAGATAATAAAGTTGCGGGCGCATTTCCCAGACAACCAAATAAAGAAAATACGTCTGGATAATGCGGGGGAATTTACTTCTCAGTCATTCCAAGAATATTGCCAGGCAACGGGAATAGAAATTGAACATCCGGTGCCACATGTTCACACCCAAAATGGGTTAGCTGAGTCGCTAATCAAAAGACTCCAATGGATCGCACGACCATTGCTAATGAAATCCCAGTTGCCGGTGGATGCATGGGGACATGCAATTTTGCATGCTGCATCACTAATAAAAATAAGACCCTCAGGAGGTCAGAGTCTATCTCCAATGCAACTCGCATATGGAACGCCGCCGAACATCTCTCACTTGAGAATCTTCGGCTGCGCAGTTTATATCCCCATTGCACCACCACAGAGGACCAAGATGGGCCCTCAACGTCACCTAGGTATCTACGTAGGGTTTGACTCACCCTCCATTATAAGATACCTAGAACCCCAAACGGGGGACGCCTTCAAGGCACGCCTTGAAGACTGCAATTTTGATGAGACGTATTTCCCCAAAATGGGCCTAGACATCGAAAAGTCTAGTGCAAAGCAAATGTTGACGTGGGATACAAAAAGCTTGACACACTACGATCCGGTAACAAGACAATGTGATGATGAGATCCGGAAGATCTTACACATCCAGGACACAGTCCATAGATTACCGGACTCGTTCACTGACAACCAGAAGATTGTCAGATCACACATCCCTGCTGCGAATACTCCAGCTAGGATTGACATCCCGAAGGATGGATGCAATCCACCTGCAGCAGAAGTGGCTGCACCTCAACAGAAAAGAGGCAGACCACCAGGCTCCAAGGATAAAAATCCAAGAAAAAAAATATCCGGAGACCTGGGACGATACCCCCACAGAGAAACGAGCTCGTGTCCATACCCTCTCCCCTCCCGGAATCCACTGCAGAGGAACTGCCGGGAGAAACAGAAATATCACTAAATTATGTACGTACAGGGGAGGTATTGGACAGAAAGAGTACAGTTGTCGACGATGACTTCGCGTTTCACATTGCCATTCACGTCGCCGGAAGCGATGATGATTATGAACCACACTCCGTTGCTGAATGCAAACGTAGAGATGATTGGCCAAAGTGGAATCAGGCAATAGAAGCCGAGCTGGACTCGCTTCAGAAACGAAAAGTCCTTGGGCAAATAGTCCAGACACCTACCGGTGTCAAACCTGTGGGATACAAATGGGTATTCGTCAGAAAAAGAAATGAAAATAATGAGATCGTACGCTACAAAGCTAGACTTGTAGCACAGGGATTTTCCCAAAGACCGGGCATAGACTATGACGAAACATACTCCCCGGTCATGGATGCGATCATGTTCAGATTCCTGATAAGCTTAACAGCAAAGGAAGGCCTAGATATGCAGCTAATGGATGTTGTGACTGCGTATCTATACGGCAATCTCGACAAGGAGATCTACATGAAACTTCCTGATGGCTTTTCAATGCCTGCTGAACTGAAAGATAGACCTCGGGATGTCTATTCTGTTAAGCTACAAAGATCATTGTATGGTCTCAAACAATCAGGAAGAATGTGGTATAATAGACTCAGTGAGTTCCTTGTTCAACAAGGATTCACGAACAATGAAGTCTGCCCTTGTATCTTCATAAGAACAAAGGGAAAAGGATTCGTGATAATAGCTGTCTACGTAGACGATCTGAATCTCATAGGATCTCCCGAAGAGATCACTGAGATATCTGTAAGCCTAACAAAAGAATTCGAAATGAAAGACCTAGGCAAAACCAAATTCTGCCTTGGCTTACAGATTGAACATCAGAAAGATGGAATCCTATTACACCAAACCACATATACGAAGAAAATGTTGCAAAGATTCCATATGGACCATTGCCATCCATTAAGTACACCTATGGTAGTATGATCACTGGATGCACATAAAGACCCCTTCCGGCCGCTGGAAGAGGGGGAGGATATACTTGGTCCGGAAGTTCCCTATCTGAGTGCCATCGGAGCACTACTATATCTGGCAAACTGCACGCGTCCCGATATAGCGTTCACAGTAAATTTGCTTGCCAGATACAGTGCAATGCCTACGCAGCGCCACTGGACCGGGGTAAAGCACCTTCTGCGCTACCTCCAAGGGTCTACAGATTTGGGACTCTTCTACAAAAATGCAACATCCTCTACACTTGCAGGTAATGCTGATGCAGGGTACTTGTCTGATCCCCACAAAGCAAAATCACAGACTGGGTACGTGTTTACCTATGGAGGGACAGCCATTTCCTGGAGATCCATCAAGCAAACCTTGACGGCAACCTCATCCAATCACTCGGAGATCATTGCAATCCATGAAGCAAGCAGAGAATGCGTATGGCTACGCTCCGTCGTCCACCACATCTTGTCTACGACCGGACTGAAGACGGGAGACCCCGAGCCCACTACCATGTTCGAGGACAATGCTGCTTGTATAGCTCAGCTACGAGGTGGCTTCATCAAAGGCGACAGAACGAAACACATTTCACCAAAGTTCTTCTGGACGCATGAGCTACAGAGAGATGGCAAGATCGACATCAGACAAGTGCAGTCATGTGACAATTTGGCAGATTTGTTCACCAAAGCCCTTCCTACTGCTACCTTTAGAAAACTTGTACATAGGATTGGAATGAGACGCCTAAGAGATCTGAAAGCTTGAGAGCTTGTACAGATCAGGGGGAGTTTGGCAGAGTTTGCACTCTTTTTCCTTAACTATGGTTTTTCCCACTGGGTTTTTCATAGCCAAAGGTTTTGACGAGGCAAATCTCACCAACTCAGGATCCTGAAGTATCCACCCCATGTGAGACCCATACATGCTCAGAATCCTGAAGTATTCATGAGCGGGGTCCACAACCATGGCTGGATAAGGGGGAGTGTTGTGAATGGGTATTTACTGGGTTGGTGAGTTATTGGGCCAACCCAAGTGGTTGGGCCCATACCCACTTGTATTCTCCCCTTTGGCTATAAATATAGACTTGAGGGCTCTCCCCTCAATAGTTGATTTATAATAAGAACAGATATAATAATAATAAAATAATTGAAGTTCCCCCTAGTTTAGGAAAAAAAAATATTTTAAAAAGTATGCACGGTAAGTGATTTAGAAATAGATCTTGTAGCCCAGAAAAATATAAATTGAATTATCAAAATGTTAACACGGTTTTGAAAATGAAAACATGAATGATACCGATTTGAAATAATTAGCAGATAGTAACTTGAAAATTGACGACCAAGGAGATTTCAAAATCTAAGAAGGAACTTTCAACCGAAAAGCGATGAATTTTAACTATATATATAATAAAGGGTTTTCAAGGGAGTTAAACCGAGCGAAAAAATTTAATAATGAGTTTCGAAAACAAGAAATAAAAGAAATAAAAGTAGGATGAGGTAGCGATTGTTCTCAAGATGAACGTAAGTTTAAACAAGGACGATGAACATATGGCTGTTTATACATATACGAGAAGAATTTAAAGTTCTCTTTGGTTTAGAAAATATTCTAGAAGTACGTGCGGTGAATGATTAGTAATAAAATTTTGTAGTTTAGAAAAGTAATATTTATATATATAGAATTAAAGAATTGGTAACGAGGTTTTAAAACTGAAACACGAAAATGCCGATTTGAAAACAGGTACGAGATAAAATAATTTTACGACCGAAAGGTTTCAAAATTTGCGAAAGAATTTTAACTCAACCGAAAGTTTTTTTAAATAATTGATAAAAAGTTTTCAAAGAAGCCAAATTGGGCGGAGAATTTAATAATGAATTTCGAAAATACTTTTAAAGGAAGCAGGTTTTGGGAAAGGGAAAATTTTGAAAATAAGTACAAGATAGTAGAAATAAATTGTGTAGTTTATAAAAGTAATATATATATTTTGGAAACAAGGCAAATAATGCGAGATGTTGACTTAAAACATTTACGTCCAAGAAAGCTCCAAGTCAATTAAAAGTTTTAACAACACATTTTAAATATATAATATGGGGGTTTTCAAAGAAATCAAGCTAGAGTGAAAACTTAATAAGGAAAGTCGAAAATAATTTTAGAGGAGGTAGAATTGGTCAAGGAAGGGATTCGAAGGATCGATGATAATCGTCAGGAAACGATCGCGAGAATCGAGAGAAAGGAAAAATGATCACATGAAGAGTACACGTAAGATATGAATCGTGAAGGGCTACGATGGGACTCTATGGTCGATAGCACAAAATTTGCAAGGATCAGAGGGATGCTAGAGGACAAAGGTTCTAATCATCGGGTCGTCTAAAGATTTAGGATAACTCAGCTCTAAGACTTTCTAATGAGCTAGAATATAATCATGATCTAAAGAGAAGGTTCCTAAGAGAATCGAGGTTACGTTCTGCTGGGCCCGAAGTCGATGGAGCTGGGCGAGCGACTAACTAAAAGAAGGACTCTAGATATCTAATACGATCAGAATCAAATGGGGATGCTAAAATAGTCTAGGACGAGGACGACTAAATCTTAACCAAGGCATCCGACTATCAACTTGGGACGTCTACCTAAGTCTTCCTACTATCTAAGACTGGGAAACTAATTCAGACTTGTACGTGGATATCAAATGAATGCGGTACTTTTATTGTTCCTAACTTTTGCATGACCTGCATGGGCCACCACTAAAACCTGTCACGCCCCGCTTCCCAAAATGGACGGAAGCGAAACGTGACGAGGCCCGCTTAGGCCAGAGCTTTAGAAGCTCGGACCCAATAAGCGTCTGTAGAGGTACCATTTTAAAAGAATTTCAGGTTCTTGCATTTTTATAGTTCGAAACAACAAAAGTACGGAAAAGATATTGCATTCATTAAATTAGAGATATGATATCCAACAAGTACAAAGTCTAAAAGAAGCCTAAGCATGGCAACAAAACTTTAAAGACAAACCGAAAAGTAGTGACCTCTGAAAGTGGCGACAAAAAGACCACAAGGTCTGGTCCTTGTCAGGTACGTACTCTGATGACGACGTCCTCGGCTCCACGTACTCCAGCGAGTCTGCCTCGTCCACGATCTCTGGCTGAACACCTGACGTACAGCACCCAAGAAAAAGGAATTGTACGTCAGGTAAAGTCTACAAGAAGGGTTAGACTTTACTGCAAGTGCACCGAACTTTAAACAACGGTTTACTGGTTGATTAGCATGCTGAGGTTATAACAGAGTAACACGACAGGAAGTAACGCAGCAGGAAAGTAAAAACGGGACAAGTAGTAGTCGTAGCGTGTGCTACCAACTACGGGCTAACCTACAGGTGTCAAGACAAGACTTGACGTGACGGAAACAATGCAGGACAAGACAAGTGAGACACGAAAGGGTTCACGTCTTACGGTTCGAGGGGGATCAGACCCTCTTGCCGTGCGCACGCTCAACCCAACCCCAAACCCCAAGACAAGACAAGACATGACACCAGTACAAGGGATCACTCGCTCTAGCTTGGCGAGTGCCCTATTGCCCGCAGGCTGAGAATCCGTACAAGGGATCACTCTCTCTAGCTTGGAGAGTGCCCTATTGCCCTCGGGTTGTGTATCAGTACAAGGGATCACTCTCTCAACTTGGAGAGTGCCCTATTGCCCGTAGGCTGTGAATCAGTACAAGGGATCACTCGGCGAGTGCCCTATTGCCCAGCGGGCTGTGCAAGACGGGACGTGATGTGACAAGATAGGAAGGGTTATTCTAGGGTGTCCACACACACGCACACACATGATAGCCCTATGATGTCAAACATTGTTGTTGTCGGGCTCAGACTTCGTCGTCAAGTCTGAGCCTTCAGGATTCGTCCCGGACGCTATCATTTCACGTCCGGTTCTATTTGTTCACAGTTAACAAATTCTAACCAACTAAGGCCTAAGCACGGCCAAAAGTGCAAGTGGATACACTTGCCTGAAATGGCGAGTGTGTCGTCCTCTCGAAGCGTCTCGTCCAAGCGTCTCGTCCAAGCGTCTCGTCCAAGCGTCTCGTCCACAGAAGTCCGTCTGAAATATCGCCACGGTGACGATGTCAGGTCTCAAATTCATCAAATCCTATTAAGGTTCGTTTCTAGGTTTTCGGGACTATCCTATTCGTCAAAAGTCACTTTTTGATGTTTCAGCCTAATCGACGATCTATCCTATGTGCACAGTCAACAAAGTCCGTTCGTCGATTTTCTATGTTCAAACAACATTTTACAGGAGCTGGAAAGTAAATTTAGTTCAAGTTGACGGTTTTTAGTTTAGGGTTCAGTCAGCTATTATGGGGGTTTCTACGAGTTTCGGGGAACCAACCTGAACCGGAGTTTGTCGTAGAAAGGATGTCGTGTCTGATCGGAGAACTCCTCAGCTTCAGATCTGGTCCTCGCACGATTCTCCAAAAGTCTGAACTTGCGACGAAGGCCTACGACGTGTCGCAACGTCGTAGACGGAAAATCCGCGAAGTGGCACGTCCAAGTGGGGCCCACAGCAGTGCTAGGGGTCCAAGGGGGCCCACAACACCTCAGGAGCACTTGGGGGGCCCACCATAGAAGTTGGTGACTTGCAACGAAGCGGAGCAGCGCGGGTGCGGGGCGGTCTCTCAGTCGCTGCGGGCGAACCGACCGGTCAGGCGCTAGCGGGTGCGGAGCGGATGCGGAGCGGTGGTAACAAAGCGGGTGCGGGCTGTTCTCTCGGTCAGACCGAGCGACGGCCTCGGTCGGAGCGGGGAGACAGCGGGGGGCGATGCAGCGGAGCGATGCAGCGGCGATGCGGAGCGGAGCGCTGGTCGTGCACTAGGATGTGCGGGGGCGGCCGTCGGTCGTGCACTGGGCGATCGTCGCAACGTTGCGACGAACGTCGGGAGGGTGTTTTTGACAGCTAGGGTTTGAGTAATGCGAAAATAATTTATCATAGGGCTAATATAAATAGGTTAGAGCTAAGGTTAGGGTTAGGGTTTAATAAAAACGTAATTAAATAATTAAAATAATTAATTAAAAATAGATTTACTCTTCTCTCCCTCACACGAGATGGGTGCGGCCAAAAATTCTGATACTTTGCCTAAAAATTCTTTAATACGTTATTATAATATAGGAATTTTATTGTAATTAAAACTCTTATAAAAATAGGTTTTAAAATTATTTAAAACTTTCAAAAAAATGGAAAATAGGTCAAATTAAGTTTAAAAATTGTAAAATAATTATGGGGTGTTCGAGTCGACTAAAGAAAGAGAGTGGAGAAGACGGATCAAAATTTCGACTTTGAGAGATTAAACTAAAAATAGAAACGTCTCACGTCAAAACAGAAAGTCGCGACGTCACATCAAATAAGTTAGTATCGCGGAAGAACGACTCGAGATATGTCGTTCCAAAGTTGTTCCACAATCTAATACTTTCAGAGACGATCACGACGACATATCACACAAAAACGTTCAAAAACAAATAAAGTCTAAAATAAACACGTGCACGATCAAAAGCACGTGCACGAAGAAGGTACGATAGAAACAGGCCGTTACATTCTACCCACCTTAGAAATGATTCCGCCCTCGGAATCACTAACACTAGTAATAATATTACTCATATAACCTTATACCCGCGACTATCATACCTACTCAAAAAGATTTCTAATCCTGTAACTTCGAACAACATTTCTCAATAATCCCTCATAATCCATCTTTTCACTAGGCAAAGCCACAACTAAACTCACCTCCTAATAATATAGATCCATCACTACCGTTCCAATTTCCAACTCCAAGTTCTTATAAAAATAATAATCATCTTCTGACATCGTACCACTCCACTAAACATCATCATCGCTCATTAATATCTCTTGAATTTCTAAATCTTTTTCCAACATTAATAAATCTCCAAAAATGAGATTCTAGTCATCCACCAATCCAATACAAAAACATTTGTCTATCCTATAATACCTTCACCAATCAGCAATCGTCGTGTCTTCAATACATTCTCGTCATATCTCCACATAAATTCATCCACCAAAAAATTTGATCTGTCAGAATTACCCCTCATCCTACTCACTATAACTAATCCCAACTAACATTAAGTCCGACTACCTAAACATCCATTAATCTCCACACGTCGTGTTATTCTCAAAATCTTCTCACGTCAATTCATCAATCAGTCTCAAAGCTAATATAAGCTCTACTCAATCTCATGATCATCCTAACTCATACCATTCTCCGCAGTTACTCCTATCTACGACCCGTCTAAGCCTCAAGTCTGATGAGTCATCATCTCCTCGCATATAATTTCATCCGACCCGAATTTCTCATTGAGTCCGTCTCACATCGGTATTTTAAATAGGTCTTGGACAGCTCATTCTTTTCATCCAAAAGATATTCTAATCCATCATCCTTGTGTTCCCCAAAATCAATTAATCATTGACATAATAAAACTCATCTCACTCCAAGCCTACCAACAAACAAAATCCTATAACGATAATAGTTAGGCCCAATTAATATAACAATCATAAACACAAAATTTTGTTTAAGGAAGAAGGAAGAGAAGAGAAAGAGAGGCTTAAGGCCAAAGAAATATTTTAAAAACATTTGAAAAAAAAACGTGTGGTGTTGCGGTAATGGATGAGGGAAGTTAAGTGATTTGTGATCTTGTGAGCTAGTTTTAAAACTTTAAAGATTTGGTTTAAAGAAAACAAAGTTTTTGATACAGTCACATACAACCAAGATAAACCATTCATTAAAACTAAAACTAAGTCTAAGGATCTGCCTGCGATGACGCCATTCATATAAGTATGAATACCGTCATTCAGACAACTTCCAGCATACCATGGTTAACGCCGAGTACACGTTCAAGACACAAAAGGCATTCATCGGGATCCTAAAGAACACACATTCATATGGGTCTACGCACCCTACCTAAACTCAGGCACTGCAACGACATCACCTACCAAAGGGCCTACTCCTAAACTGGAGATAGCATGGGTATCTACAAGGTCTGATGTCTAGATAAAAGAAGGAAGGAAAACTAAATCAAAAGCGGAACGAAATAAGATCGGAAGGGACGAGTTCAAATAAGGCAAGATAAGGAGGTAGTTGGTTGGGTGTAAAACGATTGTTTTGCAAATGAAAAATAAGTTTACACAAAGATTTTGAAATGTGGTCACGAGAAACATAGAACAGATATAATAATAATAAAATAATTGAAGTTTCCCCTAGTTTAGAAAAAAAAATATTTTAAAAAGTATGCACGGTAAGTGATTTAGAAATAGATCTTGTAGCCCAGAAAAATATAAATTGAATTATCAAAATGTTAACACGGTTTTGAAAATGAAAACATGAAAGATACCGATTTGAAATAATTACCAGATAGTAACTTGAAAATTGACGACCAAGGAGATTTCAAAATCTAAGAAGGAACTTTCAACCGAAAAGCGATGAATTTTAACTATATATATAATAAAGGGTTTTCAAGGGAGTTAAACCGAGCGAAAAAATTTAATAATGAGTTTCGAAAACAAGAAATAAAAGAAATAAAAGTAGGATGAGGTAGCGATTGTTCTAAAGATGAACGTAAGTTTAAACAAGGACGATGAACATATGGCTGTTTATACATATACGAGAAGAATTTAAAGTTCTCTTTGGTTTAGAAAATATTCTAGAAGTACGTGCGGTGAATGATTAGTAATAAAATTTTGTAGTTTAGAAAAGTAATATTTATATATATAGAATTAAAGAATTGGTAACGAGGTTTTAAAACTGAAACACGAAAATGCCGATTTGAAAACAGGTACGAGATAAAATAATTTTACGACCGAAAGGTTTCAAAATTTGCGAAAGAATTTTAACTCAACCGAAAGTTTTTTTAAATAATTGATAAAAAGTTTTCAAAGAAGCCAAATTGGGCGGAGAATTTAATAATGAATTTTGAAAATACTTTTAAAGGAAGCAGGTTTTGGGAAAGGGAAAATTTTGAAAATAAGTACAAGATAGTAGAAATAAATTGTGTAGTTTATAAAAGTAATATATATATTTTGGAAACAAGGCAAATAATGCGAGATGTTGACTTAAAACATTTACGTCCAAGAAAGCTCCAAGTCAATTAAAAGTTTTAACAACACATTTTAAATATATAATATGGGGGTTTTCAAAGAAATCAAGCTAGAGTGAAAACTTAATAAGGAAAGTCGAAAATAATTTTAGAGGAGGTAGAATTGGTCAAGGAAGGGATTCGAAGGATCGATGATAATCGTCAGGAAACGATCGCGAGAATCGTGAGAAAGGAAAAATGATCGCATGAAGAGTACGCGTAAGATATGAATCGTGAAGGGCTACGATGGGACTCTATGGTCGATAGCACAAAATTTGCAAGGATCAGAGGGATGCTAGAGGACAAAGGTTCTAATCATCGGGTCGTCTAAAGATTTAGCATAACTCAGCTCTAACACTTTCTAATGAGCTAGAATATAATCATGATCTAAAGAGAAGGTTCCTAAGAGAATCGAGGTTACGTTCTGCTGGGCCCGAAGTTGATGGAGCTGGGCGAGCGACTAACTAAAAGAAGGACTCTAGATATCTAATACGATCAGAATCAAATGGGGATGCTAAAATAGTCTAGGACGAGGACGACTAAATCTTAACCAAGGCATCCGACTATCAACCTGGGACGTCTACCTAAGTCTTCCTACTATCTAAGACTGGGAAACTAATTCAGACTTGTACGTGGATATCAAATGAATGCGGTACTTTTATTGTTCCTAACTTTTGCATGACCTGCATGGGCCACCACTAAAACCTGTCACGCCCCGCTTCCCAAAATGGACGGAAGCGAAACGTGACGAGGTCCGCTTAGGCCAGAGCTTTAGAAGCTCGGACCCAATAAGCGTCTGTAGAGGTACCATTTTAAAAGAATTTCAGGTTCTTGCATTTTTATAGTTCGAAACAACAAAAGTACGGAAAAGATATTGCATTCATTAAATTAGAGATATGATATCCAACAAGTACAAAGTCTAAAAGAAGCCTAAGCATGGCAACAAAAGTTTAAAGACAAACCGAAAAGTAGTGACCTCTGAAAGTGGCGACAAAAAGACCACAAGGTCTGGTCCTTGTCAGGTACGTACTCTGATGACGACGTCCTTGGCTCCACGTACTCCAGCGAGTCTGCCTCGTCCACGATCTCTGGCTGAACACCTGACGTACAGCACCCAAGAAAAAGGAACTGTACGTCAGGTAAAGTCTACAAGAAGGGTTAGACTTTACTGCAAGTGCACCGAACTTTAAACAACGGTTTACTGGTTGATTAGCATGCTGAGGTTATAACAGAGTAACACGACAGGAAGTAACGCAGCAGGAAAGTAAAAACGGGACAAGTAGTAGTCGTAGCGTGTGCTACCAACTACGGGCTAACCTACAGGTGTCAAGACAAGACTTGAAGTGACGGAAACAAGGCAGGACACGACAAGTGAGACACGAAAGGGTTCACGTCTTACGGTTCAAGGGGGATCAGACCCTCTTGCCGTGCGCACGCTCAACCCAACCCCAAACCCCAAGACAAGACAAGACATGACACCAGTACAAGGGATCACTCGCTCTAGCTTGGCGAGTGCCCTATTGCCCGCAGGCTGAGAATTCGTACAAGGGACCACTCTCTCTAGATTGGAGAGTGCCCTATTGCCCTCGGGTTGTGTATCAGTACAAGGGATCACTCTCTCAACTTGGAGAGTGCCCTATTGCCCGTAGGCTGTGAATCAGTACAAGGGATCACTCGGCGAGTGCCCTATTACCCAGCGGGCTGTGCAAGACGGGACGTGATGTGACAAGACGGGAAGGGTTATTCTAGGGTGTCCACACACACGCACACACATGATAGCCCTATGATGTCAAACATTGTTGTTGTCGGGCTCAGACTTCGTCGTCAAGTCTGAGCCTTCAGGATTCGTCCCGGACGCTATCATTTCACGTCCGGTTCTATTTGTTCACAGTTAACAAATTCTAACCAACTAAGGCCTAAGCAGGGCCAAAAGTGCAAGTGGATACACTTGCTTGAAATGGCGAGTGTGTCGTCCTCTCGAAGCGTCTCGTCCAAGCGTCTCGTCCACAGAAGTCCGTCTGAAATATCGCCACGGCGACGATGTCAGGTCTCAAATTCATCAAATCCTATTAAGGTTCGTTTCTAGGTTTTCGGGACTATCCTATTCGTCAAAAGTCACTTTTTTGATGTTTCAGCCTAATCGACGATCTATCCTATGTGCACAGTCAACAAAGTCCGTTCGTCGATTTTCTATGTTCAAACAACATTTTACAGAAGCTGGAAAGTAAATTTAGTTCAAGTTGACGGTTTTTAGTTTAGGGTTCAGTCAGCTATTATGGGGGTTTCTACGAGTTTCGGGGAACCAACCTGAACCGGAGTTTGTCGTAGAAAGGATGTCATGTCTGATCGGAGAACTCCTCAGCTTCAGATCTGGTCCTCGCAGGATTCTCCAAAAGTCTGAACTTGCGACGAAGGCCTACGACGTGTCGCAACGTCGTACACGGCAAATCCGCGAAGTGGCACGTCCAAGTGGGGCCCACAGCAGTGCTAGGGGTCCAAGGGGGCCCACAACACCTCAGGAGCACTTGGGGGGCCCACCACAGAAGTTGGTGTGGGAGAAACAATGTTGAGACGAAGTTCTGTCAGTCGGTGCAGGGGTTCCTCTCGGTCAGACCGAGAGGAGCTCTCGGTCGTGCAAGCTGCGATACGGGGGGGGGGGGTCGGGCACATCGTCGGTGCGAGGGAATTCGTCGGTCAGACCGACAGATCCCGTCGGTCGCAGCGAGGCGGGCCAAGTTGCAACGTTGCAACTTGCAACGAAGCGGAGCAGCGCGGGTGCGGGGCGGTCTCTCAGTCGCTGCGGGTGAACCGACCGGTCAGGCGCTAGCGGGTGCTGAGCGGATGCGGAGCGGTGGCAACGAAGCGGGTGCGGGCTGTTCTCTCGGTCAGACCGAGCGACGGCCTCGGTCGAAGCGGGGCGACAGCGGGGGGGGGCGATGCAGCGGAGCGATGCAGCGGCGATGCGGAGCGGAGCGCCGGTCGTGCACTAGGATGTGCGGGGGCGGCCGTCGGTCGTGCACTGGGCGATCGTCGCAACGTTGCGACGAACGTCGGGAGGGTGTTTTTGACGGCTAGGGTTTGAGTAATGCGAAAATAATTTATCATAGGGCTAATATAAATAGGTTAGAGCTAGGGTTAGGGTTAGGGTTTAATAAAAACGTAATTAAATAATTAAAATAATTAATTAAAAATAGATTTACTCTTCTCTCCCTCACACGAGATGGGTGCGGCCAAAAATTCTGATACTTTGCCTAAAAATTCTTTAATACGTTATTATAATATATGAATTTTATTGTAATTAAAACTCTTATAAAAATAGGTTTTAAAATTATTTAAAACTTTCAAAAAAAATGGAAAATAGGTCAAATTAAGTTCAAAAATTGTAAAATAATTATGGGGTGTTCGAGTCGACTAAAGAAAGAGAGTGGAGAAGACGGATCTAAATTTCGACGTTGAGAGATTAAACTAAAAATAGAAACGTCTCACGTCAAAACAGAAAGTCGCGACGTCACATCAAATAAGTTAGTATCGCGGAAGAACGACTCGAGATATGTCGTTCCAAAGTTGTTCCACAATCTAATACTTTCAAAGACGATCACGACGACATATCACACAAAAACGTTCAAAAACAAATAAAGTCTAAAATAAACACGTGCACGATCAAAAGCACGTGCACGAAGAAGGTACGATAGAAACAGGCCGTTACAGAACTGAATTGCTTCGTGCACAGACCAGTGCATAACTTGACATCCAGGAGTCAGATTGAGACACCGTTTGCGTTAGATTGGAGCTGACGACGCGCTGATTGACAGAGACGCCTACACGGACACAAACTGAGCATTTCTAAACCCTTAAACTCTTTTATTTGTGTCTTAGTGTAACGTTCTCTGTAGGGGAAACTTTTACCTATTTTTGGTGACTATTTTGGGACTTGTCTAGTTGGGACTAGACAAGTGGGACCCAGCTAGTTTGGGACTAGCTGGTAGAAAGCTTTGCTAGGATTGATAGTGAGAGGAAACATTGTGTGTGGGGTACTGAGAGTCCGGCGAGTGTAGAGACGTAGAGGGTGCTCTGAGCGTGCTCTAACTTGTGACTTTGTACCTATTGCACTCTTCAATCTAGTATTAGCTTTGGGGGCTGGAGTAGGTCGTTGGGACGACCGAACCAGGGTAAATCTGTTGTGTACTCTGTGTCTGCTTTTCACTACTCTGATTGTGCTTTTAACTGCGTGTGATTTCTCATGGGTTGCACGAGAATTTTTTATTAGCCTATTCACCCCCCCCCCCTCTAGGCTAGGATCCAGATCCAACAAGTGGTATCAGAGCAGGTTTTAGGATCTAGCCTAGTTTGACCATGGACCACATTGATAGTGCTTTTGCTGAGGGTCAGTCTATTTCCCGACCACCTAGATTTAATGGAGTAGACTATGCTTATTGGAAAAATCGTATGAGAATCTACTTGATTTCTATTGATTATAATGCTGGGCAAATTGTTGAAAAAGGCTATAAATCACCTGTTATTAAAATTGAAAATAATGAAATGCCTAAACCTGATGATAAGTGGGATGATAGTGATTGGAAGCTTTATTCTCTTAATGCTAAAGCTATGAATGCTCTTATTTGTGCATTAGATAAATCTGAATTCAATCGTATCTCACATTGTTTAACTGCGCAGGAAATATGGCATACTTTGGAGGTGACGCACGAGGGAACGTCTGTCACGCCCCGCTTCCCAAAAATGTGGAGGCGAGACGTGAGAAGGTCCGCACAAACTTGAAGCTGTGAAGCTCCAAGTCTGATAAGCGTATAAAAACACTTATTATGGCAAGCCCTTACAAAGCGAAACGAAACAACAATGATAATAAGGAATTGAGACGACATTTTATTGAATCTCCAAATGTCCATAAACAAATTACAATATCGCAGAAAAGCCACCAGGCTAAAAGAAAAAGGATCTAAGGCCCAAACATGGCCAACAAAGAATAACATACATATAAGGGTGCCACGCACCAACGGCTAACAGCAAACTTAACAAAGAAGTGAACACGAGCGGTCTTCAAGACAGGCCCCCGGTGTCCACTCACCAACACGGCAAACATCAGCAACATCAACACCATATTCCCTGCAACAAGACTCTGGCTCTGGGTCTAACATGTGGCACCCAAAAGAGAGAGGGGCACATGTCAGCAAGTCTAAAAAGACTTGGGCAAGGAAACTGAAAGTGACTAACAACCTAGCATTTAATTGTTAAACAATGGCATGACAGTTGAATATGATGCAACAGTTTAAAAGAGTGACAATCATGCACGATGTAGCAAAAGCTACCAATTCACTAATCACTTATCACTTATCACTTATCACTTAACACTTAGTGCATAGAGAGTCCACTTACTGGCCAGCTCGTTTATCTCTATCACTATCAATCACTTAAACACTAGAGATTTCACCTGCTGGCCGGAGTGGCGGATCAGGCCAACTCGGGCTCAGTCCGATTATCTCTTACCCCACCCACATGTGACGAGCGTTGGGGTTTCCAACTCATTATGCTCGCTTCTGGTCACGAGCCATGAAAATAAGTGTGTGTTGACATCCGAGCGTTGGGGTTAGCAACTACAGGGCTCGCTTCTGGAACACGAGCCAGGAAACATGGGATTGTAGCGTGTGCTACGCAATCACGATAAATAATCACTATGCAATGCCATGAACAGATAATTGCGTACCGTTAATGGAATTTAAACGTGACAGGCAAAATGCAATGATATGAACATATTCGCGTACCGATAATTTAAAGTAAACGTGACATATGAGCATGATGAGGGTGACGGACCAAGCTTCGTTGTCAAGCTAGGTCAATGGCGTCTAAACGGCTATCCTTTCACCGTTTAGTCTCTTTTACGCTAAAACAAGGGAAATGGCCTAAGACATGGCCCAAACCAAGAAATGCAAGTTTCACTTGCCTATCACCAGGGATGATGGTTACGAAAGTTTGTTTCCGCGGATGCTAGCCTACGGGGAATCGCTGTTATGGGGAACAATCATCAAAACACAAGTATTTTATTAGGGTTTCATAAAAATTACAATAGGATATGAAAACAACGGTAGATCGATTTCTTACCGAGAGGAGGCGGAAGAAACACTCCGGGGAACCCTAGGATCAGATCTGGAAAAGATTGGAGAAGTTTGGGGAAACTAGGGTTTTGGGGGATTTTGGGTTTTGATGAGATTTTTGGGTTTTGATGAGATTTTTGGGGAAGATGAGAGGTGGAATGAGTTGATGGAGGGTTTAGATGATGGATTTAGGGCTTGGAATGAAGGATTGAAGCTTGGAGGAAGATGGGGGCTCAAAGGGGAAGATTTTAGGGTTTAGAGTCGAGTGGAAGAAGATGAAATCGTTTGGGTTGGGTATAAATAGGCTAGGCTGGCGGCTGCCCAGAAATTAGGGTTTTAACACTGGTTAGTCGGTCAAAGAGCAACCACTGACCGACTAGTTTGTCAACTAGTCGGTCGGTCGACCAACGCAGACCGACTAAGTGCAAACAGTAACTCCTGAACGAAAATAGGATTTAGAGTTAGTCGGTCCATGAACAATTACTGACCGACTAGTTTAGCATCTAGTCGGTCGATGAACGTTCTTAGACCGACTAAGAGTAAACAGTAACTCCTGAGAAATTTAGAAAGCTAACTAGTCGGTCCAAGAAGGATTGCCGACCGACTGGATCGACATCTAGTCGGTCGGTGCCCCTTCTTATACCGGCTAATGAGCACCAAAAGTTCCGATACGGAGCGCGGGGCCCCGGGATCGATTCCTAAGACTCCTAGGCTTGATCTAATAGTAAGATACGACCGTTATGAAGCCCGTCACGAATGACATACTTCGAAATCGACGATCCTCAGGAAGAAACGAGAAAATACGACGAATCGATCGAAAATGAAAGCTATGGCGACGAAACCACACATCCAAGGAGAAAATCCACCAAGCATATATTATAATATAAATAATCCAATTACACGAAAACTAGTCGTTACAACGTCACAGGTGAAGGAATCTAGACTTGCACTTCTGAGCACGGAATACGAGGGATTTCGCATGCTACCGTCAGAGACCATATCAGAAATGTTTGCGAGGTTCACCAACATTGTCTACAAGTCTAGTTCGCTTGGTAAGCCATATTCTAGCCTTGAGCAGGTGAGGAAGATATTAAGAGCTCTGCCAAGCTCTTTCAGGCCTAAAGTCACTGCCATCCAAGAAGCGAAAGATTTGTCACAGATGAGGGTGGAGGACTTAATAGGTAATTTAATGTCCCACGAGCTTGAATTGCAAAATATTGATGAAAGGGAGAAACCTGAGGAAAAGGAGAAAGCTACCAAGCCACTTGCTCTGAAAGCTGACGAAAGTGAAGAAGATGATGATGATGACATAGCGCTAATGGTCAGAAATTTCAGAAAGTTTGTCCAGACCAAGCAAGGAATAGCAAAAATGGCACCCAGGTTTAATCGCTCTAACTTTTTTCAGTCTTCTAAGCAAAATTATGATCAGAATACTACTAATAGAATGACTTGTTTTAAATGCAAGAAAAGAGGACATCGAATGAGGGATTGCCCACATGAGACAGCTCAGGTAGCTAAAGAAAAGGGAAAATCCAAGGTGCTTACTTGGGACATGGATAGCGAAGCTGAGAGCGAGGAGGAGGAACACGAAGCCCATTCATGCATGGCATTGATGGGAATACACAATGAGGTAACTTCTGGTAGTAAAACTGAACTCCTTACTCTTTGTAAAGAAATGCAAGATAAAATAGTAGAACTTGAATCCACTATAGATGATTATCAAAATGAGAACTTTGAAATGCAACAATCTGAATATGAAATGTCTAAAGAGATTGAAAAACTCAAAATTGATATTGTTGCACGTGACTCTACTATTGATATTCTGAAAAAGGAAAAATCCAGTTTTAATGATGAAGCACCTTGTCTCTCTTGCCCTTCCTTGATGAATAATATTAGCATGCTTAAACTTGATTTGATTAAGCTCGAAACTGAAAAAGACTATGTTATTAGAGAGCTTAATGATAAATTCTGCATGTTGGATAATGATTTTAAAAGAAAAATGGTTGAATTTGAAAAGAAGGAAGAGGAAAACAAGAGAGCTTTTATAAGTAAATGCACATTGCTTGTGGAAGAAAATAGATTGTTAAAATCCAAAGTCTCTAATCTTGAATTAGCCATTAAGAAATTCTCTATGGGAAAAAAATCGTTGGATACTACTTTAGAGAATCAATTATATGGCAATAATAGAAGAGGACTTGGATTTGGTTCGAAAAACGTTGAAAAGTCAAAATTCAAAAAATTCCACAATGCACCATCTATTGCGAAGAACTTATATGCAAAGTGCTTTACTTGTGATAGTGTAGGCCACACATCATACTATTGTAAATTTAGGAACACTAATATCAAGTTTAAACAAGTGTGGATTCCTAAAACTATGTTGGTTAACACTAGTGGACCTTGTTGGATTCCAAGGTCACACTTAACACCTTTCATGTAGGTGTGATGGAGTATTGGCAAGGAGCAATAAACTCAATGTCTCATTCTTTTAGCTCCTTCGTCAAAAAGCAACGAGAATGTATAATTTTCTATCCCTCTTTGCATTTCATTGCCTACCTTCATAGATTGTTGTGTGTGCTTGATTTATTTTGCTTTGTGTACTTGTATGGATGATTTTTAATGTTTTTATTTCTAAAAAAACAAAAAAATTTTGAAAAATCAAAAATAAAAAAAATTGTGCTTATTGAATCCTCTTTTGAATCTCTTGAGTGATATTGTATGAATGATCAATTCTATCCCTTGTAGAAGTCAATTCATTATTGTTGTAGCTACATGAACATGATGTTATTCTTTTTAGTAGCCATGACATGACTCATAAGTTTCAAACTTGACTTCTACACCTACATTTGCACTTTCACGATATTTGACTTTTTAGTGCTTTTGGAGATTCTTTTGAAGAATAATGGAAAGTGAATGTAGGAATGATTAATTTCTGAAATTTCTAAGGGATATGATGTGTTTAGCCATGAATTAAAATTGAGCACAAAAGAATTTAAAAAAACGATATTTGCTCCGTATGAAAAATGGATACACTTCATGGCTAAAACACAACCCACGAGTATCCAACTTGTGCTACATGGGTAATCATTAGCGTTGGTGTATATAACTCGTCAAGCAATGCCACCCCACATTTAAAAGTCTTTTTAGGCTATGTTTCGGGGTTCGGTAACTTGAACTCATCTTTCATGAGGTGGGAAAAGTCAATCCTAGTGATATTCATGAAAAATGGAAAATGTGGATTGTTTTGGTTGATTTTCTGATATTGAATCTCCTCTTGCACTTTATTGTCTATATCTTTTCACTTACACAAAGGTGGAGAAGTCTTGGTATGAAATTCTATGAACTTGACTTGCCCATTATTTGGAATACTCATGCAAATTGCACGCTACTTCTAATAAGGATTTATTTTTGCATGGTATTTTTGTGACTTCATTAATCCACTTTTGGTGATTACAAAGGGGGAGAAAGAAAAGATTTGTCGACGATTTGTCGGTATTATTTGTTGAAGGGGGAGCATGAAAAATAGTGTTGAAGGGGGAGCTTGAGAGAAGGGGGGCATGCTATTGTATTTGTTATTAGATTGTGCATGCCATGTTGTAGTGCTTGAATATTCATCTCATGATTCATATTGCATTACACCCTTCAACACACTTCACACACTCATTACTATTGATCAAATCTTTTGTGGGTTTGTCATCACCAAAAGGGAGAGATTGTTGGGAGCAACGATCTAGGATCTTACTTTGATGATGACAAACGTGTCGGTATATCTAATGTGTGTGCTCAGTGTGTTTCAGGCTTGGCGAAACATCATATCTAGGCTATTTGGCGGACTTGCTATTCGTATAGCACATTGGGAGAGATGGAGTGTGTGTGTGCAAAGAAGTTTGACTTGGTCAAAAGATGATTGGATCAAATCAATTGGTGATTGGTGCAAATCCAATATTGATTTTTGATTTGATTAAGTCAAATGCCATGAAGATCCAATTCAAAAATCGTATTTCAAATCCTATTCAAATCGTACTTGATCTCCAATTCAAGTACCTAATCTTTTCTTATTCTTATCCCTATGGCGTTTCAAACTCCTTGATTATAGGGTCTCCTCCTAATCATTCTACAACTTCCAAAAACCCTAGTTCTATTAGTATAAAAACCCTTCATGAAGCATTAAAAAATGTGTGTGCGGAAATCACAAAGAAATCAAGAGAGGGGCTACTCTTTTTTTTGGCGGCTGATTAAATCATTTTTGCGGCAAATATATGGGGCTACATCAAGTCGAAAGGCTACACAAAATTCCTTAAGCCTCAAACCCATGTACTTACCGTAATACTCTTTAGGATTTGATTCACGTCTCCGCAACTCAACCCAACCCTCATCATCATCACCGGAGGAGAGCCACCGAACAAAGTCGCCGCCATCGCTTGAAAGAGCTCGACGCAGCAAGAAGCTCTTTGCCGACTGCGTCATCACCCATCAAGTCTCCGATCAAAAACTGAGTCACCGCCACCGTGGAAGATCGGAGAAGAGCCCGTGCTGCTGCCCAGAGATCGGAAGTCTTGCCGCTGCTGTCAAAGCTCTCAACGCTGCCCTCGAGTCACCATCGGAGTCGTGACCGTCTCCGTCGTTGCGAAGCCATCGTAGGAGCTGCTGCTCGAGTTGGAGAAGTAACGTTCGCCAACAAATCCTTGCTGTGAAGCCATCGCCGCTACCTTGTTCTGAAACAGAGCAGCAACTGGGGAAACATCATCGCCGTCGATCAAAAGAAGAAACCCACGCCTAGCCGCTGCAACGACGGAGAAGAACAAGAAAACGCCACTCGGGTTGAAGGGCTTCGATCAGGAATTTGATCAAACACGTCGGGGGCGCGACTAAAACAACGATCGTTACGAAGACGCTCGTCGGAGAAGAAGCCCGCTAGGAGGAGTGATTGCTGCTGCAGCCTCACCGGAGAAGCTGCGCGCCACCGTTGCCGTAAGCTGAACACCATAGATACTCACCGACGGCGCCGTCAAGCAAGATCACCGCTACGAATCCTCCGCCGTCGTCGAGTTGATTGTCGAGGCCGCCTGTTCGAAGACGCCGCCATCCGTTCGTTCTCGAAGATCATTATCCTTGCTGCTGCCAAGAAGAGGGTCCCGCTCGAAGTCGTTGCTCGGAGCTTCGCTGACGATCGCCGCTCAAAAATGCCACCGTCGCCTGAAGGAGAAGCGGGGAACTTGAATGCTTACGGAGGCGAACGAAAGAGATGAAATTTGATGCTGACGTGGCGATCGGATCTCCATCAGATCGAAACGAAAATATCCGCTCGTTGCGCTGACGTGGCAGAGAAGTATTAATAGGAGTCCCTTTGCGCACAGACCGCTAATTAAAGAGTTTGAGCTGTTTCGCCTTGCGCACCGACCGTATTAATTAAAGGGACTTGCTGAGCGCACAGACAGCTGCTGTTTAAGGATTTGAACTGAATTGCTTCGTGCACAGACCAGTGCATAACTTGACATCCAGGAGTCAGATTGAGACACCGTTTACGTCAGATTGGAGCTGACGATGCGCTGATTGATAGAGACGCC
This sequence comes from Scilla litardierei, assembly GCA_030789695.1. Lineage (NCBI taxonomy): Eukaryota > Viridiplantae > Streptophyta > Magnoliopsida > Asparagales > Asparagaceae > Scilla > Scilla litardierei. The sequence continues at coordinate 35,135,011 of CM061134.1, forward strand.
TACACGGACACAAACTGAGCATTTCTAAACCCTTAAACTCTTTTATTTGTGTCTTAGTGTAACGTTCTCTGTAGGGAAAACTTTTACCTATTTTTGGTGACTATTTTGGGACTTGTCTAGTTGGGACTAGACAAGTGGGCCCCAGCTAGTTTGGGACTAGCTGGTAGAAAGCTTTGCTAGGATTGATAGTGAGAGGAAACACTGTGTGTGGGGTACTGAGAGTCCGGCGAGTGTAGAGACGTAGAGGGTGCTCTGAGCGTGCTCTAACTTGTGACTTTGTACCTATTGCACTATTCAATCTAGTATTAGCTTTGGGGGCTGGAGTATGTCGTTGGGACGACCGAACCAGGGTAAATCTGCTGTGTACTCTGTGTCTGCTTTTCACTACTCTGGTTGTGCTTTTAACTGCGTGTGATTTCTCGTGGGTTGCACGAGAATTTTTTATTAGCATATTCACCCCCCCTCTAGGCTAGGATCCAGATCCAACAAGTGGTATCAGAGCAGGTTTTAGGATCTAGCCTAGTTTGACCATGGACCACATTAATAGTGCTTTTGCTGAGGGTCGGTCTATTTCCCGACCACCTAGATTTAATGGAGTAGACTATGCTTATTGGGAAAATCGTATGAGAATCTACTTGATTTCTATTGATTATAAAGCTGGGCAAATTGTTGAAAAAGGCTATAAATCACCTGTTATTAAAATTGAAAATACTGAAATGCCTAAACCTGATGATAAGTGGGATGATAGTGATTGGAAGCTTTATTCTCTTAATGCTAAAGCTATGAATGCTCTTATTTGTGCATTAGATAAATCTGAATTCAATCGTATCTCACATTGTCTAACTGCGCAGGAAATATGGCATACTTTGGAGGTGACGCACGAGGGAACGTCACAGGTGAAGGAATCTAGACTTGCACTTCTGAGCACGGAATACGAGGGATTTAGCATGCTACCGTCAGAGACCATATCAGAAATGTTTGCGAGGTTCACCAACATTGTCTACAAGTCTAGTTTGCTCGGTAAGCCATATTCTAGCCTTGAGCAGGTGAGGAAGATATTAAGAGCTCTGCCAAGCTCTTTCAGGCCTAAAGTCACTGCCATCCAAGAAGCGAAAGATTTGTCACAGATGAGGGTGGAGGACTTAATAGGTAATTTAATGTCCCACGAGCTTGAATTGCAAAATATTGATGAAAGGGAGAAACCTGAGGAAAAGGAGAAAGCTACCAAGCCACTTGATCTGAAAGCTGACGAAAGTGAAGATGATGATGATGACATAGCGCTAATGGTCAGAAATTTCAGAAAGTTTGTCCAGACCAAGCAAGGAAGAGCAGAAATGGCACCCAGGTTTAATCGCTCTAACTTTTTTCAGTCTTCTAAGCAAAATTATGATCAGAATACTACTAATAGAATGACTTGTTTTAAATGCAAGAAAAGAGGACATCGAATGAGGGATTTGTTGAATATTGGACTCCCCGGATTTGGTTTTGATGATGAGCAAACATAAATAATCCATGAACTAACAATTTGTGAGCGCAGTATTGGAGATCGTCGCCAATTTCACGAGAACATTCAAAGCGACATCTCAACACTTCCCAAAGCTCGTATTCATGCCTAAAGCTTCGTTGAAGCTCTTGCGCCGTTTTGGAAGGTATGAAGATTCAATCGAAGCTCTCGAAGACCGTTTATTAAGGTTTTATTTATAGTCTTTTAGCTTCGATATATAGAATGTTAAGCCTTGAGTATATCTTACGTCTATATCTTCATTACGCTCATTTCGTAGCTCTAGGATCCTTGCACAAGTTCATTCTATCTTCCTCGAAGCATCGCGCTTCGATTCGGACTTTGTTGTGCATGTTAGTTGGTACAAGAACAAGTACTGACCGACTAGATGGTGATCTAGTCGGTCGGCAACTGTTCTTGGACCGACTAGTTTGATTCCTTAATTTCTTGGACTTTACTGTTTACAGTTAGTCGGTCTACGTTGACTCACCGACCGACTAGTTTGTGAACTAGTCGGTCAGTGATGCTTCTTTGACCGACTAGTTGTGACTTACTGTTCATGCTAAATTTCTCCTAAGCTATTGTTTATCGTTAGTCGGTCTAAGAACGTTTGGTGACCGACTAGTTGACAATCTAGTTGGTCAACTTTTGTTCTTGAACCGACTAAGTCATATTGCATTCAGACTAATTCATTTTGCCTCTTAGTCGGTCTACGTTCATTGACTGACCGACTAGTTGTGAAACTAGTCGGTCAGACAGTCTTCTTGGACCGACTAGATTTCTAGGTCTGAAATTCTATCTCTTCTCAGATCTACTCTTAGTCGGTCCATGCTGTTTGACTGACCGACTAGTTGATGAACTAGTCGGTCAGTGATTGTTCTTTGACCGACTAATCCTCACAGATTTCTATCCGTTGGTGAATGACCTAACTTGTTTTTATGGGACCCTATAAATACGAACCTAGGTCATTTCTATCTAGGTTAGAGCTGCCATTAAGAGATTCATTGAGTTCTAAAGAGATAGCCATTCTCATTCTAATCTAACGCTCTCTTCCTCACAAAAGACCCATTCTCTCTCATTTCTAGATCTAGAATCCATCTAGAGAGAAGGTTGTTCTTGGTGATCTCTTCAAGCTATTGCTTGATCCAAGTCTCCAAATCATCCCTAGGCACCGATTGCTGGTCATTTCCTTGGTGCTAGGTCTTGGTGACTTCATCTTCCTCAAATCCTTCATTTCACCATTTGGATAAGAAAAACTCAAGGTATAGGATTTTGTGGTAAGATTGTTTATTTCATATTAAACTCTTTAATATTGCTTTGTGATTCTCTCGGGTGTGAGAGAAGGTTGTGATCCCGGGTTGTGGGATTCACGTTTGCTATTGCATGTATGATTTGATCTTGTGAATGTTTTTCACAAGATATTCATAGTGGAAATCTTGGGTTAGGGTTTCTAACCTAAGTATCCGGAGGGGATCCGGGTGGTTGGGACGTAGGATCACCGGGAACAAGTCGGGGAGACTTGGGTGGATCCGAACCCATTAACATCATTTGTTTGCATTGTTAATTTTGTAGTTGTCATTCAATTTAAGCTTCCGCAAATTGATTTGGTAGTTGTTTGCAATTTAATCTGGAATTATACTCCTTATTATTTTAAAGTACTATTCACCCCCCCTAGTACTTGTGCAGTAGCTGGTAGGGCATTACAGGATTGCCCACATGAGACAGCTCAGGTAGCTAAAGAAAAGGGAAAATCCAAGGTGCTTACTTGGGACATGGATAGCGAAGCTGAGAGCGAGGAGGAGGAACACGAAGCCCATTCATGCATGGCATTGATGGAAATACACAATGAGGTAACTTCTGGTAGTAAAACTGAACTCCTTACTCTTTGTAAAGAAATGCAAGATAAAATAGTAGAACTTGAATCCACTATAGATGATTATCAAAATGAGAACTTTGAAATGCAACAATCTGAATATGAAATGTCTAAAGAGATTGAAAAACTCAAAATTGATATTGTTGCACGTGACTCTACTATTGATATTCTGAAAAAGGAAAAATCCAGTTTTAATGATGAAGCACCTTGTCTCTCTTGCCCTTCCTTGATGAATAATATTAGCATGCTTAAACTTGATTTGATTAAGCTCGAAACTGAAAAAGACTATGTTATTAGAGAGCTTAATGATAAATTCTGCATGTTGGATAATGATTTTAAAAGAAAAATGGTTGAATTTGAAAAGAAGGAAGAGGAAAACAAGAGAGCTTTTATAAGTAAATGCACATTGCTTGTGGAAGAAAATAGATTGTTAAAATCCAAAGTCTCTAATCTTGAATTAGCCATTAAGAAATTCTCTATGGGAAAACAATCGTTGTATACTATTTTAGAGAATCAATTATATGGCAATAATAGAAGAGGACTTGGATTTGGTTCGAAAAACGTTGAAAAGTCAAAATTCAAAAAATTCCACAATGCACCATCTATTGCGAAGAACTTATATGCAAAGTGCTTTACTTGTGATAGTGTAGGCCACACATCATACTATTGTAAATTTAGGAACACTAATATCAAGTTTAAATAAGTGTGGGTTCTTAAAACTATGTTGGCTAACACTAGTGGACCTTGTTGGATTCCAAGGTCACACTTAACACCTTTCATGTAGGTGTGATGGAGTATTGGCAAGGAGCAATAAACTCAATGTCTCATTCTTTTAGCTCCTTCGTCAAAAAGCGACGAGAAGGTATAATTTTCTATCCCTCTTTGCATTTCATTGCATACCATCATAGATTGTTGTGTGTGCTTGATTTATTTTGCTTTGTGTGCTTGTATGGATGATTTTTAATGTTTTTATTTCTGAAAAAAACAAAAAAAAATTGAAAAATCAAAAATCAAAAAAAAAATTGTGCTTATTGAATCCTCTTTTGAATCTCTTGAGTGATATTGTATGAATGATCAATTCTATCCCTTGTAGAAGTCAATTCATTATTGTTGTAGCTACATGAACATGATGTTATTCTTTTTAGTAGCCATGACATGACTCATAAGTTTCAAACTTGACTTCTACACCTACATTTGCACTTTCACGATATTTGACTTTTTAGTGCTTTTGGAGATTCTTTTGAAGAATAATGGAAAGTGAATGTAGGAATGATTAATTTCTGAAATTTCTAAGGGATATGATGTGTTTAGCCATGAATTAAAATTGAGCACAAAAGAATTTAAAAAAAACGATATTTGCTCCGTATGAAAAATGGATACACTTCATGGCTAAAACACAACCCACGAGTATCCAACTTGTGCTACATGGGTAATCATTAGCGTTGGTGTATATAACTCGTCAAGCAATGCCACCCCACATTTAAAAGTCCTTTTAGGCTATGTTTCGTTGTTCGGTAACTTGAACTCATCTTTCATGAGGTGGGAAAAGTCAATCCTAGTGATATTCATGAAAAATGGAAAATGTGGATTGTTTTGGTTGATTTTCTGATATTGAATCTCCTCTTACACTTTATTGTCTATATCTTTTCACTTACACAAAGGTGGAGAACTCTTGGTATGAAATTCTATGAACTTGACTTGCCCATTATTTGGAATACTCATGCAAATTGCACGCTACTTCTAATAATGATTTATTTTTGCATGGTATTTTTGTGACTTCATTAATCCACTTTTGGTGATTACAAAGAGGGAGAAAGAAAAGATTTGTCGACGATTTGTCGGTATTATTTGTTGAAGGGGGAGCATGAAAAATAGTGTTGAAGGGGGAGCTTGAGAGAAGGGGGAGCATGCTATTGTATTTGTTATTAGATTGTGCATGCCATGTTGTAGTGCTTGAATATTCATCTCATGATTCATATTGCATTACACCCTTCAACACACTTCACACACTCATTACTATTGATCAAATCTTTTGTGGGTTTGTCATCACCAAAAGGGGGAGATTGTTGGGAGCAACGATCTAGGATCTTAGTTTGATGATGACAAACGTGTCGGTATATCTAATGTGTGTGCTCAGTGTGTTTCAAGCTTGGCGAAACATCATATCTAGGCTATTTGGCGGACTTGCTATTCGTATAGCACATTGGGAGAGATGGAGTGTGTGTGTGCAAAGAAGTTTGACTTGGTCAAAAGATGATTGGATCAAATCAATTGGTGATTGGTGCAAATCCAATATTGATTTTTGATTTGATTAAGTCAAATGCCATGAAGATCCAATTCAAAAATCGTATTTCAAATCCTATTCAAATCGTACTTGATCTCCAATTCAAGTACCTAATCTTTTCTTATTCTTATCACTATGGCGTTTCAAACTCCTTGATTATAGGGTCTCCTCCTAATCATTCTACAACTTCCAAAAACCCTAGTTCTATTAGTATAAAAACCCTTCATGAAGCATTAAAAAATGTGTGTGCGGAAATCACAAAGAAATCAAGAGAGGGGCTACTCTTTTTTTTGCGGCTGATTAAATCATTTTTGCGGCAAATATATGGGGCTACATCAAGTCGAAAGGCTACACAAAATTCCTTAAGCCTCAAACCCATGTACTTACTGTAATACTCTTTAGGATTTGATTCATGTCTCCGCAACTCAACCCCACCCTCATCATCATCACCGGAGGAGAGCCACCGAACAAAGTCGCCGCCATCGCTTGAAAGAGCTCGACGCAACAAGAAGCTCTTTGCCGACTGCGTCATCACCCATCAAGTCTCCGATCAAAAGCTGAGTCGTCGCCACCGTGGAAGATCGGAGAAGGCCCGTGCTGCTGCCCAGAGATCGGAAGTCTTGCCGCCGCTGTCAAAGCTCTCAACGCTGCCCTCGAGTCACCATCGGAGTCGTGACCGTCTCCGTCGTTGCGAAGCCATCGCAGGAGCTGCTGCTCGAGTCGGAGAAGTACCGTTCGCCAACGAATCCTTGCTGTGAAGCCATCGCCGCTACCTTGTTCTGAAATAGAGCAGCAACTGGGGAAACATCATCGCCGTCGATCAAAAGAAGAAACCCACGCCTAGCCACTGCAACGACGGAGAAGAACAAGAAAACGCCACTCGGGTTGAAGGGCTTCGATCAGGCATTTGATCAAACACGTTGGGGGCGCGACTAAAACAACGATCGTTACGAAGACGCTCGTCGGAGAAGAAGCCCGTTAGGAGGAGTGATTGCTGCTGCAGCCTCACCGGAGAAGCTGCGCGCCACCGTTGCCGTAAGCTGAACACCATAAATACTCACCGACGGCGCCGTCAAGCAAGATCACCGCCACGAATCCTCCGCCGTCGTCGAGTTGATTGTCGAGGCCGCCTGTTCGAAGACGCCGCCATCCGTTCGTTCTCGAAGATCATTATCCTTGCTGCTGCCAAGAAGAGGGTCCCGCTCGAAGTCGTTGATCGGAGCTTCGCTGACGATCGCCGCTCAAAAACGCCACCGTCGCCTGAAGGAGAAGCGGGGAACTTGAATGCTTACGGAGGCGAACGAAAGAGATGAAATTTGATGCTGACGTGGCGATCGGATCTCCATCAGATCGAAACGAAAATATCCGCTCGTTGCGCTGACGTGGCAGAGAAGTATTAATAGGAGTCCCTTTGCGCACAGACCGCTAATTAAAGAGTTTGAGCTGTTTCGCCTTGCGCACTGACCGTATTAATTAAAGGGACTTGCTGAGCGCACAGACAGCTGCTTTTTAAGGATTTGAACTGAATTGCTTCATGCACAGACCAGTGCATAACTTGACATCCAGGAGTCAGATTGAGACACCGTTTGCGTCAGATTGGAGCTGACGAAGCGATAATTGACAGAGACGCCTACACGGACACAAACTGAGCATTTCTAAACCCTTAAACTCTTTTATTTGTGTCTTAGTGTAACGTTCTCTGTAGGGAAAACTTTTACCTGTTTTTGGTGACTATTTTGGGACTTGTCTAGTTGGGACTAGACAAGTGGGACCCAGCTAGTTTGGGATTAGCTGGTAGAAAGCTTTGCTAGGATTGATAGTGAGAGGAAACACTGTGTGTGGGGTACTGAGAGTCCGGCGAGTGTAGAGACGTAGAGGGTGCTCTGAGCGTGCTCTAACTTGTGACTTTGTACCTATTGCACTATTCAATCTAGTATTAGCTTTGGGGGATGGAGTAGGTCGTTGGGACGACCGAACCAGGGTAAATCTGCTGTGTACTCTGTGTCTGCTTTTCACTACTCTGGTTGTGCTTTTAACTGCGTGTGATTTCTCGTGGGTTGCACGAGAATTTTTTATTAGCCTATTCACCCCCCCCCCCCCCCCCTCTAGGCTAGGATCCAGATCCAACAGATATCGGTGCACAAGATGATCATCAAATGTTGTATGCAGGCTCTTATAGCGATCGCGACGTTGCATCGTCGAACCTCGGTGGTGGCTGATCATGGCGTCACTCTGGAGGCCATCAAGACGAGGGTGGAGAAGTCCCATGTTGAGATAGAGAAAATCAGTCGGCTCTCTGAGACGAGGTTGCAAATCATTCGGAAACTCGAGCAAGAGCTGGGCGAGTCTCGTAAGAGAAAGGTTGAGCAGATCGCCTTAAGAGAGCGAGCAGAAGACGCTCTACTGGAGGAGAGAGATGAGGCTGAGGTCATTGCAGAGAAGGCGATCTGTGATTTCACGGATACGTTTCCCGACTTTGACGAGCTATATAAGCAGTGTTACGAGCGATGTCGGTTGGAGATGCAGAACCGATTCCCTGACCTCTCCACGGAGATCGACGAGATCCCAGTGGTTTTTTCGGACCATGGCGAGGATGAGTGGAGCCACGTTGATGATGAGTCAAGCCAAGGCATGGATGAGTGATGTGTCATTATATTCCACATTTTATCTATATGATTAACGTCAAAATGATTGCTCAATTACATATTTCATATGCTTTTACGCTCATAATTGGAACTATTGTACTTTAAGAGCGTTTGGTTGCATTTCAGGGAATATCGAGCGATTTGGAGTATATTGGAGGAGAGAGTGCGTGCTTCGACACCGAAGCTCCTAAGGCGCCACGTTCGGTGACTCAGAGCTGCTGGGGAGCTAGAAAGGGGCAAGAGAGAAGGGACGAAGAAGAGGAGAATGAAGAAATCATGGTTCTATAATACCATGACTCATGGATTCCAGGTCACTCGATCGAGTTATAATACGGCGAAGGAATCGAGCGATCCAAAGTGCTGGAAACAAGACAGTCGTGCACTCTTTTTAAATCTGCTATCACCTGAGATTTTTTAGTATTTTTCTGATATTTTTAATAGATAGTAGACTTCAAGACGGTTCCAACGCCACCAAAAACGTGCCAATCGGAGGTCGGATTAGCTCTATGGAATTTCTGTAAGCTGATACTGCAGTGTTGAAATCTATTCTTGACCATCTACTTGACCGAGCAACCACCTACTCAATCGAGAAACTACCTACTCGGTCCGAACAGACCCTACTCGGTCTGAGCAAGCAGTATGATGTTTTGGGTGATGGATTCAGACTTCTGATGACTCAACCGAGCAGCCATTTACTCGACCGAGCAGCTACCTACTCGGTCCGAGCAGACCCTACTCGGTCCGAGCAGACAGAGCGACGTTTTGGGTGATGGTTCCAGACTTTTGACAACTCAACCGAGCAGCCACCTACTCGGACTGAGTCACCGTGGGTCCAGAACGTAAGTTGCATCCGGATCTTCTCTAGGGCACAACTTTGAGAGGGTTTTTAGAAAAGGGTATATGGAATAGGAGCCGTCACTTGGGGGTGCTTTTTGGGGACTTGGAGAGACTTTTTTGGATTTTAAATCTGATTTTCTTTGTAGTTTTGGAGACGATCTTTTGGGAGTTAGGCTACGCCATAGGCCCCTCCTCTTGTATCAAGCTAAGTATTTTGTCTCTTTAATTTTATTTTAGTTCTTATTATTGTTTTTCTATGATGCTAGCAATGATCCCTATTGTTTTCATAATGTTTGCTATGCGTGAATAATCTTCTCTAGGGCTAATGGATTAGCCCTAAGATTTTAGGATCTAGATGTAAATATAGGATTTTTATGATGCGTTGTGTATAAAAGGGGGTTCTATTTTGGTTGATCCAGCCAAATCCCTAGGAGAACACGTACTGAGATCGTGCCCACGGTCAGTGGAATCGATTAGCTTAAGGAGTATCCTCCGGGGGATTTAGTGGATCCAACCAAGGCTTGTGACCATTCCTGGCTCGTGCCTTGAGGGGATCCACCGACGAACTATATCGCTACATTGACGGCTACCGCCATTGCGTCAATGAGATCCACCGAAGTACCTCAAAGTTCTAACCCCACGAGAGTGGTATGAGCTGAGAGACTATCCCCATAAAACCAATGCAACGTAAAAGTCCTAGCCTAGCGTCGACATCCGACGGTCCTAGTGGTGGGTCCTAAAGCCCTAATCTTTTATATTTTATTTATTCTTTTCTTTATATGGAATCCTTTATTTACGACGTTGAGTGACACAACCTTCACATCCATCACCATTACGACCCTCCGTACTCCACATCCACCAATAAACCTATAAGTCTAACTCAACCTAGGAGTAGATAGGTAGTATAGCACCGCTTCCCCGTGTTCGATACCCGCTTGCCACTATACCATGCGCTTGCAGTAAACGACATCGTTTCAGAGTTAGTTCCAGACTCATCAATGATGCAGCTCCCATGGACGAGGTTACCACCATGGCTGGCGACGAGGTATGAGCGGTTGCTAGGGGAGCCGGAGCCCACAGCCGTGTTGGAGGGAGATCAGGGGCCTAAACAGCCATTGTAAGATCTTGCTTACCTGATGGAAGTTTTTTGAATGTATGGGGGGGTAATGTAAATGAGAACAACATTTTGTAGTTAAGAGTAACATCGTATGACATTGCTTCTCTTTTCTTGGTATCGCTCCTGCCTCGTGGTGGACTGAATGCCAGATGGCCCCTTTCGATGGGTTAGGCTCTGCTTCGAGGATAGACCATCGAACCATATTTAGAATTTGACCTGTAACGACTACTTTCCAGTCGTACGTATTTTAGTGCGTATTTTGTTTCGTATGCGTATATTCGTATTTGACTTTTATTATTATTTTTCGTAGCTCAGACGCGTGACCGGACCGGCCCGTATATACGATCCACTTGACGTCACGATCGCCTCGGTATTTTATTTATAATTTTTGGATGTCGATGGACCAATCTGCAATAACCTCTTAATTATCAAAATATCCTTTTTAAAATTTGAATTTCATATTCTGATTGAGATCTATACGTTTTAAAAAAACAAATCTTATAATATCAAAACCAAAACCTAAATCCTATTATATCCCAATTGCCCCCCACTTTCCCCAGTCTGGTGCAAACATCTCTCCCCACGTTTCCCCAATTATCTCTCCCACGTGATCCTCTCTCTCCCCTTAACTTCCCTACAAAGCCAACAGGAGAACTTGCTTTCACGTAACAAAACACCCCAGCCTACAAATATTAAAACCCAACAAATATTAAACCTAAACAAAAAAGCCCTACACACATTCTCTCCCTACAGCAGCCGCACAACCCACCCTAAACCCTAAGCCTGTGCGGTCACCTCCCCTCTCAGCCACGCAAGAGCCCTGTCCTTCCCCTCTGGCCATCTCCTCCTCCGTGCACACCACCCCTCCACGCGAGCGACCCAGTTCCAGCGCCCATGCCCTTCCTTCCACCTGCAGACCGGCGGCCATCAACCTTCTCCACGTGCAACCTAGTCCCAGCACATCTCCCCCCTCTCATCTGAACCTCCTCAGCCCCCAGGCTGTCGCCAGTCACCCCCTCCGACCTGCGTCCAGCCGTGTACCACCCTTCAGGCCGCCAAACCGCTGGAGAACACCCTACCACCGTCCAGAACTCCCTGCAGCCGCCCAGTCCACCTGCAGACAGCCCCTCCGGTGATTTTCAGTCACCGACGACCACCCCTTCCTCGCTACAGACATCTGCAGCCCCCTAGCTGCCACTGCCGAGCTCCAGCCCTTCCTGACGGCCCATGCCTGCAGATCGTCGTCGCCGTTCTATCGTACCCCTCGCTGCCACAGCAAGTTTCTGGACCGTCGTTGTCACTAGACATCGTACATGTGCCGCTGCCCCTTTGCTACGCCAACGGTTAGTACACAATCGCTAAGCTAGAACCCACACCCTAGGATAGAAGATCTAATAAAACTGGATCATTAGATGTCGTAAGAATCGGTTATTACTTTTAATATGTTGGAAAGAACCTAATTCTGTTATATGTTTAATGAAACCAGAAAATCGGACGTGCCATAACATAGTACTCATCAAGACGAACCCAAAGACACCAAGTTCATCAAAATCAGGCAAGTGTACGAATTGTTATGAATTTTTGAAGTTTAAAGTTAAAATTGTCTTTTTCACTTAAAGCTGGATAACAAGAAATTGACCCATGAAATGACGTTTGACGTCCCCTCGTTTGTGGCATGCAAAAGTGTACAATAATATGTGATTGGGGGCGTGAGATTTAAATATTTATAACCGACATTCACAAAAAATACCACGATGACCCATACTTAATTTGTGACACATTGACATAAAATATCGTATGTTTAGGATTCCGGAGTAAATAACGAAAAATACTGGACTGCAACATGTTTAATAAACAACCCATTTAATTTCATTGTTTAAGTTGTTTTTGAATGTTGTAATTTATGAAAAATGCTGAAATTAATATGATCATATGCCCCACAGTTTATTTGTACACACGTCGCTATATTGGACATTAGTGGAACATCTTGAAAATCTTGAATTCGTGAATTCGTGTGCCTCAAAAGGCGAAATCGTGAACTCGTGTGACTCATTTAGGCTGCCACGTGTTTCAGCACATCCTTTGGGTGGTGTTAGGGTTGAGTGACCACTAAGCGTATGAAAGGATCCTCTCTTCAAGAGCACCACCTATACGGTGGGTTGGCGTCAATCACGATTATACCCCTGTGAGAAGAATGATTCTCTCATCATGTCTTAAAGGCGAGAACCCTAAGCATGTTAGAAAACATTTGCATGAAACTAGAAATAATTGTTGCAACTTTATTCGCACATTAGAACTGCCAAGATTGCTTTAAATTCATTAGAACTGCCATGCTTAGAAGTATTTTACTTTACTTTAAAATTGCCATGTTATAACCATGCTGCTGACATCTTGTGTAAACAATTAATGCTTCATAAATAATTACTATTCGTACACCTTGTCTTTGGATGTCTTACCTTTACTTGCAGACCCTTGCTGACATACATTCGTGTTTTTGGAATGTATGTCAGATCACGAACCGGAGTACCGGGAGGACTTATTTGAGACGCCTGACTTAGAGAGCCAGGAGTTTGTTGTTGATGCTGAGTCGCTCCCTATGGAGGACTAGAGACTAGTACTATTGATGCCTTTCCTTAGATTGCTTTAGTACTTTGTTTTAGAGTAAGCTTCCCTTGTTGTTTTCCATTGGCCATGCTGAGGCCTTGTCGTTTTATTTCATGTATGAACACTTCTGGATGTGGCTTTTAATCATATGAATGTTTTTAATGTTCTGAATGCATGCAAGAATTCTGTGTGGTTGTTGTCACGGACGCTTAATGAACTCGAGCTTCATCACTTTTGTTCATGTAGACCTTAGTAATGTTCTTGCTTCCGTTGTTTTTGGGAAGCGGTTGATCACTCCTTATTTTACACCTTTTTTCCGCATGTTTGCATGCCATTTAGATCGCCCAAATCATGTTTTTCACGATATATCGACGATATTGCGATGCTTTTCACGATTTGTTGTTTTTGTCGCATTTCAGGTGATTTGGCGCGATTTGGAGTGATCTCGAGATGCGCTTACTCTAGACGGCCACCGACGACCTCCCCAAGGGGTATTTTGCTGTTGGAGAGGAGCGGAAGAAGAATGGACGTCGCAGGAGCGACGAGGAGGCCAAAATAAGCAGAATGGGCATTTTTTGTGTCCCACTCGGCCGAGTGGAGGAGCCACTCGGCCGACCAGCGAGACACTGCTCGGCCGACCCGTTCAGACACGATTTCCATGTGTACTCGGCCGAGCGACGGAGACCACATCGGCCGAGTGACGATACCACGTCTGCCCGAGTGGCGCCCAGACGAAGCCCCTCCAAAATATCGAAGTTACTGTTTTTCGGCCATCTGAGCTTCAGAAGACCCACTCGGCCGAGTGTTAAACCACGTCCGCCCGAGTGCAGTGAAGCCATCGGCCGAGTGACGATAGCTCACTCGGCCGAGCCGCCCCCGAACTGAAGACCCCTGAAGCCCCCGACTTACTGGAAAATTGACAGGGTTTTCACTCGGCCGAGCGACTTTTGTCACTCGGCCGAGTGCGATGCGCTGCCTGTAGCGAAATTTGCGGAAAACAGGCTGTGCAGGGGCGTTTTGGTCAGGATTTTTGGACGATTTTGAGGGCTATTTAAGCCCTGTTTTACCCTAGTTTAGAGAGCCATCTCTTAGATTTTTTGCAGCTTTTTGAGACTACTTTTTTGCTTTATTATTTGTGATTAGAGAAGAGGGAAAACTTGGATTTTTGTTGGATTAATTGAAGAACTACATTGGTTTGCATCTCTCTTCCCCAAAAACTCTATTTTTATTGTTTATATCATTGTTGTGATGAATTCCATTGCCTATTTCATTGATTATTTTTGTGCTATTGCTATGATTTGTGAGTAGTCTCCACGTCTTGGGGGCGTGGGGATGAACCCTACGAGCCATATTTCCTATTTGTGATAAATTGGTAGAAATTGTGCTAGAATCAATAATTAGAGATTAGATTGGGATCGAATTACTACGGATAGCTAGGTATTCATATCAATTGGGATTTACAAGAGATTGGATCCCAATTTGATAGGAAGCCCTAGAAATCCGAATTGGGTTGGAGTCGGATTTTCGAAGTATCGGTTTGCAAGAGATTGGACCGATACTAGGATCTCCGGTTGCAATTCCGTGCCGATACCCGTTTGCAAGAGATTGGACGGGTAGGAACTATCCTAATTTAGATTGTGAACCGAGTTTGCAAGAGATTGGGCTCGGTGCACGATTGAACGATGATGTTGATCCTAATGCTAGTTTTCCTAGGCTAGGGTTTACAAGAGATTGGACCCGACCCTAGGATAGCTATAGACCGGCAACAGCGCGAGAGCGTGAGCTTGGTTCTACATTCAGTTGCAACTAGTTCATCTAAATTCTCATTCTAGCAATTTTGATACCGACGAACCACATTTATGAAATACGGTGAGTAGCGGGAATTCCCCATTCCCTAGACGTTCTTTATTTGATTTGATATTTCGCACATTTGTCTGACGATTGTGATCGCCCAAGGCAAGTTTCATTCTTAAATAGCCAGGTTGATTAGGAGCAAGCACAGTCATTCGTCCTCCCTGTGTTCGATACCCGCTCGCCGCTATAACGTGCGCTTGCGGTAAAACTACAACCGTTCTTTGGGTGTATACTCAGGACCGATCAAGTTCTTGGCGCCGTTGCCGGGGAGATCATTTTGACGGCGCTCGGCATCGACCACCCGGTTATTTCTTCCTACTTTCTTCCTTTACTTCCCTCTCTATCTCATTCTAACTTCATTCGCAGCCCTATTTGCATATTCTCCCCATATTTTGCATAAGATCTTAACAGGGAGAATGGAGGATGCGCTGCCAACAATGGAACTCAGTCGGGAAGACTATGACTCCTTCACAGACCTCCTTAAGGAACTTATCGACGAGGTCCACGCTACCGGAGCATTGGCTATCGATATCAAGGACCCCGACGAGCAACTGTTCGCTAGTTTTGTGATGGACCAAATCTCCCCGGAGGGGATTATCGGAGGCAATGTCAGAGTTGACGCGGTCGATGACAAATTGTATTTCGAAGCCAATAGAGCAAGCGTCGAAGAACACTATGCTCCCGAAGAACCCTTCGAGCAAACCGACATTCAGGGAGTTACACTCTATGACGCTCACTCTTGTTTTTATGAATCGTCTGATGAGTTTCTTGATTCCAGGTACGAACTGGAGCAGAGTGAAGGTTTTGGCGATGCTAGCACTGAATCGAAGGGCACCTATTTCGATGCCTCATCCTCACTAAGTACCGAGTCTGACTCGTCACAAGAGAGCATGCCCCCTGAACATGAGGTAAACACGGATGACAAGGAAGAAGTCGAACTCATGCGAGCCGATGAAGTGGAAGGAGCAGCGCCACCTGAGGTAGAGCTTAAACGATTACCACCGAATCTAAGGTATGCCTTTTTGGGTAATAAATTAACTTTCCCGGTGATAGTCAGTTCCCACCTCACACAAGATCAACTTGAAAAACTCCTAGACGTTCTTAGGAGCCACAAAGATGTCTTGGGATACACTATCTCCGATCTAAAAGGGATAAGCCCTAGGCTTTGCACGCATCGGATCCATTTGGAGGATACCGAAGCCACCTCCATAGAGCCTCAAAGGCGGCTAAACCCGAACATGAAGGAGGTGGTTAAAAAGGACATCCTAAAATTGTTAGAAGCCGGTATAATTTATCCTATCTCTGACAGTAGATGGGTTAGCCCCGTTCACGTCGTCCCCAAGAAAGGGGGGATGACTGTCATAAAAAATGAAAAAGGTGAGCCAATATCTACGCGCACTTTCACGGGATGGCGAATGTGCATTGACTATAGGAAACTCAATAAAGCCACCCGAAAGGACCATTATCCATTGCCATTCATTGATCAAATGCTTGAACGCCTCGCGAACCATAAATATTTTTGCTATCTAGACGGGTATTCGGGTTTCTTCCAAATCCCTTTGCACGAAGATGACCAAGAAAAGACAACTTTCACTTGTCCCTATGGCACCTATGCTTACCGTAGGATGCCGTTTGGCCTTTGTAATGCCCCCGCCACTTTTCAGAGGTGCATGATGATTCAGTATGAATATTACATATTTATTCCCCATATTACTGGGCATTTTGTGCATGAATATAGTTTAACTAAGCCTCATTATAAGCATAATTGAATTAAAATTGGTTTATGGAGCATATCGTTGATTTGTGCACAAAATACAGTTTTTAGCGATCTTTGTAGCTTTCCATTATTTTTCATGTGCTCATAGTATTTTTGTGGTGCTACATCTATTTTTCTGTACTTTTTGGAGCTTGGTGGAATTTTCTACAATTTTTGGAGGCTTAAAATGATTTTATATTGATTTTAGTTCATGGTTTAATTCATATTATTATTATTTGGACTAATTTCTACACCTCATATTTTTCAAGTACTTATAGGTGCCTTAGGGAATTTCCAATATTTTCTGAGAATTTTCCTAAGCCTCTAGGTATTTTTCTTGAATTTTTGAAGGCGAAAAGCAATTTCTGAAAAATAAAAAGAAGCCCAGCAGGCCAGCCCAAATTCCACCAATTTGCCACTCTTAAGCTTATTTGCATGACCAGAAGCCAAAGAGACAAAAAATGAAGAGACATGTGAATTTAATTTCAAATAAAGAGTGGAAGATGAAGAGGCCAAGATTTGAATGGTTTCATGTAATTTATTCTAAAATAAAGAATGGAAAATGAAGAGTCATGGAATTGATTCTCAAATAAAGAGTGGAGAAATGAAGAGCCAAGCACTATAAACCCCTTGGGATTCTAAGCCTATAAAAGGATGGGAGAGCTTCATCTTATGGCATTCCAATATATTCCATTTTATCCCATTGTAGTCCATTCTATAGCTAAAATAGAGAGGTTGTTGAGGGGCTCTTGGTGGGCTTGGAGGCAAGGAACTTGGAGGAGCTTGGAGAAGAAAAAGGGAAAAGAAGAAAGGACTCATTTGTAGCAACATTTGGTGATCTCTTTCCTTTGTCTTAGCTTTTCATTTGTACTTAATTGGGTTGTATGGATTTGATAATGATTTATATGAAGTTAGTATTGTTTATCCATATGAATTGCTAAATTTCTTTGCTTGGGTTGTGATTTGCTATGGAACTTTTGTTCACATGTTGAGTTGGGTTCATTTGGATTGAATTATTTTTTATGTGGCTTAAATTTAAGTTTCTAATTTAACTCTCTTATATGAATCCAAAAGATTATATTAGAGAACCGATCATCCCAAAAGGATGAGTTTGATCTTCTCAAAAAGAAGTATCAACTTAATTTCCATGAGACCTAATTCTTAAGCCACTACACTATCCCATCATTTTAACTCCCAAAAGGATATCCCCGATGACGCTTCCCCAAAAGGGACGCCATTGAGTAATATAGAACCATAGCCCGTGACCGCTACCACTTCCAATTGTGACCCCAAAAGGGCTCCACAATTGAATCATATTTCACACTTGCTTTCACCTCCAAAAGAGTATTTTCCAATGGTGCATCCCCAAAAGGGACATCATTGAGTTTAAGGGTTATATTCTCACACTTAACATTGATCCTAACAAACCCAAGATCCATGCATTCCTCCTCCTTGCCACTTGCCTATCCAATCCTCTATCCCTCATTTTCATAGAGTAGTTTGATACATTTTACCACACATACTTTCCTCCACCACATCTTTGTTAGTAGTTGGACGTTCTCACACCCTTAGCTATCTTTGATCGACTCTGTGAATGTGACACGACTTGTCCCTGAGTTCGACCCTGGGCTCACCAGGTTATTTTGTATTGCTTCGACACCCTTTCACTTCAGGGGGAGATTGTGTGCATCCTATTTGGATTGTGCACAATTTCGATTGAATCAATTGGCGCCGTTGCCGGGGACAACGGTTTTTTGCATTTCACATTTTTGGTAGGTTTTGGGGACCTTGGGTGTAGTACTTCCTTCTTTAGTGTTTTGTCTCTTTATTTCTTTATTTTTCATTTTTTGAGTCATTTTTTTCTTTAAAAAAATTTTGTGATGGACTTTCATGGCACAAAATTTCGATATGATGCACCTTCATCTTCTTTGCACAAGGACATGTTATTGAAGCTCAAAATTGCCATCTTTGCACAGCGCGATGGTGAATCGTTCTTTCAGGCCTGGAGGAGGTTCACAGATGCAGTTAGTGGATGTCCACATCATGAATACACGATTGATGTTCTCTTCCAGTTCTTCTACGAGGGGCTGCAGGAAGATGCACAAATTTTCATGGAGATGTTGGACAATGGAGCTTTCATGGAGTACACACCTGAGGATGCTTGAGAGCATCTAAAGTCCCTGAGTGAGGATGCTCCGACATTTGTAGGGACTCTAGAGGATTTGATGATGGAGCCATCAGAGCTTCCTAGTGGTGATGTGTGCAGAGATGGAGAGGACGAGCATACAGTTTTGGATGATCATGAGGAGGATGCAGTTAAGGACACAAGTTCAGAGATCATTATAACTGAGCCTGGATTGTGTTTCCCTCCAGTTCTATTCCAGCATCTTTCACTCCTCTCCCCGGTGGTTGCATATCATACCGAGATTGGTGCATCTTTTTAAGGGAGTAGTCATCCTTATACGTTAATTTCTTTTAATCATTTTGATGGCTATATTTGGGATGTTTTCATTCAAAATCATATGAGTCCCATATTTACTAACATAATCCATCTCATGCAGGACATATATGTATATTTGATGGAGATGCTGGGGATTGTGTTAGTAGCCGCCAGTGCTAAGCGTGGAGGAAGAATATTGGCAGAGGATCGCAAGGATATGATCGAGCAGCTTCCTCCCCTATTACATATTCGGGATCCACCATTTTCTAAGGTGTATTCCTTCCTTTAAGTGTAAATTAAAAATAAAATGACATTAGTTTGCTTTCACATGTTTTCTTTTTTTATATCATCTAGCATCGTTTTAATAAATCTAGTTTCCCTTCACACTTTGAGGACAAAGTTTATTTTTAGTTAGGGGTACTATGACGTTGGATGCTAGTTTGCTAGTTTATGTTTTTTTTAATAATAAAAAAAATTCATTCATCATCATCCATTCATCTTTAAGCATATCGTTTGGTTGCCTTCTCCTATGCCTTTTTTGCTTAGTCCCTAAAAGATTAATTCCATGTAATTTTTTTCGGATTATTATTTTGGTATCAAGCTTATGAATGTTTGATTGGCATGTTTTAATTTCTTTTCCATATGGATTCAAATGTTAATATGCAATGTATGAAACAAATCTATATGTCGTGATACTCACCTTGAAATAATTTGGGAAAAGTTTGGTGTAAGTAATTGCATGAGTTAGGATGAATGGCTTAGTTTTTGATTGGATAGGGTGTGGCCAACGGTTTATGCTTTGTTTCTCCTAAGTAGTGGGTGGATGAGTTGATAACTTGTGTTTACAATGAGAAATAGAGTTATAATAAGTGAATGTTTCTTCTAAGCAAGTTGAGTAGCCGGTGCCCCACGAAACATTGGGGAGGACGCCAAAGATGAGATTTAGGAGTCATTCTAGCCCTTTGTCTATATAGCGTTATCGTGTGTACATAAAGGTGGCCGTGTTTGCATCTCATAGCATTATTGCGTGAAAGCAAAACAAAAAAACATAAAAAAACATAAAAAAGAGAATACAAAAAAATAGAAAAAGAAAAGAAAAAGAAAAATGTATATTTTCCTGGTAATAGGATATATACGAAAAAAATGATGAATAAATGAGGGAATAAAAAACATGAGTGATGCAATCTCAAACTCCCACTACTTAGAAGAAATATTTTTCGTATTGGCCATTTCATTGAAGGTTGAAAAATATGATATGATTTGTGAAATGTCCTAACAAATGCATATAATGCTTACTACTTTGCTTTTCTTTGCATTAGATTGAGGAGAATGTCATATGTTGTTCATTTTCATGCAATGTGTATATTACTTTGAAATCAAGTTGGAAATAATTTTTGGAGGGTTGTCATGATAATATCTTGAGTTTGGTGCACATTTTTTCAATGGAATCCGAATTTATCGCATATTTTGCTAGGGACTAGCAAATAGCTAGTTGGGGACTGTGATTCAGTATGAATATTACATATTTATTCCCCCTATTACTGGGCATTTTGTGCATGAATATAGTTTAACTAAGCTTCATTATAAGCATAATTGAATTAAAATTGGTTTATGGAGCATATCGTTGATTTGTGCACAAAATACAGTTTTTAGCGATCTTTGTAGCTTTCCATTATTTTTTCATGTGCTCATAGTATTTTAGTGGTGCTACATCTATTTTTCTGTACTTTTTGGAGCTTGGTGGAATTTTCTACAATTTTTGGAGGCTTAAAATGATTTTATATTGATTTTGGTTCATGGTTTAATTCATATTATTATTATTTGGACTAATTTCTACACCTCATATTTTTCAAGTACTTATAGGTGCCTTAGGGAATTTCCAATATTTTCTGAGAATTTTCCTAAGCCTCTAGGTATTTTTCTTGAATTTTTGAAGGCGAAAAGCAATTTCTGAAAAATAAAAAGAAGCCCAGCAGGCCAGCCCAAATTCCACCAATTTGTCACTCTTAAGCTTATTTACATGACCAGAAGCCAAAGAGACAAAAAATGAAGAGACATGTGAATTTAATTTCAAATAAAGAGTGGAAGATGAAGAGGCCAAGATTTGATTGGTTTCATGTAATTTATTCTAAAATAAAGAATGTAAAATGAAGAGTCATGGAATTGATTCTCAAATAAAGAGTGGAGAAATGAAGAGCCAAGCACTATAAACCCCTTGGGATTCTAAGCCTATAAAAGTATGGGAGAGCTTCATCTTATGGCATTCCAATATATTCCATTTTATCCCATTGTAGTTCATTTTATAGCTTAAATAGAGAGGTTCTTGAGGGGCTCTTGGTGGGCTTGGAAGCACGGAACTTGGAGGAGCTTGGAGAAGAAAAAGGGAAAAGAAGAAAGGACTCATTTGTAGCAACATTTGGTGATCTCTTTCCTTTGTCTTTGGTTTTCATTTGTGCTTAATTGGGTTGTATTGATTTGATAATGATTTATATGAAGTTTTGTTTATCCATATGAATTGCTAAATTTCTTTGCTTGGGTTGTGATTTGCTATGGAACTTTTGTTCACATGTTGAGTTGGGTTCATTTGGATTGAATTATTTTTTATGTGGCTTAAATTTAAGTTTCTAATTTAACTCTCTCATATGAATCCAAAAGATTATATTAGAGAACCGATCATCCCAAAAGGATGAGTTTGATCTTCTCAAAAAGAAGTATCAACTTAATTTCCATGAGACCTAATTCTTAAGCCACTACACTATCCCATCATTTTAACTCCCAAAAGGATATCCCCGATGACGCTTCCCCAAAAGGGACGCCATTGAGTAATATAGAACCATAGCCCGTGACCGCTACCACTTCCAATTGTGACCCCAAAAGGGCTCCACAATTGAATCGTATTTCACACTTGCTTTCACCTCCAAAAGAGTATTTTCCAATGGTGCATCCCCAAAAGGGACATCATTGAGTTTAAGGGTTATATTCTCACACTTAACATTGATCCTAACAAACCCAAGATCCATGCATTCCTCCTCCTTGCCACTTGCCTATCCAATCCTCTATCCCTCATTTTCATAGAGTAGTTTGATACATTTTACCACACATACTTTCCTCCACCACATCTTGTTTAGTAGTTGGACGTTCTCACACCCTTAGCTATCTTTGATCGACTATGTGAATGCGACACGACTTGTCCCTGAGTTCGACCCTGGGCTCACCAGGTTATTTTGTATTGCTTCGACACCCTTTCACTTCAGGGGGAGATCATGTGCATCCTATTTGGATTGTGCACAATTTCAATTGAATCACATGACATCCATATTTTCCGATTACATTGAAAATATTATGGAAGTTTTTATGGATGATTTCTCGGTCTACGGAAGTGAGTTTGACTCTTGCTTGGAAAATCTTACTAAAGTCCTGAAAAGATGTCAACAAAACAATCTCACTCTCAATTGGGAGAAGTGTCACTTCATGGTCACGGAAGGTATAGTTCTCGGACATCTTGTTTCCTCGAGGGGAATCGAGGTAGATAAAGCAAAAATTGAGGTAATCGAAAAACTTCCTCCTCCTATTAATGTCAAGGGCATTAGAGGCTTCCTTGGTCACGCGGGGTTTTACCGCCGCTTCATCAAGGATTTCGCCTCGATTGCCCGACCACTTACTTCCTTGCTCGCTAAAGATGTTCCTTTTGACTTTTCAGGAGAATGCTTGCACGCTTTCAACACCTTGAAGGAAGCGCTAGTCTCCGCACCCATCATACAAGCGCCGGATTGGAGCCTCCCTTTTGAGCTAATGTGCGATGCTAGCGACCAAGCCATTGGAGCGGTATTGGGACAAAGAAAAGATAAGAAGCTTCATGCAATATACTATGCGAGCAAGACATTGGATGACGCGCAGAAAAACTACACAACCACCGAGAAAGAGCTTCTAGCGGTCGTCTATTCCATAGAGAAGTTTCGCTCTTACCTCCTTGGCTCCAAGGTGATTGTCCACACCGACCATGCGGCATTGAAGTATCTTTTAAACAAGAAGGAGGCCAAACCCCGGTTGATCAGGTGGATACTCTTGTTGCAAGAATTCGACCTAGAGATCAGAGATAAGAAAGGTACGGACAACGTCGTGGCGGATCACTTATCTAGGCTCATTCGCGACAAGGAGGATGAGAGCTTACCTATTGACGACACATTTGCTGATGAGAGGCTATATGCGGTAAGGACCGGGGAAGTACCTTGGTATGCGGACTTCGTCAACTACTTGGCTTGCGGAATCAAACCGCATGGGATGTCCACGCAACAAAGGAGGAGATTTATGCATGAGGTCCGTAGCTATTTTTGGGAAGATCCTTACCTTTTCAAAATATGCAAAGATAGTGTCATTCGTAGGTGCGTTTCTAAGGAGGAGGCAACGTCTATCATTTTGCATTGCCACGGTCTACCATGCGGGGGACATCATGCCGCCTCTAAAACCACCGCTAAGATCTTGCAGAGCGGGTTCTTCTGGCCGACAATGTTTAAAGACACCCACACCTTTGTAAAGGGGTGCGATAGATGCCAACGGACCGGGAATATCTCCAAGCGCAATGAAATGCCAATGAGGCCCATCCAAGAAATTGAGCTTTTTGATTGTTGGGGAGTAGACTTCATGGGACCATTTCCATCGAGCAATGGCAACAAATACATCCTATTGGCCGTCGACTACGTCCCCAAATGGGTGGAGGCAATTGCCACCCCCACTAATGATGCAAGGGTCGTCTCCAAATTCTTCAAGCAAAATATCTTCCCGCGCTTTGGAGTGCCGCGTACCTTGATAAGCGACAGGGGAAGCCACTTCATTGAGAACAAGTTTGAAGCCATGCTAAAGAAGTACGGGGTGAATCATAGAGTTGGCATGGCTTATCACCCCCAGACAAGTGGCCAAGTGGAAGTCTCAAATAGAGAGATCAAGCAAATTCTTGAGAAAACCGTGGATCGGTCTAGAAAGGATTGGTCAATGAAGCTAAACGATGCTCTATGGGCATATCGCACGGCTTTTCGCACCCCCATCGGTACCACACCGTTCCGACTAGTTTATGGGAAGGCTTGCCACTTGCCGGTAGAGTTGGAGCACCGCGCATATTGGGCCATCAAGACCTTTAACTACGACTACAAGAGTGCGGCGGTGAGGCGACTCTTGGACATCAACGAGCTTGATGAAATAAGGAGAGACGCCTATGAGAGCTCGAGAATTTACAAGGAAAGGACCAAGATTTTCCACGATGCCCGTATAACCGTCACGGACTTCAAGGTGGGAGACAAGGTCTTGCTCTACAATTCCCGGCTCCGACTATTTCCCGGCAAGTTGAGGTCACGTTGGTCGGGACCTTTCACCATCAAGTACACACAACCGGGAGGAGCTTTCGAGTTGGAAAGCAAGGATGGTGCCACATTCAAAGTAAATGGTCAAAGGCTCAAGCACTATTCCGAGGGGATCCCGACGGGCGAAACCAATAGAGTGTATTTGCTTAAAGAGCGATCGGACGATCTCTCGGACCTCCTTGATGAGGTGATAGAGGAGGCGATTCCTCACTCAATCGGTGCTCTTTTTGACGAAGAATTTGAAGTAGGCCCGGGTCTAGGCCAAGATGAAGAGAATAAAGATGATTCCCCCGACTTCTCCGCTGATGAAGATGAAGGCGACGCTGATGTCGCAAGGATTCGAGAGCTCTGCAAGCTCTCGAAATTAAAGTCTCCAAGGAAAGCTCCGCCGGTACGGAAATCGGCATCGCCGGTTAAGCCGTTGACCGGGGCAAATGCTAGCTTGGGGGAGCCTCCCCCCAACACCATTCGAGACAAGAGACCTCCGAGGGAGAACGCTACGCCGCCACGTCCAAATCCAAGCGCGCTCCACGGGAAGTTTGACGGGTGCATCTCATATGCACCAAACATCCCGCATTGATTGAAAATTATAGGGGGGTCGAGCTCACGACCTTAAACGAGCGCTTGTCGGAAGGCAACCCGACGGTTTTTGCTTTATTTTTACTTTTTCTTTATTTTCGTTTTAGAGATTTTTAGTATTTTGAGTCATTCGACCAAAAATTTCGTGATAACGGGTCCTATTTTTCTTGACAGGAGAGGAGATAGGTAGATCCATCATGAGGAGGATGAACGAGACGACGAGGAGCGCCCCAAGAAGGCGCTCGACGCTCAGGAGGAGGATGAAATCGACTGGAGGAAGAAAGACGGAGTTTAGAGCCAAAACGAAGACAAACAGCAGAAATTAAGGCTCACTCGGCCGAGTATACTAGTCACTCGGCCGAGTACACAAGTTCGTCCGGCCGAGCCGCTCACGAACGAGGGAAGTCTGCTGAACCCAACTCTCTGTTTATTTTCTTGATTTCGATATAACTGCTACTCGGCCGAGTATATATATTCACTCGGCCGAGTAAAACGGATACCCTCCTAGGGCGAGTCATGCCGAGTAGCTTGAGTCACTCGGTCGAATGGACTTACTCCACTCGGCCGAGGCTGGCAAAGCCACTCGGCCGAAGCGATATCGGGGAGAAAGTTTTTATTTGCCTCGCTCGGCCGAGTGAGACCGTCACTCGGCCGAGTCGTAACATTTTTATATATAAGCGGCGAGGGGGGCGCGGAATTCGAAAACGCAAATCCCCAATTCTCGCCCGCGCCCCTTCAGCTCCCACGCCCGATTCCCCCCCCCCCCCCCCCCCGCTCGACCCTCACTCGCCCGACCGCCGCTGCCCCGCCGCCGCTCGGCCCGCCACCGCCGGCCGAGCCCGCCGACGCCTCGCCCGAGTCGCCGCCGGCGGCGCACCGCCCGGTCACCTCCGGTTCGCTTGTTTTCACCATTTTCTCCTCTTTTCGTGTGTTTTTTGAGGATCCATGTGCTAAACGCCCCCCTAACCCAAATCAATTTCTATATCTATCCATTATACCCCTATTGCTCCATACATTTTGATTATTACTCGCTGATATCGCTTTTTCACGCGCAGGTTGCTTATTGGAGCTTAGGGGAGGCCAGGGGGAGCTTCTACGGGCTGCTCAGGACTGCGTGGAGGCACGGACTTCGCACGCTTCCACTGCTTAGCACTCGCGGCATGTTTGGGTATACTCTTTCCATTCTTTGTGCACACGCCGCACTTTTCACTTTTCGGCGCGCGCTCGGGGCCGATATGCCGCCCCGGACACGGCCGCGGACGAGGAGACCTTCCGCTAAGCGGAAGAGGTCGGATGACGTCGGCCCCGCCCATGAGGCGGAAGAGTCTCCTCCTCCTTCCCCCACACACGCCGTCCACCCAGCACAGCCTGCAGGCCCCGCACACCCCGCACAGCCTGCAGCGCACCCACAGCCCGCACAGCCCGCACAGCCACTCCCCGCCGCTGCACAGCCACCACCACCGGCTCCACTGGTCGGGCCGCTCGGGATTACGTTCCGAGACGACGCACACCGCGCCGTATTCGAGCGTATCTCCCAGCGCTCGATCGTACCCTCCAGGTTTGCACACCTCGCTGACCTAGGACGCCTGGGGGTACTTGAGGGGATGCTCACGTTGTACGACAACGTGGGCTGGCGAGATTTTCTGCAGGTGTCGGCGGATACTTTTACCCGCCCGACACTTGAGGTTTTGAGTTCGATCGCCCGGACCGATGAGAGATGCTCATTCCGGTTCATGGATCGAGAGTGCCAGGTCACTCTCGATATGATGAGAGCGTTTTTCTCTTGGCCCGCCGTCCCCGGAGCCGATCGCGGTTACGGCCCCACACATATCCCTCCACCCTCTTTCGACGCCGGTGCCTTCTGGGCACGTATCACGGGTCTCCACGCCGCCTTTGACCCTAGTAGGGCCAAGGCCTCGGCCATCGTACATCCCTGCCTTCGCATTGCTCAGCGCCTTATGGCGACGACATTTTTGGCCAGATATGAGCCGGGCACGATGTCTACGCCAGAGCTTTACATGCTCTACGCGATGACCCGTCCCAGAGCTCTATCTAGGGATGGAGATGAGCTTGTCCCCTCCGTCGTGATCGATATCGTGGCATGGTACTTAGACCGCATCATGGTATCGGTGGGCGCTCGCTCACCGATATGCTGCGGCGGCCTGATTACCCTGCTGGCTCTTATGACCGGCGAGGACTTCCCCGACGACTTGCGACGCGTCCCGGGCCCCACCTCTTTGTCGATAGATGTTATGGCCCGGATGAAGATGCTTCGTCCGCATGGTGAGCGTCACTGGGTCTGGTTGCACGGCCCTTTCAGTGCCGACTACATGATTCTCCCGAGCCCAGCTCGGACCCAGATTGCACCGGCCCACGTTGACTGGCTCCCAGCGATGGATGTCCTCATCCCCGCTGCGTACGTGCTCGAGGCCGAGGAGGCCGAGCAGGCCCACGCTGCCCACACTGCCCTGGCTGCTCCCGCAGACCCTGCTGCACACCCTGCCGAGCCTGCTGCCGACCCCGTCGACCCTGTGGCCCCTCAGCCTGTTCCTGACGTTTCCGCTGCTCTTGACACTTCTGTCCCCACCTCTGCCAGTGTCGAGAGTACTCTTGCTGAGCCCACTTCCACCACTGTCACCACTTCCGAGGCTGTCCCCACCACTCCCGCTGCCACCTCCGGCCCTCTGTCCGTCGAGCCTCTTTGCTCCGCTCTCCCCGAGCGCCCGCAGACCTTTGTTGAGAGTGGAGAGCCCTCGTTTGCCGCGGTCGTGGAGACCATGGCTAGCATGATCTCCGCTGGGATTGCGCCTTTTGGTCCACACACTTCCGCCCCAGCGGTAGATTCCTCTGTCTCCACAGCTGCCGTATTCTCTGAGAGCGTCGTGGCGTCAGTCCACACTTCTGTGCCACTGACCTCTCTAGCCGCCTCGCAGCCGCTTTTGTACTCTTCTTTCACTGCCGCCGCCTCTACTTCTCACCGCCCGCCCCGGCCTCACACTGAGGCCCGGCCCACATTTCCAGGCGCGGCACCTTTCGTCCCCTTCCCTGCTGAGCCCGTTACATACTCCACTCGCGTACGCCAGCCTCGCCCTGCGCAGCCCCGACAGGTGCGTCCCTCTGCACCACCCCCGCCCGACACTGTACTGCAGAGCATACGTGCTCTTGAGTTGGCGGTGAGTGGTCTTAGAGGAGACCTTAGGACCCTGTCCTCCACCGTCTCTGCGATGGCTGGACGCTTTGACCTGATCCCTCAGATCCACTACTGCCTGACACAGATCTTAGAGCGTCTTCCGCGCGTACCCCCACCCACCCAGCAGGTTCCCACACACACTTCCACACACACTAGACCTGCTTCCACTTCCACGCCCACCCCAGCTCAGCAGCCTACACCACCACCACCACCTCCTCCGCCTCAGGACGGAGACGGCGCGGCACCGCCTTCTTAGGCACTCTTGATGCCTTGATCCATTCCTGTCGTTGTGCTGCCCGTCTCTGCTGGGTCCTGATGCACTTTTGTCCACCCCCCCTCCCCTCACTTATTTTGGGATTATATTTTTGATCATATCTATTTGTGCATATCATATCATATCTACTTGGGATTCTCATTTTGATCACATCTATATATATCTTTTTTTGGGAGAGAGGGAGAGTTCTGGGTGCCATATTTATTTTCGTATCACTCCTAGCTGTGCATGCATCATTTCCGCATCATATTTTCATTTCTTATTTTTCCTTTTATTATATTTTTTCTTCCCATCATGCATGCATCCTCACTTGCCCCTCACATTACTTATCTCTCTGTGTGCCACACTTTGCACATTGAGGACACTGTGCCGTTTAGCTTGGGGGAGTGAGTTCTCACGTTCTTTTTCGATTTGCCACCTTTATTTTCAGTTTCTCACCCCGTTTTTCACTTTTGCACTCATTTTTCTTTTATTTTTCTTTTATTTTGCCATGCATCACGTTTTTCTTATTTTCCTGTGTGCCGCATCGCATAGTTCTATTTTCCTTTTATCTTTACTTCTTTCTTTTTCATCTCATGCTAGAGATGAATTTTCTGTGATGATGTCTACGTGGAGCTAGCTTATTCTATATGCAAGCTATATTTGTCATGTCTTAGATTTCATTTCTGATATCATATGCTATGACTTGCTTTGCATTTAGGAGTAGTAACCCACACTTTTTCCTCATGAAAATGGATGAAATTTTATTATTAGCTGAGCCTGAATATTCATATGTATGCTATCACAGAAAACACACCAAGATTCACGCATTGAATGCCTATATCTGGAGTACTGATTTCTTTTCCTTTATCACTTCTATATGCATGAATTGTACACTTCACTTCAGGATGATTGAATGATGATTAGCTATGATATATCTGGATTAGTTAGCTTTTTTGTGATCGAAACTGAGTAGATTAGATTACCCTGCTGAAGTTGTCGTGCATGTCTTATAGAGTGAGCCGAGAGTTATATTTATTTCTTTCTCCACAAATCTTGAACATCATTTCTCTACTTTTAAAAATCATTGGTGAATCTCCCCTTAGTGATTCTATTTTATGGCATTTCCCCCGCTATTAATTCCTAGCTCCAAACCTCTTATTCTAAAAAATATATAAAAGAGAGAAGAACATTCTTGTATATAATTATCTCTCTTTGAGTTGGGATCATTGTATATATGATTTAAAAAAAAGGAAAAAAAAGAGAAAAAGAAAAAGAAAAGAGGAAAAATCCTCAATAAAAGATCCCATCTCACTTTCTTTCTTTCTTCTTTCTCTTCTTTGCTTTTGGAGCTATTAAAAAATGGGGATGTAAATATTTTTGTGCCACCACGCTTATAGATAAGCTTGGGGGAGGGGATCCATTGATGTGTGAGAGAGTGACTACTTGACATTGCACGACAACCTAGGCTAAGTAATATTCTATACTCGGTGAGATTGTTTCTAGCTTTACGAAATCCAGAAATCTAAGCCTAGCGTTCATTTCATGAAATCCGTACTTTTCTATTCTATCTATTCTATGATGTGATACTCTTATACTCCAGATAGAAAGCGTTCAATTGAAAAGTGTGTGATCTGAGATTTGTATACCGCTTTAGATGATTCAGGCGATGTTAATTTTAAAATTATTCCGTTTTTCATGATTATACCGTTGTTCATGGGTTTTCTATTTTCTACTTGCACTATTATACTATGATATCAAAATGAGGTTCTTTGACATGTATTTCTCGCTCGATGCATGCTATAAGAGTAAGTGAAACCCACGTCCTGAGAAAATGATCTAGCATCCTACCTCTTTCCTTCTTTCTTTCTTTCTTTCTTTATTTTCATTTGGTTTTCATTCTTCTTCGTTTTTTCATTTTTTTTCGTTTTTCGCCGTTTTCGTTTTCCGAATCCACCGGGTTCGCCTTTTACTTATCTTCCTCGAGGACGAGTAAGAGGCAAGCTTGGGGGATTTTGATCACTCCTTATTTTACACCTTTTTTCCGCATATTTGCATGCCATTTAGATCGCCCAAATCATGTTTTTCACGATATATCGACGATATTGCGATGCTTTTCACGATTTGTTGTTTTTGTCGCATTTCAGGTGATTTGGCGCGATTTGGAGTGATCTCGAGATGCGCTTACTCTAGACGGCCACCGACGACCTCCCCGAGGGGTATTTTGCTGTTGGAGAGGAGCGGAAGAAGAATGGACGTCGCAGGAGCGACGAGGAGGCCAAAATAAGCAGAATGGGCATTTTTTGTGTCCCACTCGGCCGAGTGGAGGAGCCACTCGGCCGACCAGCGAGACACTGCTCGGCCGACCCGTTCAGACACGATTTCCATGTGTACTCGGCCGAGTGACGGAGACCACATCGGCCGAGTGACGATACCACGTCCGCCCGAGTGGCGCCCAGACGAAGCCCCTCCAAAATATCGAAGTTACTGTTTTTCGGCCATCTGAGCTTCAGAAGACCCACTCGGCCGAGTGTTAAACCACGTCCGCCCGAGTGCAGTGAAGCCATCGGCCGAGTGACGATAGCTCACTCGACCGAGCCGCCCCCGAACTGAAGACCCCTGAAGCCCCCGACTTACTGGAAAATTGACAGGGTTTTCACTCGGCCGAGCGACTTTTGTTACTCGGCCGAGTGTGATGCGCTGCCTGTAGCGAAATTTGCGGAAAACAGGCTGTGCAGGGGCGTTTTGGTCAGGATTTTTGGACGATTTTGAGGGCTATTTAAGCCCTGTTTTTACCCTAGTTTAGAGAGCCATCTCTTAGATTTTTTGCAGCTTTTTGAGACTACTTTTTGCTTTATTATTTGTGATTAGAGAAGATGGAAAACTTGGATTTTTGTTGGATTAATTGAAGAACTACATTGGTTTGCATCTCTCTTCCCCCAAAAACTCTATTTTTATTGTTTATATCATTGTTGTGATGAATTCCATTGCCTATTTCATTGATTATTTTTGTGCTATTGCTATGATTTGTGAGTAGTCTCCACGTCTTGGGGCGTGGGGATGAACCCTACGAGCCATATTTCCTATTTGTGATAAATTGGTAGAAATTGTGCTAGAATCAATAATTAGAGATTAGATTGGGATCGAATTACTACGGATAGCTAGGTATTCATATCAATTGGGATTTGCAAGAGATTGGATCCCAATTTGATAGGAAGCCCTAGAAATCCGAATTGGGTTGGAGTCGGATTTTCGAAGTATCGGTTTGCAAGAGATTGGACCGATACTAGGATCTCCGGTTGCAATTCCGTGCCGATACCCGTTTGCAAGAGATTGGACGGGTAGGAACTATCCTAATTTAGATTGTGAACCGAGTTTGCAAGAGATTGGGCTCGGTGCACGATTGAACGATGATGTTGATCCTAATGCTAGTTTTCCTAGGCTAGGGTTTGCAAGAGATTGGACCCGACCCTAGGATAGCTATAGACCGGCAACAGCGCGAGAGCGTGAGCTTGGTTCTACATTCAGTTGCAACTAGTTCATCTAAATTCTCATTCTAGCAATTTTGATACCGACGAACCACATTTATGAAATACGGTGAGTAGCGGGAATTCCCCATTCCCTAGACGTTCTTTATTTGATTTGATATTTTGCACATTTGTCTGACAATTGTGACAGGATCGCCCAAGGCAAATTTCATTCTTAAATAGCCAGGTTGATTAGGAGCAAGCACGGGCATTCGTCCTCCCTGTGTTCGATACCCGCTCGCCGCTATAACGTGCGCTTGCGGTAAAACTACAACCGTTCTTTGGGTGTATACTCAGGACCGATCAGCGGTGCGTTACAGGTTTTTGTGGTGGCACATGCAGGTCATGCATCTGCGAAAATTCAGAACAATAGGAACGCTATCATTAGCCAAACATCTAGAGTAATCGTGTGCACGAGATTAATTCGGGGTTTTCTTGTCTCAGAATGGCAGTAAGACGTAACGCCCGACATGGACCCAGAGCTACCGAAGGCAGAGATGATGACATCCACCAGATGCTTGGAGTCATGAGAGAGATGATGGAGGTTCAACACCATCTGGTCCATCAGGGACGACAGGCTGCACCAGTTGCACCACATCATCCCCACTTTGAGTCTGAGGCCAAGCAGTTTCGAGATATGCGTCCGAAGAGCTTCTATGGAAGAAATGGTCCACTAGCGGCTGAGAAATGGCTTTGTAGTACTGAGGACGACTTGGGTCTTGCCCAAGTCAATCCGATCGATTGGGTGGAGCTAGCCAAGAAGCAGTTGACGGATAATGCCCGCAACTGGTGGGATGCTGAGGAGACCAGGTTGACCAAGCCTATTTCATGGGCTACCTTCCGTCAGAGGTTTGATGCCCAATATTTTCCCAAGGCTGCAAAGAGAGAGATGCAGCAACGCTTCATCAACATGGAGCAAGGCACCATGACTGTCGATGAGTACGTGGCCGAGTTTTCCATGCTGAGTCGCTTTGCCTTACCCTGGTGGCAGACCCATAGGACTGTGCCCATCGCTTCCAGCAGGGCTTGGATCTAGACATATAGGCTTCGATGTCTACGAGCACATTTACTACTTATGAGGAAGTCCTGGTAGCAGCGAGGAAGCACGAGCTGATCGTGAATCAGAAGAAGGCGTGTCAGGCAGGCAAGCGCCCGATGGAGATGCAGAAGAGTGTACCTAGGTCCGGTGTTCGTCCAGTCCAGACTACTCAGTTCAAGAGGCCATCTACTCTTGTCCCCAACCGAGCTCAGCTGACTTGTCGCTACTGCGGCAAGCTTGGACATGTGAAGAAAGACTGTAGGAGGATGTTGAATCAATGCTTAGTCTGTGGATCACCTGATCATACTGCAAGGGACTGCCCCCGCGGCACCCGACCCACACCTGCTAGAGCACCTGGACTTGCTCAGCAGATAGTACCTATGCCTGGACAGCATGGACTGCCTTCTGTTCCATAGAATCAAGCCTTTCAGTAGGCCAACCAGTCGAAGCGCCGGGCATTCACTATGACAGCTGTTGAGGCTGAAGCTGAGGATGACATGATCGCAGGTAACATCTTGACTAGTCTTTTCTTTATCCACACCTTCATGTTTTCTAAGTTAGATCACCACGCTTAACTTAATTATATTATATCATAGGTGTCATCTTAGTTTCATCTCACACAGCCTTGACCCTGTTTGATTTTAGGGCTTCCATGTGCATCATATCCTGGTTTGTGGTTGAACATTCGATTCCCACTTACACTCTTCCCAAGTGTTGGAATATCACAACTTTGAATGGAGTAATAAAGGTTGCATTAGGATGCAGACTATGCCCGTCGGTGATTAGTGGACACGAATTATATGCTGACTTCATTGTCCACGATCTACCTAACTTCAATGCTATTCTTGGCATTGATTGGTTAGGATCTTTCTATGACACGATCGACTGTCACATGAAGAAAGTGGTATTCGAAATTCCTAACCACCCAGTGTTTGAGTTCATCAGTGGAGGTCATTCAATTGGGCCTGTCAAGTTCCAGGCCCAGCCAAATAGATTGACGGTTGCATCTATGATAGATAAACCGGAGAAGCCTACAGTAGTGAGAGATTTCTAAGACATCTTCCCTGAAGACATTTCTCGATTGCCTCCCTATCAAGCGTTGGAGTTCGGCGTTGATCTTATGCCAAGAGCTTAACCAATTTCGAAGGCGTCGTACCGTATGCTCCTGCAGAGCTGGAAGAGCTGAGGAAGCAGTTGGATGAATTGTTGCAGAAGGGTTTCATTCATCCCAGTGTATCTCCCTCGGGTGCACCTGTCTTGTTGGTGAAGAAGAAAGACGGATCGAGGAGAATGTGCATTGATTACCGAGAGCTGAATCAGATCACAGTGAAGAACAAGTATCTGTTGCCTTGCCTTGATGATATCTTTGACCAGCTTGGTAGATTGAGAGTATTTTTGAAGTTGGACCTCCGAAGCGGATACCATCAAGTGAGGGTCAAGAAGGAAGATGTGCCCAAGACAGCTTTTCGGACCAAGTACGGGCATTATGAGTTCGTTGTCATGCCATTCGATGTGACCAACGCTCCTGTTGTGTTCATGAATCTCATGAACATTATCTTTTATATTTCCTGGATAAGTTTGTGGTGATCTTTATAGATGACATCCGAGTGTACTCAAAGTGCGAGGAGGAGCATGTCGAGCATTTGAGGATGGTCTTGGAAACGCTCCGTCGTCATAAACTATATGCCAAGTATAGCAAATGCAAATTCTGGCTGGACAGAGTTGCATTCCTTAGGCATGTAATATTAGGAGATGGCATTTCAGTGGACCCGGAGAAAGTTAGAGCAGTCAGTGAATGTCCTACACCTCGATCGGCATCGGACATTAGGAGTTTCCTTGGATTGGCCGGATACTATCGTAGATTCATCAAGGACTTCTCGAGAATAGCTGAGCCTATAACGAGATTGACGAGGAAGGGTTTTAAGTTCAGTTGGTCATATTCTTGTGAGCAGGCCTTTTGTACATTGAAGGAGAGACTGACTACTGCATCGGTATTGGTTATTCCGGACAGAAGCAGAGGCTTCGAGATATTCTGTGATGCATCTGGCAAATGCCTTGGATGTGTTCTAAATCAGCACAAATATGTGGTCGCTCATGCTTCGCGACAGTTGAAGGTCTATGAGAAGAACTATCCGACCCAGGTTTTGCAGTTAGCCGCTGTCGTCTTTGCATTAAATATCTGGCGACATTTCTTACTGAGTGAGAAAGTGAAAATTTTCACTGATCAAAAAAGTTTGAAATACATATTCACTCAGAAGGAGCCGAATATGAGACATCGTAGATGGTTGGAGTTGATGGCTGACTACGAAATCGACCTTCAGTATCATCCGAGGAAGGTGAATGTCGTACACAATGCTTTGAGTCGACTACCTGAGGTGATGATTCTTACAACTCAGTGGAGGTTGCAGCGGGACCTGTGAGAATTGAATGTTGAAGCTGTCCTACCCGGAGTCACTTCATCATTGATGAGCATGCAGATTCAGTCGATAATTGTGGATCGGATCAAGGCTGCTCCAGCTGGAGATATTAAGTTGAAGAAGATCAAAGAGCAGGTTGAAGCATGACTCTGGACCGATTTTCTTATTCACGAGGATGGATCCCTGAGATATGGGAGTAGGATCTGCGTACCTGTAGGAGATATTAGAGAGGAATTAATCAATGAGGCTCACAGTTTGCCTTATTCTATTCATCTTGGAGGTGCGAAGATGTATAAGGATCTTCGTCAGAATTTCTGGTGGCACGGGATGAAGAGAAGCGTGGCACGGAGCGTTGCCAAGTGGCTTGTATGTCAGCGGGTGAAGGGTGAACATCATCGCACTACTGGACTGCTACAACCTCTGCCGATTCTGGAGTGGAAGTGGCAACACATCACGATGGACTTCATGACTGGCCTACCTCAGAGCAACAAGCAAAACGACGCAATCTGGGTCATCGTTGATCGATTGACCAAGTCTGCGCACTTTATACCTTTCTAAGTGGGACAATCCACAGAGATACTGGCAAGGAAGTATATGGAGGTAATAACCTAACTCATACCTTTATAATTTCTTTCTAGTGCGAGTTGTGATGTGAATTATGTTATGTAGGAGATCGTACGATTGCATGGAGTCCCCGTAAGCATTGTATCAGATCGAGATACGAGGTTCATGTCTCAGTTCTGGAAGAGTCTGCAGACCAATCTGGTACCAGTCTGAAATTTATCAATGTGTATCACCCATAGACGGATGGCCAGTCAGAGCAGACAATTCAGATTTTGGAGGATATGCTGAAAGCCTGTATGCTGGATTTCAAGGGCTCATGGGAGGATCATCTACACTTGGTGGAGTTCTCCTACAACAATAGCTACCAGGCGAGCATTGGCATGTCGCCATTTGCTGCTCTCTATGGGAGGAAGTGTTGATCACCACTGAGTTGGGATGACATTGAAGATAGAGAGCTTTTGGGACCGGAGATGATAGTAGAAGCGGTTGATGTTGTGTGAGATATCAGGGACAAGCTTTAGATTTCTCAGGACCGTTACAAGTATTGGGCAGATGCTAAATGGTGTCTTCTAGAATTTCAGCCGGGAGATCACGTGTTTCTGAAGATCTTTCCGAATCGAGGAGTGATCCGCTTTAGGAAGTGAGGTAAGCTCAGTCCGAGAATCATTGGACCCTTTGACGTGCTAGAGCGAGTTGGAGAGGTAGCTTATCACTTAGTCATGCCACCATCTTTGGAGGGAGTTCATGACGTCTTCCATGTGTCGCAGCTCCGTCGTTATATCAGCGACCCCTCTTACGTTGTGGACTACTCTGAGATTACAGTCCGTCCGAATCTGACGTATGAGCAGCAGCCAGTACAGATCCTTGACAGACGTCAGAAGACGCTCAGGAACAAGATCGTTGATCTTGTTAGAGTGATGTGGCGGCATGACTCACCAGGAGAGTCCACTTGGCAGAGAGAAGAAGAGATGATAGAGCGCTACCCTCATTTGTTTTTTGATCAGTAGATGCTAGAAATTCTGAGGGCAGAATTTTCTATAAGGTGGGTAGGGTGTAACGACCACTTTCTGGTCGTACGTATTTTAATGTGTATTTTGTTTCGTATGCGTATATTTTTATTTCACTATTATTATTATTTTCCATAGCTCAGATGCATGACCGGACCCCATATCCACGATCCCCTCAACATCACGATCGCCTCAGTATTTTATTTATAAATTTTGGATGTTGAGGGACCAATCTGCAATAACCTCATCATTAATTATTAAAATATCCTTTTTAAAATTTGAATTTCGAATTCTGATTGAGTTCTATACGTTTTAAAAAACAAATCTTATAATATCAAAACCAAAACCTAAATCCTATTATATCCCAATTGCCCCCACTTTCCCCAGTCTGGTGCAAACATCTCTCACCACGTTTCCCTAAATATCTCTCCCACGTGATCATCTCTCCCCCCTAACTTCCCTACAAAGCCAACAAGAGAACTGTCTTTCACGCAACAAAGCACCCCAGCCCTACAAATATTAAAACCCAACAAATATTAAACCTAAACAAAAGAGCCCTACACCCATTCTCTACATACAGCAGCCGCACAACCCACCCTTAACCCTAAGCCTGCGCGGTCACCTCCCCTCTCAACCACGCAAGTGATCGCGCCTGGATATACACCCAGAAAACGACAGTAGTCTTACCGTAAGTGCACAGTGAAGCAGCGAGCGGGTATCGAACTCAGGGAGGACAATTGACAGTACTCTATCTTGATCACCTAGCTATTGATGGTAGAATGGAATGGTTTTGGGAATGTTGTTACAGTCGTTTCAAATAACAAATAGAATTCAATATAATAAAAGCTTCTAGGGCTAAGGAATCCCCACTACGGACCGTCATTTATCCTTGTGGATCGTGAATCTCAATGTTGCAAGGCTTGAATTAAAGTGAACTAGTCGCAACTAAATGTAGAACCAAGCTCATGCTCTCGTGCTATTGCCGATCTATAGCAACCTAGATTAGAGCCCACTATCGTGCAACCCCTAACCTAAGCCACTAGCATGAAGATCGACATCATCGTCTAATCGCACCTCGAGCCCACTCTCGTGAAAACTCGAGCTACGATTTAGGTTATGATAGTTCGTATTCATCCAATCTCTTGCAAACCAATATGAGTATAGATTTATAATAAAAATCCTAGCTTTGGTTCAATCTCTTGCAAACCAAGTCTAGAGAATCTCGATTATAAACCTAAATCGAATATGTAGGCCTTCACATCGATTGAAATCCAATCTCTTGCAAACCCCAATCGGTGGAAATTCCTAGCTATTCGTAGTAAATCAATCACAACCTAACCGTTTACCAATCCTAGCAACAATTTAATTCATTCATCACAATTCTAAGATTGGGTCAATAGGGTTCATCCCCATGCCATAGAACGACGGAACTACTCACAATTGATCATATCAATATCAGAAATAACGAATAAGATCATAGCACAATTCATGATTGAGAGAAAACAATTCATAAAAACTAGAAATTTAGCTAGAAAGAACAAACCAAACTGCGCGTCTTTGATCTCCAGCTGAGAATTACAATAAGAATAGCCGTCAAAATTAAATTCAAGTCTCTTCTAAAACTAGGAATAAAACTAGCCTTAAATACAAGTCAAAATCATCCAGAAAGTCCTGACAGAATTGCCCCTGACGCAGCCAAAAAACCTAATTCGCGTAGCAGTCGGACTGCGGCACTCGGCCGAGTGGAACATGTCACTCGGCCGAGTGACAGACCCTGATAAAAAAACAGAGAATCGGGGATTTTTGGGGGTCTGTCACCCTGTCATACTCGGCCGAGTGGAGTTAGTCATTCGGTCGAGTAGGCTTTCTCACTCGGCCGAGTGAGTCTTCATAAATTTCTAGTAAGGTGGCTGAGATTTCAGGAGAAAACCATGTCATACTCGGGCGAGTAGATCTTTTTACTCGGCCGAGTGAAATTTCTTGCTCGGCCGAGTGAACTTTGAATCTAGGCGATCTCGTATCTGTTCTACTCGGCCGAGCGCAGTCTTCACTCGGTCGAGTGAGCTATCTGCTTGGCCGAGTGAGCTTCTTCTGTGGCTCTTTCTTCTCCTCCTCGCTTCCTCGTCGATCCTATCGAACTTCTTCCTCTTTTGCTCATCCTATATCGCTGCTGGCTCCTCCATAAGGTCCATTGATCTCATTTTCACTCCAGATCACTCCATATTTCCTGAAATACGACAAAAACAAGAAATAGTGAAAAGCAACTTGATATCGTCGAATAATCGTGAAAACGCAACATGGGGCAATCGTAACAACATGAAAACATGCAGAAAAAAGGTGTAAAATAAGGAGTGATCAAAATCCCCCAAGCTTACCTCTTACTCGTCCTCGAGGAAGATGTGTAAAAGGCGAACCCGACGGGTAAAAATAAGGAAAAAGAAAAAAGAAGAAAGAAAAGAAAACGAAGAAGGTGGTGCTAGATCATTTTCTCAGGACGTGGAGCTGCTTACTCATATAGCATACGAGGAATAAAAACATGCCAAAGATTTTTATCTCGATATCATGATCATATAAAGATGCATTCGATATAGAAACCCAAGAATATCAAAACGATATGAAACATGAAATCATTCTAGAATTAGCATCGTCTGAGGCATCTAAAGTAATATACATAATCATAGATCGCACACTTTTCAATTGATCGCTTTTTACTTGGAGTATAAGAGGTATCACACAATATGGAGCAATAAGAATAGAAAGGAATGTTGTTCATGAAATGCATGCCAATTCTCAATTCCTGGACTTCGTAATTCTCCTAGTAATCTTCCCGAATATAGAAAATTGCCTAGCTTAGGTCGTCATGCCCAGACAAATAGCCACTCTCTTACACATCATTGGATCCTCTCCCCCAAGCTTATCTATAAGCGTGGTAGCATCAAATAAAACAATACAACTTTTCCCCATTTTTTGAAGCTCCAAGAAGGAAAAAAATAAAAGATGGAAGAAAGGAAAGAGAGAAAGAAGTGGGATCGTGTATAAACATATGACCTTCTTTTTTTTTCTTTTTTTTCTCTTTTCTCCCTTTTTTCTTTTTTTCTCTTATATATATATATATATATATACACACACACACATACACACACACACACACACAATAAGAATCCCACATCAAAAATAGAGAGATATGCATGTATTTTTCTTTTGATTTTAGTGTATGGAACTTGGATTTTATAGCAGGGGGAAGATGACAATATAAGACTTGCTAAAGGGAGATTCACCAATGATTTTAAGTATAGAAATGATGTTCAAGATATGTGGAGAAAGAAAAATATGCAACGCTCAGTTCGCTCTTGAGAATGTGAATGACAACTTTCAGCAGGGCAATGTAATCTATTCAGTTTGAATTCGAAAAGTAAACTAATCCAGTTATATCAAAATGGCATACATTCAATCAACCTGAAAGTAAAGCGTACAATTTTCATGCAAAAAGAAGTGATAGCAGACAACAAAGCAATGCTCCAAATTTAAGCAATCAATGCGTGAATCTTGGTGTGTTTTCTATGAGAAGTATACAATATAAATTATCAGACTCAGCTAATGATAGAATTTCATTCACATTCATATAATAAAGATGTAGGTTACTATTCTCGAATGCATGACATAGTATAGCATATGATATCTGAAATAAGAACGATGGCATGACAAGATAATATGCATATAGAGGTAAGCTAATTCCACATCATCATCATCACAGAAAATTCATTTCTAGCAGAAAGGACAAAAGAAATAAGGATAAAGGAAAAATGGAACTACTATACGTATGCAGCACACGCAGAAAATAAGAAAACATGATGCGTGAGAAAAAATGAAAAAGTGGGTGAAAATAAGTGTAAAATAAAGAAAGGTGAAAAAATAAAAATAAAAATGAAGAAAACGAAAAGTGCGTGAGACACTCACTCCCCCAAGCTAAACTGCACAGTGTCCTCAATGTGATAAGTGTGGCACAAGGAGAGATATGATATGGGAGGGGTGGGTGAGGATGCATGCATGATAAAATATGAAAATGGAAGAAAATGAGATGAAAATGCATGTGATGAGTGCAGAGATCATGGTGCAATGTAAGGGTCCCAAAAATATCTCTTCTCTCCCAAGATGATATGACAAATCTGAACAAAATATGACCAAAATGTGTGGGTAGGAGTCAGAAGTTGATTCGGGTTGAATATTGCATATTAAACACCCTATTTAGCCCTATTTTGTGCTTATATGTTGCTTAATTGGTCTCTAAAATGTTCGTATTTTGAATATCATCATTTATTAGAGAAATCACTTGATTTGAGCACAAAACAGCAATAAATTTAGTATTTCTGTACTTTTTATATTTTTCGTGGCTAGATCTCAATATCATGATTCCAACGACTATTTATTTGTATTTTTCTGAGATCTGTGCTAATTACTGTGAATTTTTGAATGCAGAATACCAATAAAATAAAGAAATACGCAAGAATCTTTGCGCAATACGTGGCGGCCATCTACGCTCTCCCGCCCGCATCCAATGGCATCAGCGAGACGGGCGACGCGGCTATGTATCGATCGTTGGATGATGATCCAACGATCTTGATCGAAGCGGAGACTAGCGAAGCCGCCGGCGATGGAACAGACGACGTGGCCATTTCACAACCGAGCGATCGACATCCTACGGCCACAAGCACTCCTGCATTTTGAATCGGAAAGCAAGCGACATGGACGAATGGGGATCGTTGGATTACGATCCAACGGTCGGTTTAATTCCGAATCGTATTCGGACGAAGCGAGTTCAGCGCTTCGAAGCAGGCGGGGCGCGGATCTTGGAGCACACGTGGCACGCCCAGGAACGATCCCGCTAGGATCTAGCGGCCAGGATTTACAGCGGCTTTGTGGGTGCGGGTTTAAGTTGATATTGGAGTGGGTTTCGACCCGTTAAGCACAGTAAAACCCGCAATGCCTCTATATACCGTATTTCTAGGGTTTTTGAGCGTATTCTGGCGTATTTTGGGCTCTAGGAGCCGTATTTCGCCATGAAATTTGGAGGCCCATGGGACAGAGGCTAGATCTATTATCTGAAGGAGATTTGGGGCTATTTGGATAGAATTGGTGATATTTTTCCTAACTTTAGCCTTGTATTTTGCGTATTTGGCTTAGAATTGAAGTATTATTCGCGTATTTTGAAGTTTTTATGATGTATTTATCTATGAATACTGATTATAATCTCTCCATGCGTGGTTAATCTTCATACGTGTTGGTGTTGATGTGGTTAGGATGCTGTTATCATTGATTTTGCTATCTTTTCGCCCTATTTGCATTGTATAATCGCGTATTTTGCTAGTTTCTACACGTATTGTTCAAGTATTATCGTTGTTGATGTACTTGTTGACCTGCCCCCAGGCGGCTGCGCGCTAGATGTGTGCAATGATACGATTGGGGGCGTGAAATTTAAATATTTGTAACCGCAAGAGCACGGTGTTTTAGTGTGGCTTGGGGGTTGAACTCAGGGAGGCGTGGATGTGCTTGTGTCAAAGAGGATCAAAATCACCCCATGGGCGAGCTAGCCCAGATCGAATGATGGGTTGTCACGGTAAAGGAATGCAAGTTATAGACAATAGAAAGGAAAAACCCGGGACTTTGGTATTCACCCTAACGAGCGACTCTCGCCGATACGGCCTACGGGTAGGTTAGCGATCGGAATTAGGGTCTAATGGTGAGACGTTGACTCTGAAAGTGGTACCGGCGTCCCATAGGCCCGATATTCCGGTCGGTGCCTATGATGATACACCGGACTTCCCAGGTTCGATCAGTGGGCACTCCCATGTCCATTAACACTGATCGACTCCGGGAGCACTGAGCTCGCAACGATAACTCCCAACGTCTCATCCTGCCGCTCCCGCGTGCTAGGATTCGGCGTCTACGCTAAGGGCGTGAGCTATGGCTAGGGAGTCAACCGCCAAGTTTATTCCCCCTTGGCCCAACGGTCAAAGGCGGTCTTTTTTCGCCGATGACAATAAAACACCCCGTGTAACCGTTAGATTCCTAATCCCTATCGATTTCCTAGCCCTATGGACGCATCAGGAAGAGCCCACGAAGGGGTTTCCGCCAAAATCCCAGATTTGGGAACTACTCACACATATTTAGTAAAAAGTGATCTAAACAGAAATCGACCGTAAAAATCATGATCAGACAATAGAAATGTAATGGTAGTAAAGAAATTAAGATAATACTAAAGTTTGACAAAGATCTGAAAACTTACAAAAACTGGAAAATTACAGCCGTCACAAAATGAAGAAAACAACAAAATTGGTACCAGTCATTTTTTTAACTGCAACCATAACCAACTCCCGAATCTGGGAAACCTAGGGTTCTATATATAGAAAACGACATCACCCGATCGGTTGACAAGTCAACCGATCGGGTGAGTCGCTTCACAAATTTACAGTGCGATGCGGAACTTCACCCGGTCTCCATCACCCGGTCGGTTGACATATGAATGTGACCGGTTGGATCTTGGTGCCGTCGGGTGAGGAGGCCGGTTGAGCTGACCGTGTCTTGGCCTTTGAGATTCGGCTACAGATGAACCGATCGGGTGAAGGTCACCCGATCGGTTGGCAATTAGCTTCGATTTCCAGAGGGTTTGAGCTTTTGACCCGGTCACTGAACCGACCGGGTGACTTCTCGTGAGCTCCAAGCTGCGTCCGGGTGGTGCACGCGTGCATCACCCGAACGGTTGAAGATGATCAACCGATCGGGTGAGGGGAAGAAATATGCTATCTTCGTTGTTTGACCCCATGGATCACGCGTGACTCCTCCCGTTGCTCTGGGGACACATGATATCATCGTTTTATGCCCCATATGCCAGTAAACTCCTGCAAAATACGGAAAACACGGAAAAGTGAAAGAAAACAAGAAAACACGAGAAAATGAATATAAGACGGCAGTAAAATACGGAAAAACACAGAGGAAAACGTGCGTAAATATATGAAATATAAACGCACGTCAAAATCCCCCAAGCTGAACTCTTCCTCGTCCTCGAGGAAGACGAGTGAGAGTAGGAGCTCGGAGGGGAAAAATAGAGAGAAAGAGA
The DNA here is from genome assembly GCA_030789695.1 of Scilla litardierei. Taxonomy (NCBI): domain Eukaryota; kingdom Viridiplantae; phylum Streptophyta; class Magnoliopsida; order Asparagales; family Asparagaceae; genus Scilla; species Scilla litardierei. Next base: position 35,178,966 of record CM061134.1, read on the forward strand.
GAAAAAGAAAACTCTATATCCTAGATCGCCCGTCAGGGCCAACAAAATCAAAAACGACACACCAAGCAAGCAAACGCCAAATCACATCACTAAACCAAGGAGTACGAGTCCAGACAAGTACCGTGGGCCCACGCGGTGAAGCACGAGTGAGTGTGGTCGTGCGCTAGCAGTCCGTGTCACTATCTACGATGTGCGATAAAGCTCGATATACACAAATCCAGGAAATGACCCAAATATAGATTCGGATTGAATAAAGCGGTGAATATACAGTTCAAGCATGCATGAGAATAGAGAGAGAATCGAAACATATCATGCGTCAGGGACTCCACAACTAGAGTTAAGGAAATCACACCACTATAGCCTAGATATTAGCTAAAAAGTTCCTAAGCCAAGTGTTTTCGAAACCGATGGAGGCTGAGATGATGTGGAGAAGAACACTCGGTGCAAATTCTCGCCTTCCCTTTATTCTCGGCAAGTAGTAAAATATTCACACTGGAATTTTTTTGGGTTTTGGGTTTTTGTCACGACCCGCTTCCCTAAAATGGAGGCGAGACGTGAAAAGGTCCGCACGAGAGTGGAGCGGTGAAGCCCCAAACCCGATAAGCGTCAATAAAACGTAAGCAGGTCCCTGTAACCACAACGGAGCAACAATAATAATATAAGGAGAGACAGAAATAAAATTCTCGTATCTCATAATTGTCCAACCCGAAAATAAGTCCAACATCCAGAAAAGCCACCAGGCTAAAAGGAAGAGTCTAAAGGCCCATAACAAGGCCAACAAAACAACAACGCCACAAAGTATAGGTGCTACGCACCGACAACAAACAGCAGTCTAAACAAAAGGAAAACACAACGAAGACACTAGGACTGGTCCCCAGTGTCCACGTACTCCCCGTCAAGCACAAGCTCGGGCTCGGCGTCAGCAAACACCTCGTCCTCAACAAGGTACTCAGGCTCAGGATCTAACCTGTGTCACCCAAAAGAGTAAAGGGGCACATGTCAGCAAGTCTAAAAGACTTGGGCAAGGAAACTGAAAGTAAGGCAACTAGCAACCTAGCAGTTTTAGTATGCATGACATGGCAGTTATAACATGAGTGTACAATCAAGACATGGTGAACAGTAAGTACAAGAGAACAAGTATCGGGACAAGACAAGAGTAGCCAAGCTACTAACAATCTCAATCAATTTAATATTCACGTTTCACTGTTGTTTGTAGATGTTTACGTCCTTCAGCTGAATGGTACAACATTCACACTGATCGGCACTAAACACTACCCCACCCCAGAGTTTACGCCTTACAACTGCAGTTGCTGATCAGGCAGACCCCCAGTTGAATGACCGCTTAACTCTTACCCCATCCCACACGTAAACAAGCCAAGGTCCCTGCACATGAGCCCAGCAAGTGAGCCAGGGTTGCCCCGCACGGGAGCTTGTTTTCCAAGTTCACAATTCAATATCGAGCGTTGGGGTTAGCAACTCATTATGCTCGCTTCTGGTCACGAGCCAGGAAACACAAGTATTGTAGCGATGCTACGCAATCACGGGGTCACTTAAAGAATGCAATGTCATGACAATTAATTTGCGTACCGTTAATGGAATTTAAACATGACATGGTAATTGTGCAACATGATAAATGTCAGAACTAGCTTCGTTGTCAAGCTAGTTCCCCAATTTGCGCCTAGGCGAGTATCATTTCGTCGCCTAGCCTCTTTTACGCCTACAACAAGCAAATGGCCTAAAACATGGCCTAAACCCTAAGTGGCAAGTTTCACTTGCCTAGCACCGGGGATGACGATCACGAAGGTTCGTCTCGCGGATGCTAATCTACGGGGAAAACGCTGTTATGGAGAAACAATCATCAAACAACATTCATTCATTAGGGTTTCACAAAAATACAAATAGGTTATGAAAACATCGAGAGATTGATTTCTTACCATGAGGAAGCGGAAGAAACACTCCGGAGAACCTAAGGACCAGATCTGGAAACAAATGGAGAAGTTTGGAGAACTAGGGTTTTGGGGGGATTTTGGGGATTTGATGGAGATTTGGGGAAGATGAGAGGTAGTAGGTGTTGAGGGATGGTATGGATGATGGAGGATGAGCTTGGAATGGAGGAATAAGGGTTTGAGGAAGATGGGGGCTCAATGGGGGAGAAACTAGGGTTTTGGGTCGAGTGGAGGAAGAAGAAAACGTTTGGGAGGGGTTTAAATAGGATGGGCTGGCGGCTGCCCAGAAATTAGGGTTTTAACACAGATTAGTCGGTCAAAGAGCAACCACTGACCGACTAGTTTGGCAACTAGTCGGTCGGTCGACCAACGCAGACCGACTAAGTGTAAACAGTAACTTCTGAACGAAAATAGATTTTATATTTAGTCGGTCAAAGAACAAATACTAACCGACTAGTTTGACATCTAGTCGGTCGATGAACGTTCTTAGACCGACTAAGAGTGAACAGTATTGATACCAAAAATTAGTTGAAGAGTTAGTCGGTTAAAGAAGCATTGCTGACCGACTAGTTTGCAACCTAGTCGGTCAACCAACGTTCTTAGACCGACTAACAATAAACAGTAACTCCTGAATAATTTAGAAAGCCAACTAGTCGGTCCAAGAAGGATTGCCGACCGACTGGATCGTCATCTAGTCGGTCGGTGCCCCTTCTTACACCGGCTAATAAGCACCAAAAGTTCCGATACGGAGCGCGGAGCTCCGAGATCGATTCCTAAGACTCCTAGGCTTGATCTAACAGTAAGATACGACCGTTATGAAGTCCGTCACGAATGACATACTTCGAAATCGACGATCCTAAGGAAGAAACGAGAAAACACGACGAAACGATCGAAAATGAAAGTTACGGAGACGAAAACCACACATGAGGAGAAAATCCACCAAAACATATATTATAATATAATAAATCCAGATACATGAAAACCAGTCGTTACATCCTCCCCAACTTAAGAAAAAAATTCCGTCCTCGGAATTTCCAGACACTCACGTGTCCGGAAACAAAAGTGGGAAACGCTCTCGCATCTCATCCTCATTCTCCCAAGTAGACTCTCCAGGTGAGCCGTGTCGCCACATCACCCTCACAAGATTGACAATCTTGTTCCGAAGCGATTTCTGACGCCTGTCCAGAATCTGCACTGGATGCTGGTCATACGTCATATCGGGGCGAACGGTAATCTCCGAAAAATCCACAGCATGAGATGGATCGCTAATGTATCGACGAAGCTGCGACACATGGAAAACATTGTGAACTCCTTCCAAAGATGGCAGCAAGGCCAAGCGATAAGCTACCTCGCCAACCCTCTCCAAAATGTCAAACGGTCCAATGTATCGCAGGCTCAACTTCCCTCGCTTTCCGAAACGAATCACACCTCGATTCAGGGAAATCTTCAAGAACACATGGTCGCCCGGCTGAAACTCCAAAGGACGACGTTTAGCATCCGCCCAATGCTTAAAACGGTCCTGAGCAATCCTCAACCTCTCCCGAATGTTTCTGACAATATCCACGGCCTCCACGATCATCTTAGGTCCCAACAACTCCTGATCACCAACGTCATCCCAACTCAATGGCGATCGACATTTCCTCCCATAAAAAGCGGCGAAAGGCACCATGCCAATACTCGCCTAGAAGCTGTTGTTGTAAGAGAACTCCACCAAATGTAGATGGTCCTCCCACGAACCCTTGAAATCCAACATGCACGCCCTCAGCATGTCCTCCAAAATCTGAATCGTCCTCTCGGACTGGCCATCCGTCTGCAGATGGTACGCCGTGCTGAAACTCAGACGCGTACCCAAACTCTTCTGCAAACTCTGCCAGAACTGAGATGTGAACCTCGTGTCTCTGTCTGACACGATACTCACGGGGACTCCATGAAGTCGCACGACCTCCTGCACAATTCACGTCACAGCACCATCCAAACTAGGAAAAGGAAATAAAAACGGAGAGTAAAAGAATTTTACCTCCATATATCTCCTTGCTAGCGCCTTAGTGGACTGTCCCACTCGGAACGGAATAAAGTGCGCAGACTTGGCCAATCGATCTACGATCACCCAAATCGCGTCATTCTGCTTCGGACTCCGAGGTAGTCCAGTCACGAAATCCATAGTGATGTGTTGCCATTTCCACTCCGGAATCAGAATCGGTTGTAGCAACCCGACCGTACGCTGATGCTCCGCCTTCACTTGCTGGCAAACCAAGCACTTGGCTACACTCCGAGCCACGCTTCTCTTCATACCATGCCACCAATAATTCAGACGAAGATCCTGGTACATCTTGGTGCCACCAGGATGCACAGAATACGGCGAACTGTGTGCCTCCACCATCAACTCCTCTCTAATATCTCCAGCTGGCACACACAACCTGGCTCCAAACCTCAATGAGCCATCCTCATGAATCAAAAAGTCAGTCCGCAGACCGGCTTCCACCTGCTCCCGAATCTTCACCAGCTTCGGATCCTCAGCCTGGCCAGCCTTAATCCGATCCACGATCATCGACTGTACCTGCATGTATATCAACGATGAGGCCTCCCCAGGAAGGACAATCTACACGCCAGACTCGCACAACGGCAGCCAACTCCAAATCATGCGTCGGGTAAGTCTTCTCATGAACCTTAAGCTGACGAGACGCATACGCCACAACATGTCTGTGCTGATGCAACACATAACCGAGACCCTTGCCAGAAGCATCGCAAAAGATCTCAAATCCACCGCTGCGATCAGGCACAACAAGATTAGGGGCAGTCGTCAACCTCTCCTTTAGAATACCCAAAGCACTCTCACAATCACCCGACCAAACAAAAGGTACGTCCTTCCGCGTCAACCTGGTCATCGGCTCAGCAATACGGGAAAAGTCCTTAATGAATCGCCGATAATAACCAGCAAGTCCAAGGAAACTCCGAATCTCAGACGCAGACGACGGAACAGGCCACTCTCTGATGGCCACTCTCTGATGGCCCTAATCTTCTCGGGATCCACTGAAATTCCATCTCCAGTCACCACATGCCCGAGAAACGCAACTCTATCCAGCCAAAACTCGCACTTCGAAAACTTAGCATACAAACGATGATTCCTCAAGATCTCCAACACCGTCCTCAAGTGCGAGGCATGCTCTTCCTCCGACTTCGAATAGATCAGAATGTCGTCAATAAAGATAACGACAAACGTATCCAAAAATTCGTAGAAAATCAGGTTCATCAGATTCATGAAAACTGCGGGCGCGTTAGTTACGCCGAAAGGCATAACCACGAACTCATAGTGTCCATACTTCGTCCTGAACGTTGTCTTCGGAACATCATCCTTCTTCACCTTCAACCGATGGTAACCACTCCTCAAATCCAATTTAGAAAACACCCTCGAACCTAAGCTGATCAAAAATATCATCGATGCGAGGCAAAGGGTATTTATTCTTAATGGTCACCGTATTCAACTCCCGATAGTCCACGCACATGCGACGCGAACCATCCTTCTTCTTCACCAGCAGCACCAGTGCTCCCCACGGAGACACACTAGGGTTGATATAACCCTTCTGCAAAAGCTCATCCAACTGCTTCCGTAACTCTTCCAATTCAGCGGGTGCCATACGATACGGCACCTTCGAAATCGGCTGCGCACCCGGAACAAGATCGATAGAAAATTCTAGAGCCCGATCAGGTGGCAAACCAGACATCTCCTCGGGGAAGACGTCGCCAAAATTTCACACCACAGCTGGCCACTCCATCTCCATCTGCATAGCCACGACCTCCACCGACCTGGCCCGAAATCTGACAGGACCAAGCGAACTGCTACCATGACTGAACTCAAATACTGGATGTCCAGGAATCTCGAACACCACCTTCTTCCTCCGACAGTCGATCGTAGCATAGAAGCTCGCAAGCCAGTCCATCCCAAGAACTGCATCATAGTTGATGATGTCGTGGACAATGAAATCAGCGAAAAGCTCATGTCCACAGACCACCAACAAGCAAGAATTGCAACCACGATGCACCGAGACCACGCCATTCCCTGTAACGATATTCTAACTCTCGGGAAGAGGGGACGTCGACAAGGAATGCCTCTCCACGAAGCTCCGAGAAATAATGCACATCGATGCACCAGAGTCAAAGAGGACTCGTGCAGGAAATGTGCACACCAAAACCACACCTAACAAGCAATTAACAATCAAACCCTAGTCTAGCAAACAACCATGTTCAAGCAAACAACACAATCTAATCAATCAAAATCAACTAGGAAAGTAACAGCCAGATTGAGGATTACCTGCGATAACCTCATCCACAGCCTCGCTCTCCACAACGGTCATCAAAAAAGCCTGCCTCCTCGGTGGAACAGCCTGCTGGAAAGCCTGCCTCTGTGGAACAAGGGCTGCTCCACGTCCAGCAGGAACAGACGCTCGCTGCTGCAACGGCTGAGCTGCAACAGGTGCCCTCTGCAGCTGACCAGCATGCCGACAATCCTTCGTGACATGGGAAGCATCACCACAAACCAGACACTGGCCCAAAAACTTCCGACACTGTTCCTTGATGTGGCCAGGCTTGCCGCAGAAATGGCAAGTCTTCAGAATAGGCCTTCCTGGCCTCTTAAACTGAGCTGGCTGATTAGGCTTGAAACCAGGCCTAACCACCGCTCTGGCCTGCTCCATAGGCCTCTTCCCAGTACCAACACTAGACCCCCTCCTCTGACTCAGGTTCAGCTCCTGCCTCCTCGCAGCGACCAGAACCTTCTGATAAGAGTCCAGATCGGAGGAAGACACAAAACTCTGGAGCTCCAAAGAAAGCCCCTGCAGGAACCTCTGAGCCCTCTCATCAGCATCCTGCACCATCTTCGGTGTGAACCGACTCAGCCTGGTGAACTCTTGGTGGTACTGGTCCACCGTCAAGCTCCCTTGCTTCAGATCAATGAAGCGCTGCAGCATCTCCTTCTTCGCAGCCTTCGGAAGAATTCCTCATCAAACCTGGACTTAAAGGCAGTCCAAGCTATCGGCTCCACCAACATCTTCTCTTCCGCATCCCACCAATTCCGAGCATTATCCTTGAGTTGCCTCTTCGCCAAATCAACCCATCCAGCCGGGGTGATCTTGGCCATCTTTAGATTGTCCTCGATGTTCCGAATCCACTCATCGGCAGCCAGAGGACCCTCAGAACCATCAAAATATGCGGGACCCAGCTCCCGAAATTGCTTCGCTCACGGCTCAGAGCGAGGGGCATCCGGAAGAGCCCGGGCAGCTCGAGCAAGTGGAGCATTCTGGACTTGCAGGAGCACGCCCTGCTGCACTTGCATCATCTGGAGCATCATCCGCATCATCTCACCGTTGGTGGGTTCCCGTTCAGGCTCCTCATCATAAGGGAGCGCACCACTACCCCCACCACGGGTGAATCGTCTTCATGCCATCTAGTGACACAGAAAACGAAGCAGATTAAACTCATAGCTTAGGACTCGGACGTCGAACTTAGTTTATTGGACATTCTAATATTATTATCGCTATTCCGATAATCGCAGTTACAGAAGGACCTGCATGGGCCACCAACAAAACCTGTCACGACCCGCTTCCCTAAAATGGAGGCGAGACGTGAAAAGGTCCGCACGAGAGTGGAGCGGTGAAGCCCCAAACCCGATAAGCGTCAATAAAACGTAAGCAGGTCCCTGTAACCACAACGGAGCAACAATAATAATATAAGGAGAGACAGAAATAAAATTCTCGTATCTCATAATTGTCCAACCCGAAAATAAGTCCAACATCCAGAAAAGCCACCAGGCTAAAAGGAAGAGTCTAAAGGCCCATAACAAGGCCAACAAAACAACAACGCCACAAAGTATAGGTGCTACGCATCGACAACAAACAGCAGTCTAAACAAAAGGAAAACACAACGAAGACACTAGGACTGGTCCCCAGTGTCCACGTACTCCCCGTCAAGCACAAGCTCGGGCTCGGCGTCAGCAAACACCTCGTCCTCAACAAGGTACTCAGGCTCAGGATCTAACCTGTGTCACCCAAAAGAGTAAAGGGGCACATGTCAGCAAGTCTAAAAGACTTGGGCAAGGAAACTGAAAGTAAGGCAACTAGCAACCTAGCAGTTTTAGTATGCATGACATGGCAGTTATAACATGAGTGCACAATCAAGACATGGTGAACAGTAAGTACAAGAGAACAAGTATCGGGACAAGACAAGAGTAGCCAAGCTACTAACAATCTCAATCAATTTAATATTCACGTTTCACTGTTGTTTGTAGATGTTTACGCCCTTCAGCTGAATGGTACAACATTCACACTGATCGGCACTAAACACTACCCCACCCCAGAGTTTACGCCTTACAACTGCAGTTGCTGATCAGGCAGACCCCCAGTTGAATGACCGCTTAACTCTTACCCCATCCCACACGTAAACAAGCCAGGGTCCCTGCACATGAGCCCAGCAAGTGAGCCAGGGTTGCCCCGCACGGGAGCTTGTTTTCCAAGTTCACAATTCAATATCGAGCGTTGGGGTTAGCAACTCATTATGCTCGCTTCTGGTCACGAGCCAGGAAACACAAGTATTGTAGCGATGCTACGCAATCACGGGGTCACTTAAAGAATGCAATGTCATGACAATTAATTTGCGTACCGTTAATGGAATTTAAACATGACATGGTAATTGTGCAACATGATAAATGTCAGAACTAGCTTCGTTGTCAAGCTAGTTCCCCAATTTGCGCCTAGGCGAGTATCATTTCGTCGCCTAGTCTCTTTTACGCCTACAACAATCAAATGGCCTAAAACATGGCCTAAACCCTAAGTGGCAAGTTTCACTTGCCTAGCACCGGGGATGACGATCACGAAGGTTCGTCTCGCGGATGCTAATCTATGGGGAAAACGCTGTTATGGAGAAACAATCATCAAACAACATTCATTCATTAGGGTTTCACAAAAATACAAATAGGTTATGAAAACATCGAGAGATTGATTTCTTACCGTGAGGAAGCGGAAGAAACACTCCGGAGAACCTAAGGACCAGATCTGGAAACAAATGGAGAAGTTTAGAGAACTAGGGTTTTTGGGGGATTTTGGGGATTTGATGGAGATTTGGGGAAGATGAGAGGTAGTAGTTGTTGAGGGATGGTTTGGATGATGGAGGATGAGCTTGGAATGGAGGAATAAGGGTTTGAGGAAGATGGGGGCTCAATGGGGGAGAAACTAGGGTTTTGGGTCGAGTGGAGGAAGAAGAAAACGTTTGGGAGGGGTTTAAATAGGATGGGCTGGCGGCTGCCCAGAAATTAGGGTTTTAACACAGATTAGTCGGTCAAAGAGCAACCACTGACCGACTAGTTTGGCAACTAGTCGGTCGGTCGACCAACGCAGACCGACTAAGTGTAAACAGTAACTTCTGAACGACAATAGGTTTTATATTTAGTCGGTCAAAGAACAAATACTGACCGACTAGTTTGACATCTAGTCGGTCGATGAACGTTCTTAGACCGACTAAGAGTGAACAGTATTGATACCAAAAATTAGTTGAAGAGTTAGTCGGTTAAAGAAGCATTGCTGACCGACTAGTTTGCAACCTAGTCGGTCAACCAACGTTCTTAGACCGACTAACGATAAACAGTAACTCCTGAATAATTTAGAAAGCCAACTAGTCGGTCCAAGAAGGATTGCCGACCGACTGGATCGTCATCTAGTCGGTCGGTGCCCCTTCTTACACCGGCTAATATGCACCAAAAGTTCTGATACGGAGCGCGGAGCTCCGAGATCGATTCCTAAGACTCCTAGGCTTGATCTAACAGTAAGATACGACCGTTATGAAGTCCGTCACGGATGACATACTTCGAAATCGACGATCCCAAGGAAGAAACGAGAAAACACGACGAAACGATCGAAAATGAAAGTTACGGAGACGAAAACCACACATGAGGAGAAAATCTACCAAAACATATATTATAATATAATAAATCCAGATACATGAAAACCAGTCGTTACAGTTTTTGTATTTTTTTTGGATTTTTTGCTATACAATTTTTTCCCTTTTTTTCTTTTCTCTTCTTTTTGGGTTTTTCTTTTATTTTCTCCTTTTTTGGATTTTTGGGGTTTTTTGGCTATACACATGTGTACTCTCCCATGTGGGAGAACGGTACACGACGAGGGGATTTGCACCAAGTAAAACAAAAAAGAAGTCGGAATCTAAACACTTGGGCAAAGGAAACTATTCTCGCTAAATAGAGCATGGGCTAAATAGGTTATCCTAGTCCTTAATTGTGGAATCCCGACGCATGCGAAATGAAGCATACGATATATATAATCATGCATCCAGAAACAGACAAGAGAAGCAAATACCGCATTATTCATATCGAAGCATGATAATCTAGGGGTCATTCCTGGACAGGTATATAAAGTAAAATCACAAAGCAGAAGCACACCAAACAGCTAGGCACGACGCACGACTCACAAAAAAGCTGAGTGGACCCACGATGCGTGAAATGCAGGGGACTCGATATCCTAGGGTTAGTGAGTGTGATTATCGATGCTATGCTATGTGTGTGTGATTTTGTGGCAATTCATCATAGGGTTCATCTCTAGGAGAAAGAGATAAAAAGAAAAGAAGAAAAATTAAAACACGATGAAAACGGCACAAAAACGAAAAAGAAAGACTCAAATGACGCACAAAGTGCGACTCCCCCAAGCTGAAGCTTGCATTGCCCTCAATGCAATAAGAGTGAGTACGGGAGGGTAATGAAAATGGGGGGGAATACGCACAGACACAAAAAGACACGAAAAACTAGAAAAACACAGATACGAAAATGAAAATAAAGAAAAATCACGATCAAACCACACGACATAAAAATAGAAAAAGAAAGAAAGAAAGAAAGAAAGATGACACGACACACAAAAAATAAAACAAGCACACACACAAAAACAAAACACGACAACACAGCAAAATAGACTTCCCCCAAGCTAGACGTGACAATGCTACCAATGAGATATGAACGTGAAAGTGCAGATATATGCAAGGGGGATGTCAATCGGAGTCGCTGGTGCTAGAATGGTAGGGAGAGGGAGAGGAGGGTGGGGCATAGCGAATGAAAGAATCCTCAGAGGATGAGGAGGGTGTGCCTACAGGTGAAGGAGGGGCGACAGGCTGGAGCACGGGCGGATCGATATGTACCAATGGGTTGTGGTGGAGAATGAAGGTACCAGGTGGGCTGACAGTTGGGTTCCAATCAGGAGGATCCAAGGGTGGTAGATGTACTAATGGAGAGTACCAAGGATCCGGGTAAAACTCCCATGGCAGATGAGACGGGGGGTAGGGTAGCCACAAAGGTGCTAAAGTTGGCATGATCGCGAAAGGAGCGCAGGTGGGGCTATAGAGATAGACTGCACAGTCTTCACCAAAGGGAGTGAGCATATTGATATCGATCAAGTAATCATGATCAATACGGCTACGTCCAGGCAAAATAGGGAGGTCATGCGGCACTCTCAAAACAAATCTGAAAATAAGAGTGATCATCCCACCACAACAGATGGATCCTGAATTGGCGCGGCTAACAGCAAAAATTTCGTGGATGATCCAATGAGCGGTGTTTATGGGCATAGGGATATGCCCAAGGATCCTGTCTTCGGACATGGCATAGAGAAAGAAAGCTCGTCCCTGGACACTGTGGACACATCCACGCGGGCGAAAACAGTGTTGACGAGGATGCAATGAGCGAGGCGGTAACACGGGTGAATTATGTAGGAGGCAAGATCCTCAGGTGGAAAGGCGGTGTACCGGGTAAATCGTTGCCAAACATCATCAGCCTGAAATTGAGAGTAGATGTCAGTTCGATCGTGGGTGGAATGTTCAGTATTAAGATCAGGGTGACGGAGATTAAGGATATTGTTTAACTCGATGAAATTCAGAGAATAATTGCCGTTGAAAGCGCGGAAGGAGAAACCCCAATCAAACCCCTTGAGGGAACTAAGGAATTCAAGCGTGAGATTTCTGTGTGTGTGGGCATGGATGTAAGAAAGGGTATGGCACCTGATACAGTTGAAAATTCTGCCGACGCCGTTCGAAAGCCCTAGAGCTTCGAGTGTGGGGCGATCGGCAAAGAGTGTAGGTCGCATCGGACGATGAAGTAGTGCTCGCAAACGGTCGGACTGTTCTTCAGTAGAAGGGTTTATGCCAAGGAAAGAGGGTGAAAAGGGTCCGTAGAGCAGATTACGGCGTGAAGATGAGGCAATCTCTTTCCCTTTTTTAGACATGGCGACTACGTGGGTGGCGAAAAGGAAAGTGGGAGCGTGTCTATGATGATTATAAAGCAGGTGAAGCAGGTATAACACCAATTCAGGACATTACAGATAAGGCAAGAGATGTGTAGAGTGAAAAGGTGTTACCCATCAATGTAGCAAGATCAAGCCCCCGGAGGACTCACGCAGTATAAGGGAGCGATTTGGGAAGCCGCCGCTCGCTGATCCGACGAGATATAGGATTTTCGAAAACCTGGGGCTAGGGTTAGGGTTTGGATGTTTGGTGAGTGAATGTTGTTGATGGGAAGGGGGTGATGGGGGTAGGGTTTGAGAAATGAGTGAGGATGAGGGTTTAGGGGCAATGGGGTATATGAGGGAGATCGATTTGGCAGTTGGAGGGGGAGAGATCGCGCGACCGGAAGTTTGGGGGTCGGGTCGCATGAACAGGGATATTTATAGGGGCGAAAGTCACCCGATCGGGTGATGTTTCACCCGATCGGTTGGATAAGTTTTGAAAATATCTCGCTGGCCAACAGCTACAGGTGAACCGACCGGGTGGGAAGTCACCCGATCGGTTGACCGCTTCCCAAATTTTTCCTGAGAGCATGTGTCATTTCACCCGGCCACTCACCCGTCCGCAGTATTACTCAACCGATCGGTTGATGTGATCTCCAAATTTCCCGAAAGTTCAGCTCTACCCACACGGTCAGCGACCCGGCCTCGGTTGTCTTCACCCAATCGGTTGACCAATTCCTCAAAATTCCCGAGACTTCTCGTACAAATCACACGGTCAGTCACCCGGTCTCGGCTGGCTTCACTCGATCGGTTCGTTAAGTGACTGATACGGCCATTTAGCTGATACATCCCACCCGATCGGTTGAGTTATCAACCGATCGGTTGGGGTCTTGTTTCCTGCAAAAATTGCACACATGGCCTCAATCCTCAACGGAAGTTCTTGCGGCTGGATTTATTTATTAAAAATAGATAAAATAAAGTCAGGAATAATTCTAAAAATTGGAGATAGAGATTTTAGAGCATGGGTTGCCTCCCATGAAGCGCTTTTGTTAAACGTCGTTCTCTCGACGCCTCAATCGGTGGTCAATTAGGATCCGGAGGGTTCGAGGAAGAGTTGTCGGTCGTTGAGAGTCCGACCGGAGAGAATTCTGGTTCTCCTACTGCATAGTGTTTCAGACGCTGTCCGTTGACTTTAAACGGTTCATCCCTTCCCATTATCTCAATAGCCCCATGCGGGAAAACCCTGGTGACGCGGAATGGTCCCAACCACCTTGACTTGAGCTTTCCAGGAAAGAGCTTCAGCTTTAAGTTGAATAGGAGAACTAGGTCCCCTACCTTGAATTCCCTCTTCATGATTCGCTTATCGTGCCATTGCTTCAGCTTCTCCTTGTAAATCTTGGCGTTTTCATAGGCATTGAGCCGGATCTCGTCGAGCTCGTTGAGTTGTAACTGCCAGTGCCCACCTACCTCCTTGGCGTCGAAGTTTAGATTCTTAATAGCCCAAAATGCTTTATGCTCCAATTCCACAGGAAGATGGCAAGCCTTCCCATAGACAAGCCGGTATGGGGTTGTGCCAATCGGAGTTTTAAATGCCGTCCTGTAGGCCCAAAGCGCGTCAGGAAGTTTTGATGACCAATCCTTCCTAGAGTTGGCCACCGTCTTTTCTAGTATGCTTTTAATCTCCCGGTTAGAGACTTCCGCCTGACCGCTGGTCTGCGGGTGGTAGGCACGCCCCACCCGGTGTTGCACCCCGTACTTTTTCAAGAGAGCCTCGAATTTCTTCTCTATAAAGTGGCTCCCTCCGTCACTGATTAGGACGCGAGGTACACCGAACCGCGGGAAAATGTTGTTTTTAAAGAACTTGGCCACCACTCTGGAATCATTGGTTGGACTGGCTATCGCTTCAACCCACTTCGATACGTAGTCCACAGCCACCAAGATATACTGGTTCCCTGAAGAGGAAGGGAACGGTCCCATGAAGTCCACTCCCCCACACATCGAAGATTTCTATCTCTAGGATGTAGTGTTGAGGCATCTCATTTCTTTTGGAGATATTCCCCGTCCTTTGGCACTTGTCGCAGGCCTGGACATAAGCATGTGTGTCCTTGAAGAGGGTTGGCCAGTACAATCCGCTCTGGAGAATTTTTGCTGTGGTTTTGTAGGTGCTCCCATGCCCCCCACATTGCTGACCATGGCAATGGGAAATAATGGAGGTCGCCTCAGTTTCAGGGATGCATCTTCATATCACCCCATCATTGCAGGTTTTGTACAGATGGGGGTCATCCCAATAGAATTTGCGGACCTCATGAAAAAATTTCTTCTTCTGCTGGTAGCTCACATTGTGGGGGACGATGGCACAAGCCAGATAATTTGCGATGTCGGCGTACCAGGGGGTACAGGAGGAAGAGACGGAGAAAAGATGCTCGTTGATTCAGGGTAAGAATTGTATATTTATCCCCACATTTCGGTGCTTTTTGTGCATGTATTAATCATATCTTAGCTTTGTTTCATACATATTTTTGATATCTCTTAAATTTGGAGCTTATCGTTTACATATGCATAAAACACAATTTTTACAACTTATTATCATCTTCATCTTCGTCTTCTATTATTTTTCAGTCAAATTTCATGAAGTCTCGATTCCAACGCATATTTTTCCAGAAATTTTGGAGGTCGGAGCAATTTACTGCATTTTTTGGAAGACATGGTGATGGTGTTGAAAATTTCGGGTCTGGAAATTCAGCTTTTCCCCTCTTGTGTAGAATTCTGCTATCATTCTAGTATATATTTCGGCCTAATGATATTTTTCTGTGATTGTACACTTTATTACGGTTCCATCGCCGCCTGGAACACGTCATTCTGAGGTTGAATGATTTTTCTAGAATTTTCGCAAGACAGGGTGACGGTGCTGAAAATTTCTGCAACTTTGCCTCTCTTGTGAAGAATTCTGCTATCATTGCAGTGTATATCCTGGCCTAATGATATTTTTCTGTGATTGTACACTTTGTTACGGTTCCATCGCCGCCTGGAACACGTCATTCCGAGGTCGGATGATTTTTCTAGAATTTTCGCAAGACATCGCTGATTTGGTGCTTGCGTGCCCACACCAGAGTTTTCACGAGGATCATCTTCTGCAGATCTTCTACACAGGATTATCGCCATCTGGGCGGGATTTCGTGCAGATGAGCTGCAGTGGGGAGTTCTTCGATTATTCGACCGAGGATTCATGGTGTTACCTGAGGGACCTTGCAGAGTGGGAGCAGACTGCGCCATCTGGAGAGCCGTCACTTGGATATGACGATGATGGCCAGTCCTTGGTTCCATTTCAGGATGCAGAGCAGCAGGTCCAGTGTCAGTTTGAGGAGCCACCTTTGGGCTCTTTTTCTTGCGACCCCATGGGATACAGAGCAGAGCAGGAGGATGGGTTGCAGAAGAGCCAGGTAGAGGATATTGACAGATTATATTTTGAGGAGTCGGAGGAGACGGATGATGGAGTGCGTGTTGACCACGATGGTGACACAAAGTTTTTTCACTTTGAGATTGAGGATGAAGCGGATGTGCATGATGGCCACGAGCAGTTTGAGGACACCATGGAGCCTGAGCCACAGTCCACTTCAGAGTTAGCTTC
The DNA here is from genome assembly GCA_030789695.1 of Scilla litardierei. Classification (NCBI taxonomy): domain Eukaryota; kingdom Viridiplantae; phylum Streptophyta; class Magnoliopsida; order Asparagales; family Asparagaceae; genus Scilla; species Scilla litardierei. Next base: position 35,194,805 of record CM061134.1, read on the forward strand.
ACAGGTCGAGGCGGTTGAGTACTTTGGGAGGACGACTGAGATGAACTATTTCTGGGATGGCGAGGATGATGCGTGCTTGGATTTGCCTGAGACGAGTCCACCTCCAGTCCTGTCACAGATGTCACTTCCCTCGCCTAAGGATGCACACTTGCCAGTCATCGAGGAGGTTTGTCGGGAGCAGTTACCAGTTGTGGGGAGTGCCGCAGAGATTGTGGATATTGATGTCGAGGACGAGGATAGTTACGGGAATTGCGAGATGGTATATATTGAGCCTGAGCTCCCTCCTACTCCAGTTTTCTCTCTGCAGCCACTTCCACCTCCTCCTGAGGCAGAGTATCATGCCATACCTAGCGCCATTATTCGGGGAAGTTTCCACCATATCATGCCTTGCATTTCTGAATCCCAATTTGCACTTCCGCATATTTTTGATTTCGATTGTCATCGTTTACACTTAAATTCTTTTTTGACGACCCATTTTGGAATGCTTTTATTGCAGGGCATGAGAACATGACTTGGATTGATGCAGCTCGTCTCCCACATGACATATATTATCCCAAGGGGACGTTGGGAGTTACATTGCTGGAATCCGAGGATGCCGGTGGCGGCCTAGCTCCAAAGCAGCTGGCGGAGGAGCAAAAGGATATAATCGAGCAGTTGCCACCGCCGTTATACATCCGGGATCCGCCTTTTGCTAAGGTGTACTCTTTCCTTTAAGTAGTGTAAATAAATAAAAAATTAGTTAGTTTGCTTTTGCATGTTTGCTTTCGTATTTTTTTCTCTTTTCTAGGATCTTTTGCCAAGATCTGATACTCTTCCATCATTGAGGACAATGCTTATTTTAAGTTAGGGGGAGTGTTAGAATCTTTAGATTGTTAGGATTTTGACCTAAATTTTTTTTTGAGATTCCTCCATGTTTCGCCTCATTCCATGAATTTCATTGCATATCATATTTTGGCCTCCTTGCCCATACGCCATTTTCTTTGTGCTTAGTCCCTACATGCTTTCATGTCATGCAATTTTTTCGGATTATCATTTTGGTATCAACTTTTTGATGTTGGATTGGCATGTGTTAATTTCTTTTCTATTTTGGAGTCGAATGCTAATATGCCATGTATGAAACTATTTCATATGTTGTGATAATCTCTTTGAGATAATTTGGAAAAAGTTTGGTGTAAGTGATTGCATGTGTTGGGATGAATGGTGTAGTTTTTAATTGGATTGGATTTGGCCAATTGTGCATGCTTTGTTTTCCTCTTATGAGTGGGTGGATGAGTTGCTAATTCATGTTGGAATGAAAAAAAAGTTAGTATAAGTGAATGTTTCTTTCTAATCGAATTGAGTAGCCGGTGCCCCACGAAACATTGGGGAGGACGCCAACAATGAGATTTAGGAGATCACTCCATCCATTTGCATATATAGCGTTATCGCGTGTATGCAAATGTGCCGGTGTTTGCATTTATGGCGTTATCGCGTGAATGCAAAACATAAACATCAAAAACAAAAAAAAAGAAAAAGAAAGAAAGAAAAGAAAAATGAATGATAAATGAAAAAATAAGCAACATGAGTGACGCAGTCTCATCTCCCACCACTTAGAAGGAATTTCTTTTGGTTTTGGTCATTTTCATGAAATTTTGAAATTTTGACATTGTGATATTTCCCGATACGTGTGATACGGTGCTTATATCCTTACTTTTCTTTGAATTGGATTGAAGAGTGTGTCATTTGTTATTTAATTTCATACAATGGTTATATTGGCTTTGGAATCAAGTGGAAATACTATTTTGTATATGCCATGATGACATCGTGAAGTTGGTGCATGCTTTCAATTTTGTCCGAATATATCGCATATTTTGCTAGGGACTAGCAAAAAGCTAGCTGGGAGGTGTGATTCAGGGTAAGAATTGTATATTTATCCCCCCACTTCGGTGCTTTTTGTGCATGTATTAATCATATCTTAGCTTTGTTTCATACATATTTTTGATATCTCTTAAATTTGGAGCTTATCGTTTACATATGCATAAAACACAATTTTTACAACTTATTATCATCTTCATTTTCGTCTTCTATTATTTTTCAGTCAAATTTCATGAAGTCTCGATTCCAACGCATATTTTTCCAGAAATTTTGGAGGTCAGAGCAATTTACTGCATTTTTTGGAAGACATGGTGATGGTGTTGAAAATTTCGGGTCTGGAAATTCAGCTTTTCCCCTCTTGTGTAGAATTATGCTATCATTCTAGTATATATTCCGGCCTAATGATATTTTTCTGTGATTTTACACTTTATTATGGTTCCATCTCCGCCTAGAACACATCATTCCGAGGTTGGATGATTTTTCTAGAATTTTCGCAAGACAGGGTGACGGTGCTGAAAATTTCTGCAACTTTGCCTTTCTTGTGAAGAATTCTGCTATCATTGCAGACTTGCAGTGTATATCCTGGCCTAATGATATTTTTTTGTGATTGTAAACTTTGTTACGGTTTCATCGCCGCCTGGAACATATCATTCCGAGGTCGGATGATTTTTCTAGAATTTTCGCAAGACAGGGTGACGGTGCTGAAAATTTCTGCAACTTTGCCTCTCTTGTGAAGACTTCTGCTATCATTGTAGTGTATATCCTGGCCTAATGATATTTGTTTATGATTGTACACTTTGTTACGGTTCCATCGCCGCCTGGAACACGTCATTCCGAGGTCGGATGATTTTTCTAGAATTTTCGCAAGACAGGGTGACGGTGCTGAAATTTTCTGCAAATTTTGGCATTGCTTGCGGGTTTGGGCCAGAATCCGACCCGTTTGACTTAAAAACAGACCCGATAAGCTGTGCTTGGGTTATATTGCGAATTTGGGGGTTTTTTCAGCCCTAGTTCTTATTTTTGCTAAATTTTGGAGGTGGAAGAAGAGCTTGGAGGCCATGGGAGGAGCTTGAGGAAGCTTGAAGCTTGGAGGAGCACTTGGGAGAGGGTGATTTTCATCTTGGAGTGACACTTGGGTGAAATTTCTCCAACCTATTGTGTATTTGATTTAGATTTTGTATTGTAATTGGATGATAGAATTTGAGTAAAATCTTCTCCTTTTCATTATGAATTTCTGAAATCTATCTTGTGTGATTGTGTTGTGCTTGTTGTTGTTGGGTTGTGGTTTTCATCTCTAGCCAAATTTCATTGTCTAATTTGTGTATGAAACCCTAGAACTTTGTTTATTGGAACCCTAAGGGGGAATCCAAGAAGAGGATAATCCTAGCGGACCCTCTCTAATGTGCTTAATTGATTATTACTCATGTGAGTTTCATTCATTACTTATTGCACCCCACACATTCGATGAAATGTCGTATTTTCCGATTGAGCTCTCTTAGCCAGGAGATCAATTGAGTTATATTTGGGATGAATTTCCACGCCCACGGCCTCATTCACACACACACCGCATGAGTCCTCCTTGTTACTTGCCGATTCGGCTCTCCACCCTTAGCCACTTAGGTTAGATTTTTAATTTTCACCACACTTTTTCTCACACTCATCCACTGTTGATTGAGATTGTTGTAAAACACTTTATTTTTCGTTATCGATCAATTTTGTGAACGTCGAACGACTTGTCCCTGTGATCCGACCCGGTACTCACCGGTTATTTTTATATTGCATTGACACTCCTACGCTTGGGAGTGGAAGGCGTGTCCCGTGCGTGTTTTCTGAGTCAACCACTCGTCAGGGAGCGAATCATCTATCGGCGTAGCATTTAAATCGAGGGTAGACATCCTGGACAGGTGATCGGCAACAACATTCTCCGCCCCCTTCTTGTCTCTGATTTCCAGGTCGAATTTCTGGAGGAGGAGAATCCGCCTAATGAGCCGCGGCTTAGCTTCCTTCTTGCTCAATAGGTATTTAAGGGCTGCGTGATCAGTGTGCACGATCACCTTGGCACCAACGAGATATTGCCGGAATTTGTCCATGGCGTAGATGACCGCTAGCAATTCTTTTTTCGTGGTAGTATAATTTCTTTGGGCGGCATCAAGGGTCTTGCTCGTATAATATATGACATGCAGATTTTTATCCTTCCTCTGCCCCAAGACGGCACCAACCGTATAATCACTAGCGTCGCACATCAGCTCAAAGGGTAGATTCCAGTCCGATGGCTATATTATGGGCGCGGAAATCAAAGCTTGCTTCAGGGCGCGGAAGGCCTCCATACACTCCTCGCTGAAGATGAAAGGCACGTCCTTCATGAGGAGTTAGGTCAGCGGCCTAGAAATCTTCGAGAATTCTTTTATGAAGTGGCGATAAAATCCCGCATGTCCTTAAAAAACCACGGACTCCTTGAAGATTGAGCGGTGGCGGAAGCTTTTCAATCACCTCAACTTTAGCCTTATCAACCTCGATTCCCCTCGAAGAGATGACGTGCCCCAGCACAACCCCTTCTTGGACCATGAAGTGGCACTTCTCCCAGTTTAGGACTAATCCCTTTTCTTGACATCTCTCCAGGACTTTAGTTAGATTACTGAGGCACGAGTCAAACTTAGTTCCATAGACGAAAAAGTCGTCCATGAAAACGTCCATGATGTACTGGGAGTAGTCGGAGAAGATAGTGGACATGAGTCTTTGGAATGTGGCAGGGGCGTTACAAAGTCCGAACGGCATTCTTCTATAGGCATATGTCCCAAATGGGCAAGTGAAAGTCGTCTTCTCCTGGTCATCGTTATGAATAGAGATCTGAAGAAATCCTGAGTACCCGTCCATGAAACAGAAATAGTTGTGCTTAGCCAGCCTCTCGAGCATCTGGTCAATGAAGGGGAGAGGGTAATGATCCTTCCTCGTTGCCTTGTTCAGCTTTCTATAGCCAATGCACATCCTATACCCTGTGACGGTCCTCGTTGGTATTAGCTCGTTCTTCTCGTTGCGAACCACCGTCATTCCTCCTTTCTTGGGTACGACGTGCACCAGGCTAACCTAGCGACTATCGGAGATAGGGTATATTATACCGGCATGTAGAAGCCTAACAATCTCCTTTTTTACAACTTCCATCATTATGGGATTTAGCCTCCGCTGCGGCTCAATCGAGGACGCTTGCTCATCTTCAAGCAGAATTCTGTGTGAGCAGAGGCCTAAGCTAACCCCTTTTAAATCTTCAATCGCATATCCGAAAACTCCCTTAAACATTTTTAAAACACCAAGAAGTTTGGTCATTTGGTCTTCAGGCAGTGAAGAGTTCACTATGACCGGCAGGGTCGAGCCCGCCCCCAAATATTCATACTTTAGCCCCGGGGGTAACTCTTTCATCTCAACTTTATGAGGCCCCAATGCATACTTCTCAAGCTGAGCATCCTCAAGGGAAAGGAGTTCTTCGTGGATTTCTTGGAAGCCAGCATCCGGAACCTCACTCCCAGCCGCGGTTCCGCATAGCGAAGTCTCGCAAGGTATTGTGGGTATGACCGAGGAAGGCACTGGGTCCCTTTCAAGCTCATAATAATTATCCGGGAAGAAGGCTTCTAAGTGAAAACAGGTTTCAACCGTCGACGGTTTCCCCCAACTGTTTCTAGCTTCCTCATCGTCCAAAGATCCGGGATGCTCGATAGAAGTCTGCAAGGAATAGATCGGTTCCTGTCCAACGTAACCGACAGACTCAGCCTGATGGTTCTCCTGACGAAACTCCGCGATCAACTCTTCCTCACAAAACTCGGGACTAGGAATGTTGATATACGCCACTTCATTATGAGGAAAGAGAGTTGCCGTGGCAAGGTGCTCCTGTGTATCTTGATACCTCCTCTGATTTTCCACAGTGGCAGACAGAAGGGATAGTATATTCGAAGTATTTACGGATTCTGCTAAGCTTCGTGCCAAACAGCGGATATGGTGTGAGTGATCCCAGATGTCTCCTGAAACTGCATGCAACATCCTCGTCGTGGGGTAAAGAACCTATAAGAAAGGAGAGAGAGAGAGAACTGCACAAATAGCAAACACGTCAAAAGCACGGGTTGCATAAACGGGAACCGAATGTAGCGACGGCAGCACGGCGATTCAGTCAATTAGTACTATACAATTACTATCTACAATATGTACAACTGAAATTGAAAAGTGTAGAGTGCGAAAATTATCGCGAGGTAGGGTGAGAGCTAGACACAAGGGTTCATGAAATCCAAAAATAACAAGCACGTTGCCTTCCCGACAACGGCGCCATAAACTTGACCCGCCCCCGGGCGGCTGCGCGCTAGATGTGTGCAATGATACGATTGGGGGCGTGAGATTTAAATATTTGTAACCGCAAGCGTACTGTGTTGTAGTGTGGCTTGGGGGTCGAACTCAGGGAGGCGTGGATGTGCTTGTGTCAAAGAGGATCAAAATCACCCCATGGGCGAGCTAGCCCAGATCGAATGATGGGTTGTCACGGTAAAGGAATGCAAGGTATAGACAATAGAAAGGAAAAACCCGGGACTTTGGTTTTCGCCCCAACGAGCGACTCTCGCCGATACGGCCTATGGGTAGGTTAGCGATCGAAATTAGGGTCTAATGGTGAGACGTTGACTCTGAAAATGGTACCAGCGTCCCATAGGCCCGATATTCCGGTCGGTGCCCAGGATGATACACCGGACTTCCCGGGTTCGATCAGTGGGCACTCCCATGTCCATTAACACTGATCGACTCTGGGAGCACTGAGCTTACAACGATAACTCCCAACGTCTCATCCTGCCGCTCCCGCACGCTAGGATTCGACGTCTACGCTAAGGGCGTGAGCTATGGCTAGGGAGTCAACCACCAAGTTTATTCCCCCTTGGCCCAACGGTCAAAGGCGGTCTTTTTTTCGCCGATGACAATAAAACACCCAGCGTAACCGTTAGATTCCTAATCCCTATCGATTTCCTAGCCCTATGGACGCATCGGGAAGAGCCCACGAAGGGGTTTCCGCCAAAATCCCAGATTTGGGAACTACACACACATATTTAGTAAAAAGCGATCTAAACAGAAATCGACCGTAAAAATCATGATCAGACAATAGAAATGCAATGGTAGTAAAGCAATTAAGATAATACTAAAGTTTGACAAAGATATGAAAACTTACAAAAACTGGAAAATTACAGCCGTCACAAAATGAAGAAAACAGCAAAAAAATAACCAACTCCCGAATCTGGGAAACCTAGGGTTCTATATATAGAAAACGACATCACCCGATCGGTTGACAAGTCAACCGATCGGGTGAGTCGCTTCACAGATTTACAGCGCGATGCGGAACTTCACCCGGTCTCCTTCACCCGGTCGGTTGACATATGAATGTGACCGGTTGGATCTTGGTGCCGTCGGGTGAGGAGGCCGATTGAGCTGACCGTGTCTTGGCCTTTGAGATTCGGCTACAGATGAACCGATCGGGTGAAGGTCAACCGATCGGTTGGCAATCAGCTTTGATGTCCAGAGAGTTTGAGCTTTTGACCCGGTCACTGAACCGACCGGGTGACTTCTTGTGAGCTCCAAGCTGCGTCTGGGTGGTGCACGCGTGCATCACCCGATCGGTTGAAGATGATCAACCGATCGGGTGAGGGGCAGAAATATGCTATCTTCGTCGTTTGACCCCCTGGATCATGCGTGACTCCTCCCGTTGCTCCGGGGACACATGATATCATCGTTTTATGCCCCATATGCCACTAAACTCCTGCAAAATACGGAAAACACAGAAAAGTGAAAGAAAACAAGAAAACACGAGAAAATGAATATAAGACGGCAGTAAAATACGGAAAAACACGAAGGAAAACGTGCGTAAATATATGAAATATAAACGCACGTCACTTGTATCAAATATAATCTCTGAAAATTTATTCGTGGCATGACCCTTGCGAGCACATACGCTTATTTTCTCATGAAACTAGTATTTTATTCGATGTTTAAGGCACTCTTCAATGTTCGTTTATCGTTATATTTCCGACGTTCTCGTGTCCTGACCGGACGAAATGTTGAGTTTATAGAAAAGATGTTTACAATCAATGATTGCACACACCCTAACGAAATCACTACCAATACATACTCTCCATATTAGTACCCCATTTCGAATTCACCGTAGTTATCGTAGGATTTTCTTTTGTTATTCTAAACTTTTAATCCTATACATTTATATCTTTAGGTGGTTGGTTATTACCGTATTATTACTCTTTACATACTGAAGTTCGTGGTTTTACAGGTCAGTTGTCCCGTGGATTCGATACCTGGACTCACCAGGATATTACTTGTTCAATCTCCTGCACTTGGGAGTAACGCTCGCATCTTTTGAGACGAGTCAAGTTTTTGGCACCGTTGCCGGGGATAACGGTACTTGCGAAGCTACGATTTCAGTTCATTTGGAGGAACATTCGGTGAGATCATTCCATCTTATAGTTTAGGATTTTATCAACTTTTTATTTTGTTTTCTCTTTATAAAAAAATTCAAAAAAAATGGATTACATGGAATTCTATAGCACAAACAATTTGTATGATGCAGAGTACGAGGTTGCACACAAGCATAGGATGGAGAAGCTCAAGATCGTTAGTTTTAATCAGACTGATTATGAAACTTTCTTTCAGGCCTGGAGGAGGTTCACAGACATAATATCGAGCTATCCGCAACATGGTTACACAAAGAAAGAGCTTATGGAGTCCTTCCTAGATGGACTACGACAACAGCTGCAGGAATTCTTGGGAGTTATGATGCCGACAGAGGCATGGAAATACATGGAGTCTTTACAAGAGAATGAAGAAATTGTAAAAGAGACTTCAAAGTGCGATTCAACGGAGCCTTCAAGCCTCGATCAAGGGGAGCAAAGCATAGACGTACCATTGCAATCCTTGAAAGAGGAAGTTTACTTGCTCATTCAGACACATGAGGCTACTTCCCAACAATTCCAAGAGAACTTCCTTGCTCGGAGTTGGCAAATTCAGCAATCCATTGAAAATCTTACTCTGATTGCCACTTGCTTAGAAGAAAATAAGTCTTGTGAAATTCAATTTCAAGAATCTAATATGAGTTCATCTTCTACTGCAGGTACATCGAATGAGCCATATCATGATGAAGTCACGAATGAAAATATCAACATGGCAGGAAGTGTGTGCAAAAGAGAGGACAAGCTAGCATTTTTGGATGAACAGAAGGAGGAAATAGCGTGGGAGATGGGTATAGAGATTATCACTATGGAGCCAGAACCATTCCCTCCTCCAGTTTTTTCCCAAAATCATTTACCCCTCCCCCAATGATTGAGCATCATACCGAGAGTAGTGCATATATTTCAGGGAGTAGTCATCAACATGCTTTAATTTATTTCACCTATTTTGATGACTACATTTGGAATACTTTTATTGCAAAGAAGTTTAGACTAATTTGGACTGACATAACTCATCTCTTGCAGGACATTGGTAAACAAGTTATAGAGATGATTGGAGTTGTGTTATTGGGGTCCAAATTAGCTAATGGAGGAAGGATACTTGCCGAGGAGCGCAAGGAACAAATTGAACAAGTTCCTCCATCATTAAAGATTCAGGATCCGCCATTTGACCACGGTGTGTTCTTTCCAATAGAGTAGATTTTTATATGCTTTCTAGGATGCTTGCTTTGAATAAACTCGTACCCCTTTCGACATTGAGGACAATGTCTATCTTTAGTTGGAGGGTGTGTATGAGACATTAGGATTTTTTTAAATAAACCTAGGCGAAAGAAAAGAATAAACCACCAATCCTCATCTTCTAAAACTCCTTCATATACCATAAATGCGGATGATTATGCATTGATTGAGTTCTAAAAATTATTTTGGCTCAAGTTAATTATTTTTGCTTCATTCATGGAATTACCGTTAATATGCTATTCATGAAAACTTTCAATTGCCATGATTAATATCTCAAAATAGTTTGAATTTATTTCATGCATGCTAAGGTGATGAAAAAGCTTAAGTATACAAGATTTATTAGAATAGTCTTCAAGTTGAAGAGGAATTTGGTTGTTGTTATTAATGTTTCTGTTCGAAGAATGGGTGTTGAGTTGCTTATGAAAAAAATTGCAAAAAAAAATGAATATGTGTGTCACTAAATTAATAACTTGGTTGGCTCGAGTAGTACTGTCCGAGGGTCCTTTTTGGCTTAATGCCTTATTATCGTCTGATTTGGGAGCCATTGACCGGAAACTCACTCATTTGATGGAGCGATCCAAGTTATGCATTTTTCCACAAATGCTGCTTTATGCGCGTTACGTGGAACTAATAAAAGAAAAGAAAAGGAGAAAGAAAAGTTGAATAAACTAAGCAACTTCAATACCCATGATTTGAACGATCTTTTTGAGATGCCAATTCCTTGGAAATGAGAAAACTAGAACATAACGACATGTTATACTTTCGCTTGCGCAAAACGATGCTTGCATGTTGTTTATTCAAACTAAATTAGAGAAAATATCATGTGATTGATCTTGTTCATAGATTGTGTATATTGATGGTCAAAATCATGTTAGAAAGCGTATTATTGAGCCATGCCATAAGCGATTGATAGAATTTATTGTTTTACTAATCATCCGAATTCATCGCTCTTTTTGCTAGGGACAATCAAATCGCTAGTTGGGGCTGTGACTCGGGTTGAATATTGCATATTAAACACCCTATTTAGCCCTATTTTGTGCTTATATGTTGCTTAATTGGTCTCTAAAACGTTCATATTTTGAATATCATCATTTATTAGAGAAATCACTTGATTTGAGCACAAAACAGCAATAAATTTAGTATTTCTGTACTCTTGTATTTTGAATCGAAAAGCAAGCGACGTGGACGAACGGGGATCGTTGGATTACGATCCAACGGTCGGTTTAATTCCGAATCGTATTCGGACGAAGCGAGTTCAGCGCTTCGAAGCGGGCGGGGCGCGGATCTTGGAGCACACGTGGCACGCCCAGGAACGATTCCGCTAGGATCTAGCAACCAGGATTTGCAGCGGCTTTGCGGGTGCGGGTTTAAGTTGATATTGGAGCGGGTTTCGACCCGTTAAGCACAGTAAAACCCGCAATACCTCTATATAACGTATTTCTAGGGTTTTTGAGCGTATTCTGGCGTATTTTGGTCTCTAGGAGCCGTATTTCGCCATGAAATTTGGAGGCCCTGGGGACAGAGGCTAGATCTATTATCTGAAGGAGATTTGGGGCTATTTGGAGAGAATTGGTGACATTTTTCCTAACTTTAGCCTTGTATTTTGCGTATTTGGCTTAGAATTGAAGTATTATTCACGTATTTTGAAGTTTTTATGATGTATTTATCTATGAATACTGATTATAATCTCTCCATGCGTGGTTAATCTTCATATGTGTTGGTGTTGATGTGGTTAGGGTGCCGTTATCATTGATTTTGCTATCTTTTTGCCCTATTTGCATTGTATAATCGCGTATTTTGCTAGTTTATACACGTATTGTTCAAGTATTATCGTTGTTGATGTACTTGTATCAAATATAATCTCTGAAAATTTATTCATGGCATGACCCTTGCGGGCACATACGCTTATTTTCTCATGAAACTAGTATTTTATTAAATATTTAAGGCACTCTTCGATGTTCGTTTATCGTTATATTTTTCGACGTTCTCATGCCCTGACCGGACGAAACGTTGAGTTATAGAAAAGATGTTTACAATCATTGATTGCACACACCCTAACTAAATCAATACCAATACATACTCTCCATTTTAGTACCCCATTTTGAATTCACCGTAGTTATCGTAGGATTTTCTTTTGTTATTCTAAACTTTTAATCCTATACCTTTATATTACCATATTATTACTCTTTACAAACTGAAGTTCGTGGTTTTGCAGGTCAGTTGTCCCGTGGATTCGATACCTGGACTCACCAGGATATTACTTGTTCGATCTCCTGCACTTGGGAGTAACGCTCAAATCTTTTGAGACGAGTCAGAAGTGTGGGTGGTGGCGGGCTAGGTGGCAGGGAGTCTGCCCTAGCTGAAGAGGAGCCATGGTCGCTGGTCCTTTTCCGCTTAGAAGCATGCACCCGCAAGCGCGACCTAGTGCGTGGTGGCATGTGAGCCATGAGATGCGCCTAACAAATGCAAAGTGCTATATAATAGGAGCGAATGTACCCAAACATGACACGAATGCGAGCGATGGATGTGTGCGGAGAAACGCCTCCTCCGAAAAGCTCCAAATCAGCCCTTGATTCTCCCCCAAGCTGTCCTGAAACATAAATTGATAAATTAGCAATGAATATCAATATATTTGGGGTAAATCAAGGGTAATAGATATTTATAAATTTTAATTTCGATTCGGGGTGAGATGGAGCTTACGAAATGGAGAAATGGAGAAAAGGGAAGAAAAGGGCTAAATGGGGGATTAATGGCAGCGAGATGGCCGGCGCCGACGGTGTGGGGTCGCGGAGTCGGCGGTGTGGGGTCGGCATGGGGGCGCCGACTTGGGCGGAGGGGGAGATAGTTTGGGATTTTGGGAGTTTTGGGAATTTTGGCCGTGAGCTGTCAAGTTATAGTGTATGTCACTCTACCGAGCGTGTCCGCTCGGCCGAGTGGCTCATTTTAAAAAGTTTTCAAAATTTTGAGTAAAAGTACCGACTCGGCCGAGCAGCGCTTCCCACTCGGCCGAGTAGACGAAGGTCATTCGCCCGAGTGGCAAGGCCACTCAGAACTTTTCAAGTGCTGAAAGTGTCTGATTCACTCGGTTGAGTGACAAAGTAACTCGGTCGAGTGGCATATAAATGCCAGAGAGTGGTTTTCAAATCTTCCCTGATCAGTAATCTACTTGGCCGAGTAGAGTCTTCACTCGGCCGAGTGAAATTTTCACTCGGCCGAGTGGGCTGATGTTTTCGGCTCCAACTATCTGTTTTTGCTCCACTTTCTGATTTTCTCTTTCGCGTCAGTTTCTTCCTTCTCCTGATGCCTGAGCGCATCCCTGGAGCACTCTCATTTGCCGTGGTCATCCTCCATTCATATGGTTCCCTATTCTCCATCTCCTGCAATGAAAAATATTGCCCGTTGTCAGGATTTTCTTCGACTCTTGACTCTAAACACTAATAAAATCTAAAACAAAAATAAAAAGATAAATTCAACAAAAAATGAGATAAAACCGTTGGGTTGCCTCCCGACAAGCACTCATTTAAGGTTTTGAGCTCGACCCCTTAAGATACGCGTTTAAAGCTCGATGTTGGGCGCATGTGAGATGCGCGCATCAAATTTACCGGGAAGGCCGCTTGGGTTGAGTTGTTGATTTTCATCAGCTTTCCTCGGCTCCCCTTCAACATGGGTGGTAGTGGGGGTGAGTCCCCCAAGCTTGAGCTTTTAACATCCTTTTTCTTTACTGGCGGTGAAAATTTCTTGTCCGGTGGAGCTTTCTTCGTATGCTTCACCGTAGAGAGCTTGCATAGCTCTCTAATCTTGACGACATCAGCGTCATCCTTCTTCTCGTCTGTAAGAGGGTCCGACGGGTCTTCTATCATCTCCTCATTATTGGAAGATTGGCCCTCTTCGAGGCCATCATCGTGCATGGCGCCGACGGCAAATGGTATGGCATCGTCAATCACCTCGTCGAGGAGGTATGAAAGATCTTGGGACCAACCCTTAATTAGGTATATACTATTTACCTCCTCGGTAGGGACTCCCTCTGAATAATACTTGAGCCTTTGTCCATTCACCTTAAAAGTGACACCGTCTTTTCCTTCTAGCTCGAAGGCCCCTCCCGGTTGTATGTGCCGAATAATAAAAGGTCCCGACCATCGTGACCTTAGCTTTTTCGGGAAAGAGTCGGAGTCTAGAATTGAATAATAGGACCTTGCCTCCGACCTTGAAGTCCTTAACGGTGATGCATGCATCATGGAGAATTCTAGTTCTTTCCTTGTAAATCCTAGAGCTCTCGTAAGCATCCCGTCTAATCTCGTCAAGCTCATTGATGTCTAGAAGTCTTCGTAATGCCGCACTCTTGTAGTCATAATTTAAAGTCTTGATTACCTAATAGGCGCGATGTTCCAAATCTACCGAAAAATGGCATGCTTTCTCATAGACTAGCCGGTAGGAGGTGGTGCCAATGGGGGTCCGAAAGGCCATACGATATGCCCATGTGCATCATTCAATTTCATGGACCAATACTTCCTAGATATATCGACGGTCTTCTCTAGAATTTGTTTAATTTCCCGGTTTGACACTTCGACTTGTCCGCTCGTCTGAGGGTGGTATGCCATACCGATTCTATGATTCACCACATACTTCTTTAATATGGCTTCAAACTTGCTTTCTATGAAGTGGCTTCCCCCGTCGCTTATCAACGTTCATGGCACTCCAAAGCACGGAAATATTTTTTGCTTGAAGAATTTAGATACCACCCTGGCATCATTGGTTGGGGTTGCAATGGCCTCTACCCATTTTGAGACATAGTCCACGGCCAATAGGATATACTTGTTTCCTTTGCTTGACGAAAAAAGGCCCCATAAAATCCACTCCCTAACAATCAAATAGCTCAATTTCCAAAATGGGTTTCATTGGCATCTCATTCTGTTTGGATATATTTTATGTCCATTGGCATCTATCGCAATACTTGACGAAGTCATATGTATTTTTGAACATGGTCGGCCAAAAGAACCCACACTGCAATATCTTTGCGGCAGTTTTGGAAGCGGCGTGATGTCCCCCGTAAGGCATATCATGGCAATGTGAAATGATAGATGTGGCCTCCTCCTTTGAAATACACCTCTGTATGATCACATCCTTGCATACCTTGAAGAGGTATGGATCTTCCCAGAAATAGCTGCAGACTTCGTGCATGAACCTCCTTTTTTGTTGCTTTTCCATCCCATACGGTTTTATCCCGCATGCCAAATAGTTCACATAATCTGCATACCAAGGTACTTCTGCGGGTTTGATGGCGAATAGCCTCTCATCAGCAAAAGTGTCATCAATCGGACGGCTATCATCCCTTTCGTCACGAGTAATCCTAGATAAGTGATCCTCCACAACGTTGTCCATCCCTTTCTTGTCTCTGATTTCCAAATCAAATTCTTGGAGTAGTAGTATCCATCTTATCAATCTCGGCTTGGCTTCCTTTTTGCTCAGTAGATATTTCAATGCAGCATGATCGGTGTGCACAATCACTTTGGATCCAAGGAGGTAAGAGCGAAACCTCTCTATGGAGTAGACGACTTCCAGGAGCTTCTTTTCTGTGGTAGTGTAATTCTTATGTGCCTTGTCTAGAGTTTTACTCATATAAAATATTGCATGAAGTTTTTTGTCCCTCCTTTGTCCTAGCACTGCTCCAATTGCTTGGTCACTTGCATCGCACATGAGCTCAAAAGAAAGACTCCAGTCTGGCGGTTGTATGATGGAGGCGGAAATGAGGGCGTCCTTCAATGTATTAAAGGCTTGCAAGCAATCTCTTGAAAAGACAATAGCAAGTAAGGCTGTAAGAGGACGGAAAATTAGGGCAAAATCTTTGATAAAGCGGCGGTAAAATCCCACATGACCAAGAAATCCCCTAATACCCTTAACATTAATAGGAGGAGGAAGTTTTTTCGATTACCTCAATCATTGCATTATCAACCTTGATCCCTCTAGAGGAGACAAGATGCCCAAGAACTATCCCCTCAGTGACCATAAAATGGCATTTCTCCCAGTTAAGAGTAAGATTATTTTGTTGGCATCTTTTAAGGACTTTAGTAAGATTGGCCAAACATGAGTCAAACTCACTATCATAGACTGAAAAATTGTCCATAAAGACTTCCATGATGTTTTCAATATAATCAGAAAAGATGGATGTCATGCACCTTTGAAAGGTGGCGGGAGCATTACAGAGTCCGAAGGGCATCCTACAGTAAGCATATGTACCATAAGGGCCCGTAAAAGTAGTCTTTTCTTAGTCATCTTCATGTAAGGGGATCTGACAGAATCCCGAATACCCATCCAAATAGCAAAAAAATTTATGTTTGGCGAGGCGTTCTAGCATTTTGTCAATAAATGGTAATGGGTAATGATCTTTTCGGGTGGCTTTATTCAACTTCCTGTAGTCAATACACATCCGCCATCCCGTGACGGTGCGTGTGGATATAGGCTCTCCCTTATCATATTTATGACGATCATCCCCCCTTTTTAGGGACGACATGAACAGGGATAACCTATCTACTATCAGAAATATGGTAAATGATGTCGGCTTCAAGCAGTTTAAGGATTTCCTTCTTAACCACCTCCTTCATGTTAGGGTTTAACCGCCTTTGAGGCTCTATGGAGGTGGCTTCAGTGTTTTCTAGGTGGATTCTATGCATACAAAGCCTAGGGTTTATTCCCCTGATGTCAGAGATTGTGTAGCCTAGGACATCCTTATGGCTCCTAAGGACATCTAAAAGTCTCTCAAGCTGGTGGTGGTTGAGGTTAGCATTAACAGTCACCGGGTAGGTCAGTTTATCCCCCAAGAAAGCATACCTTAAGTTAGGAGGTAATTGTTTCAGTTCTACCTCAGGGGGCAATGTACCACCTACCTCCTCTTCCTGTGAAAGCATGGCGTCTTCTGTCACATCTGAGTTCAGTTCCACCTCGGGGGGTGGGCTCTCGGATGCCGGCTCATATTCGCTTCACGGTGAGGATGGTGAATCGGAGTGGATGCTACACAACTCTGCTCTGAAGCTGGTGGGGACTACCATTTTCCTCGGGTTCACACCTGAAATCAAGAGATAAGTCAGTGTGTTCATCAATGTTAAAGAAAGGATCATCAAGTGTACTTCCATGAATCTCGGTATGCCAAATAGGCTCTTCAAAAGTACAGACCTCTCCATCACATGCTTCGTTACCTTCTGATGCGTATGGAATGTAACTCTAGATCAACCTAGCTATGGCACGAATTACACGGAGACAAATCCCCGGCAACGGCACCATAAACTTGATCGGCCTCGAACTAACTCCGAAATGATGTCGTTTACCGCAAGCGCACGATATAGTGTCAAAGCGGGTATCGAACACAGGGAAGCAGTGCTATACTACCTATCTACTCCTAGGTTGAGTTAGAATTGCAGGTTTATTGGTGGATGTGGAGTGTGGAGGGTCGTAATGATGATGGATGCGAAGGTCGTGTCACTCGATATCACAAATGAGGGGTTCCACACAATAAAAAAGAATAAAATATAAAAAGATTAGGGCTTTAGGACTCGCTGATGGGTTTTATCTGATCCAAGGGCTCTCTTTCGACTAGTGCATTGTCCGTCCTTCGCCCTACTTGAGAGCGAAGGTTGGACAACCTTGCACAAAATTAACGCAGCGGAAGCGGAAAAATAAAGAGAAAAACTTTATATAAACATTTTATATAAACTAGCCCTATCTGCATAAACCCCAAGCCAAGAAAATGCTACTATCCCGGGGTTGGGTCCAGACCAACCCCTGAGGATACTACTATCTAATTAACTACTAAAGCTACTGCAATAAAATAATGCACATTAATTAAAACTAAAGTTGAGAAAACTCAACATACCCGTAACTCTTGCCTTGCAGCAAAAGTGTTACCGAAGGCAATCAATTGCCCTTCCCGCACGAACCGCTCCGATTCCAGCAACCACTTGCGCTGATCCAAGCAACTTCTCGTCGCCGAGCCAACCACTTGCTCCAGAAAGTTTCACGCGAGTGAAACCTCCGCCAAGATTTCGGATCTGAATCCGAACTCCTTTGCGGCTTTGCTAGAGCCCTCAGGAGTAAGGCAGAAATTTATAGGGAGGGGAGAAATATTAATTTAAGCTTAGATCCGAGCGTGCTCCAACATTTTTGAGAGCCGCTCAGATCTAGAGCTTGGGACGAGTTTTGAGGAGGAGAGCAGACCCCTATTTATATAGGCGGTGGACTCTCCCCTTCTCTCAAAATCCGATGTGGGACTATTAATTTGGGATTAATTAAATCAAGTTAGTTTGCCTTTCACAAAGGGCAAACTTTCTCGAATTTTAACTCCCTCACCGTTGAGCTTCAATGTTGGTACAACCTACCAAATCAAAGAGGGTTCAACGGTGAACGCGTAGGAAAAAACGGCTCGTCAATCCGAGTCCGTTTGACCCTTCAAACAATTGTCCAAAGTTAGCCAAAAGTCATGCTTCTCTTAGAAACGTAGCCGTCAAGAAAATCCCAGGTTTCAAAAAACCCTAACCAGAAAATTCGGGCTTGGTGGGCCTCCATTTTCGCTGGTTTCAGCCCAACAGTTTGGGCTGACTTGTTTTGGCTATAAATTGTGCATTTGGACTCCGTTTTTGACGCGGTTTGAACCTGCGTTTAGAGCGGGATGATCCCGTCATCTAGGTAACCTTTTCAACGCGTTTATTTAATTAAATATAGTCTTAAACAATTTAAGACACATTTAATCTCTTTTGCATCATATGCAAATTAGTCCCTATCTAGGCTTAAATTTTCATTTGCATCAAATACAAATGATCCGAGGGCATATTCCTCTACATCTCCCACTTGCACTCGGGATCATTTATCTCGAATGCAGGAGATGATTGCAAACATCTTTTGCAATATTTTATCCCTTGCATCAAATGCAAATTATTCTCCCTAACTAATTTCTACCTATTACTAGACGAAAATCGCACTCTGTGTGAGACCCTACAGCCTGACCCTACTACGGGTTTGGGTTCGAGACCCTAGACGGCAGAGACCACGAGCAGTAGTTGTCGTCCCTGTTTCGGCATCATAATTTTGTGGTTTAACCCATTGACAAAATCGTCGGGACTACCAAGACTGTATCCGTGATGAATACCGCAGTTTTAATCCTTTCGTCAAGACTATGTTGTTTATTCAAGTTTAGGGTATGGTAACATGTCAACCCCACCAACTTGAAACCGGTCAGTTACATCGGTCTTTAGTTAAATACATGTTGAACTTCTTTCAACATACTTTGATCAAAGATTTTCACTAAAGCACCGAACCAACACATACAACACTAACTCTCCTTAATGAGAGAGACGAATCCTTTCTTAGACACAACTCTCCTCACATGCTTCAAATGCCACCCAACCAAAATCCTTTCGACAAGTAAAGTCTTGAAGCTAGGAAAATGATCTAAGTGACACCATTCACATGCAGGTTTGTTCAATGTCTTCAAGTCATAGGACCAGCTTGCCTATCATCACAAAAAGTTATCATTGACATTTTAAATTAAGTTTAACCAAATGATAATCTTTTATGAGTCGTTTAATGAACTCATTCTCTAATGAGCACCTGCGTCTTGTTTCTGACTTCACCAAGTCAAACGATTACGAGTCCATCCCATAGTGAATACAAAGACACAATGGTCTTATCGATGTGTCGATATCCTTTTCTCGACATATCAATGACCACGAACCAGTTTAAGACTTTAAGCTCCAATCGGTAAAAACACTTTCTCATAATCGTGATCGGCATCAAGATAAGTGTATACCTTGCTATAAGTCTAAGGAAATTATCTAAGTATATAAGATGACACGAATGCACAAAGATAATTTGATACCAATAAAATATATTTTATTCATGAATAAGATGTTTTTCAGGACAATGTGCCTCATAGGCATACAACTCTCAAAACATCTACCACTCACTACAAGGCCCACTCTTTATGGTATTTCATACCGCTTTTGCACATTAGTTTCTCCAAACGATCACGTGCAAGGGCCTTTGTAAATGGATCAGCTAAATTCTATTCAGACGAGACTCTGAGGATTTCTATGTCCTTCCTCTTCTCAATATCACGTATCAAATGATATTTTCGAAGAATGTGTCTGGATCTCTTGTGGAATCTGGGTTCTTTGACCAAGCTCAATGTGGCATTGTTATCACAATACAACGGTATTGGATCTATAACAGTAGGCACCACTCCTAGCTGGCTCACAAATTTCCTAATCCAGACAGCTTCCTTTGCTGCATCATTGGCCGCTATATATTCGGCCTCCATAGTGGAATCAGCAACGGTGTCTTGCTTTGAACTCCTCCAGCTCACTGCACATCCGTTGAGAGTGAAAATGTATCCTGAAATTGACTTGCTGTCATCCACGTTACTCTGAAAGCTGGAATCCGTGAAGCCCTCAATTTTGAGTTCATCACTTCCATAAATCAAAACTAGATCTCTTGTTCTTCGCAAGTACTTGAGAAATCGTCTTGACTTCTTTCCAGTGTTCTTCTCCATAGTTAGACTGATATCGACTTACTGCACCTAGTGCAAAAGCGACATCAGGTCTGGTACATATCATGGAATACATGATCGATCCAACTGCTGAAGCATATGGAATATTGCTCATGCGTTCTCTTTCCAAGTCAGTCTTTGGAGACATCTTCTTGGAAAGACTTATTCCGTGATTTGCGGGTATAACCCCACCTTTACTGTTTTCCATGTTAAACCGTTTTAACACAGTATCAATGTACCTAGATTGGGAGAGTCCTAGCATCCTTTTAGATCTATCTCTATAGATCTTCACACCTAGTATGTAGGATGCTTCTCCCAAATCTTTCATGGAGAAGTTAGTTGATAACCAATCCTTAACAGACTTCAACATCGGTATGTTGTTACCTATTAAGAGAATGTCATCAACATAAAGTACGAGGATGACTAAATTGTTTCCACTGGTTTTCTTATAAACGCATGGCTCATCTTCATTTTTAATAAAATCAAACTCTTTGACCGTATTATCAAATCGGATGTTCCAGCTTTTGGATGCCTGCTTCAATCCATAAATGGATCTATGCAGTCTACACACTTTTCCTTTGCTCCCACTGACTTCGAAACCTTCCGGCTGAGACATGTAAATATGCTCTTCTAAATCACCATTTAGAAATGCAGTTTTTACATCCATCTGCCAGATTTTGTAGTTGTGATAGGCAGCAATAGCGAGTACAATCCGGATGGATTTGTGCATGGCTACGGGTGAGAAAGTTTCGTCATAATCTACACCTAGAATCTGACGATAACCTTTCGCAACAAGTCTAGCCTTGTACGTTTCTATTTTTCCATCTGCACCGATCTTCCTTTTGAAGATCCATTTGCAGCCAATAGGAACACTTCCCTTGGGCACATTCTCTAAAGTCCAAACTTTATTAATGTGCATGGAATCCATCTCAGATTTCATTGCATCCAGCCATTTCTTAGAGTCTCTACTCTGAATTGCTTCTTGGAAGCTAATAGGATCATCTTCAACTAAGATGCTATCCTCAACTCCTCCATCTATGATAAATCCGTAGTATCTTTCTGGAGCTCGAGGAATCCTATTTGACTTCCTAATAATTGCTTCAGGAGCATTAGGCTCTGCCTCTCCCACTGGTTCCGCGATCTGTTCATGTGTTGATTCAGTCTCTAGACTTTCGTCCAGTTCTATTACCTCGCCGTTAGACTCCTTCACAAGGAATTCCTTTTCAAGAAAGGTGGCGTGTTTGGACACAACAATCTTTTGTTGTTCCTGGTGATAGAAAATGTGTCCCGTCAAGTGACTAGGATATCCTATGAATCTACACATAACAGACCTATCCTCCAGTTTATCTGGATTAAGCTTCTTGACATACGCAGGACAACCCCATACCTTAATATGCTTAAGGTTTGGTTTCTTCCCGTTCCATATCTCATATGGTGTCATTGGCACGGATCTAGATGGAACTCTATTAAGGATATGGGTGGCAGTTTCTAGGGCATAGCCCTAAAGGGAGATAGGTAACCCAGAGTCACTCATCATTGATCGAACCATGTCTAACAAGGTACGATTCCTTCTCTCTGACAGACCATTATGTTGAGGTGTGTAAGGAGGAGTGATCTGAGAGAGAATCCCATTCTCTTTTAAATGCGCAAGGAATTCATGGCTCAAGTATTCTCCTCCTCGATCAGATCGAAGAATTTTAATACTTTTGCCCGTCTGTTTTTCAACTTCGTTACGATACTCTTTGAATCGCTCAAATGTATCAGATTTGTGCTTCATCAAGAACACATGTCCGAACCTAGAGTGATCATCAGTAAAAGTAACAAAGTATGAATATCCTCCTTTCGCTAAAGTAGACATTGGTCCACATACATCAGAATGTACTAGACCCAAGAGTTCACTAACTCTTTCCCCTTTACCCGTAAAGGGAGTTTTAGCCATTTTACCTTTGAGACAAGACTCGCAAGTGTCGTACGACTCATAATTCGAGAGGTCAAGAGACCCCTCTTTATGCAACTTGCTAAGTCTTTTCTCTCCGATATGGCCTAGTCTACAGTGCCAAAGGAAAGTTTCATTAAAACTAGATTCCTTACGTTTTCGTGTGTTAACACTTAACACAACGTCATTAGACAGAGTGTATACACCATTATTCATTGTTCCAAATCCCAGCAATTTATCATTAAAGAAAATGTTCATAACAGATTCATTAATGGTAAATTTATATCCGTCTTTGGCCAAAGCCGAAATGGAAATAACGTTGCATAGAAAATTTGGTATATAATAACATTGTTTCAAAAACAATGTGGCACCGTTTGCCAAGGTTTGCTTTAGGTCTCCTACGGCTTTAGCAGTTACATTAGCTCCATTACCAACTTGAAGAACTATTTCGTCCTTTCTTAAGTTTCTAAATTTGCTCATACCTTGTAACGAATTACAAATGTGAGTACCCGCACCAGTATCCAATACCCATGCGTTAGAAGTTACAGAAAGGACTATACTCTGTATAACTAATACCTTAGAAGTCGAGACATCAATATGTTCTTTCTTCTCTCCGTTAAGCCCAAAGTTTTCTAAGCAATCAATATTTAAACCAGTCAATTTATTATTCAGGATAAGATTCATATTCGTTTTCATGCTGCAAAAGACATAGAATGAATTTAGTGTAATTCATGATAAAATAATATAGTTAATATGGTTTTTAATTAACTATGGTCTCCCACTATTTTACGATCATTCTCGGAAATGAACGAATTTTAATATCTTAAAATATAGTGAAAGAGGGACCCAATCATCATGAACCTCACAACCTTGAGGAGACTCAACAAGTTGATTGGTTCCATGATTGGTAGACTAACTCTTAGTCAATCACATCACATGTGACTCCCTATCGATTCTTACCCACAGTTACTTATGATCTTGAGGAGACTCAACTAATCATAATGACTGGTCTAGTCAGACCCTTGATTTCGTGTTCAGATTTGACTTAGATCGATGCTCGAGGAGACCCGACACATCGATTTGGGTCAAGTCCAGACTACATCACATGTATGTTGGAGTTTGTTCCTTAAAGAAAAACATGTCATAGCTTGAGGAGACTCAACAACTATAAATGTTTTCTTTGAGTTACAAAGCTCCAAAATCAAGGAGGGATACGAATTAATCTTTAACAAGATTTATAACGCATTGACTAGATATAACCAAAGCTAACACATTTTATTATCAGCAACTTTGCGGTACAAGCGGGCATGACCAGGGTTAGGGCCGGGCAGGATCACTTGCGCCCAGCAAAGCTGAGTCGATCCACAACACCTTCCCTAACTACCTACCCATACCATTCTCCATTGAAAGTGCTAATGATAAAAAGTGTTATATTGATTTTATCTGGTTGTTATGATTTATTTAACTAGTTAATCCTATCAACTAGTCATAACCTATAATTCAAAATTATTAGGATGTGTTTCATAACTTTTATTAGAAACCTATCAACTATAGGATTTTAATAAATCACATCAGAATTGTTTCAACAAACAAGGGACAATCCTAATCATTCATTAGGATGTGTTATTTAAAATATTGTGAACAACATTTTAAAACATAGCCAAAGCTAGTCATTTAAATTTAATCAGATTAAAGATTTAAATGAATTTTAATGGCTAACCCTACAAGTCTTTCTTTTAGCAATTATCAAATAAAAGCAAAAAGAAACATAAAGACATTAATTATCACATAATTAAAAAGATCTAATCTTGGTTTTCAAAACAATTTTCAAAAAATTTGAAAACCAACATATAGTTAGTTCAAGACTAACTATAAGTTTTAATAACATGCATTTCATAAAAGCAGTATTTAGATAGTCTATGTAGCCTGGCTCTGATACCAATGATGGGTTTTATCTGATCCAAGGGCTCTCTTTCGACTAGTGCATTGTCCGTCCTTCGCCCTACTTGAGAGCGAAGGTTGGACAACCTTGCACAAAATTAACGCAGCGGAAGCGGAAAAATAAAGAGAAAAACTTTATATAAACATTTTATATAAACTAGCCCTATCTGCATAAAACCCAAGCCAAGAAAATGCTACTATCCCGGGGTTGGGTCCAGACCAACCCCTGAGGATACTACTATCTAATTAACTACTATAGCTACTGCAATAAAATAATGCACATTAATTAAAACTAAAATTGAGAAAACTCAACATACCCGTAACTCTTGCCTTGCAGCAAAAGTGTTACCGAAGGCAATCAATTGCCCTTCCCGCACGAACCGCTCCGATTCCAGCAACCACTTGCGCCGATCCAAGCAACTTCTCGTCGCCGAGCCAACCACTTGCTCCAGAAAGTTTCACGCGAGTGAAACCTCCGCCAAGATTTCGGATCTGAATCCGAACTCCTTTGCGGCTTTGCTAGAGCCCTCAGGAGTAAGGCAGAAATTTATAGGGAGGGGAGAAATATTAATTTAAGCTTAGATCTGAGCGTGCTCCAACATTTTTGAGAGCCGCTCAGATCTAGAGCTTGGGACGAGTTTTGAGGAGGAGAGCAGACCCCTATTTATATAGGCGGTGGACTCTCCCCTTCTCTCAAAATCCGATGTGGGACTATTAATTTGGGATTAATTAAATCAAGTTAGTTTGCCTTTCACAAAGGGCAAACTTTCTCGAATTTTAACTCCCTCACCGTTGAGCTTCAATGTTGATACAACCTACCAAATCAAAGAGGGTTCAACGGTGAACGCGTAGGAAAAAACGGCTCGTCAATCCGAGTCCGTTTGACCCTTCAAACAATTGTCCAAAGTTAGCCAAAAGTCATGCTTCTCTTAGAAACGTAGCCGTCAAGAAAATCCCAGGTTTCAAAAAACCCTAACCAGAAAATTCGGGCTTGGTGGGCCTCCATTTTTGCTGGTTTCAGCCCAATAGTTTGGGCTGACTTGTTTTGGCTATAACTTGTGCATTTGAACTCCGTTTTTGACGCGGTTTGAACCTGCGTTTAGAGCGGGACGATCCCGTCATCTAGGTAACCTTTTCAACACGTTTATTTAATTAAATATAGTCTTAAACAATTTAAGACACATTTAATCTCTTTTGCATCATATGCAAATTAGTCCCTATCTAGGCTTAAATTTTCATTTGCATCAAATACAAATGATCCGAGGGCATATTCCTCTACACTCGCCACTAGGACCGTCGGATGCCGACGCTACGCTAGGATTTTACGTTGCATTGGTTTAATTGGTGATTTGTAGCATCTGGAAAGTTAATTCATGCGTCTGGGCATCATGAATCTAACGTATCGCATTAACCTCGCTCTCGCGATAGGCGCATACGATACGTGCATTAAGGATCTACAAAGTTCTCACCACTCTCGTGGGTCAAATGCTCTCAACTCGCACCACTCTCGTGGGTTAGAGCTTCGAGGTATTTTGGTGGCTCTTATTGATGCAATGGCGGTAGCCGTTAATTAGTGATATAGATATCCCCTCAAGGCACAAGCCGTGCATGGACACGTGCCTCGGTTGAATCCACTAACTCCCTAATTAAATCCGTAGGATATTTCTTAAGCTAATCGATTCCACCAACCGTGGGCACGATCTCAGTACGAATTCTCCTAGGGATCTTGCTAGATCAACAAAAATACAACCCCTTTTATACCAACGCATCATAAAAATCCCCAACTTTGCATCTAAATCCTAAGATCCATGGGCTAATCCCTTAGCCCTAGAAAAGACTACTCAAGCATATCAATAGCAATAGATAATAGAACGCAAAAAGATTTCATTGCATGCATCAAAAAGGGATAAATAATAAGAAATCACAAAGAAATACTAATAGAATTAAAAAGGGCAAAAGTACTTATATTGATACAAAGGAGGGGCCTAGGGCATAGCCAAACTCCCTAAAAGATCGTCGCCAAAATCCCCTAAAAAGATCTAAAAACTCCTCTCTAAAAAGTATACAAAGAGTCTCTCAAAATCTCTCCCAAACGTCTGTACAGAACTCCCCAGAACTCCCCTTGTGATGGCTGCTCATCTCCCCTTCAAAAACCCTCGCCAAACAAAATCACGATCTGTACGCACGCGTGGGCCCACGGCGACTCGGTCCGAGTAGGTTTCTGCTCGGTCGAGTATGTCAGGAAATCTGAAAACTTCGCTCAAACGTCGCTCTGTCTGATCGGACTGAGTAGGGTCTGCTCGGTCGAGTAGTTCGGCTGCTCGGTCGAGCAGCCCTCCTGCTCGGTCAAGTATGACATGGAATGAGCTCCTCCAAAATATGTTGCTCTGCCAAACCGGCCCGAGCAGGCACTGCTCGGTCGAGTATGAAGCTGCTCGGTCGAGTAGTAGGCTGCTCGGTCGAGCACCCTAATGTTCAGCCAAATAGGATGTCAAAAAACACATTTCAGCACACTGCTCAGTCGAGCAGTTAACTGCTCGGCCGAGCAGTTGACTGTTCAGCCGTATCGGAGGTTAAAAAATGCATTTCAGCATATTTTGCACACTATTCGGTCGAGTAGTGCACTGCTCAACCGAGTAGGCTGCTGAGAACAGTTTCAGCATTGCACTATCAACTTGAAAAAATTTCACAGGGCTCATCCGACCTCCGATTAGCGCGTTCTTGGTGGCGTTGGAACCGCCTTGAAGTCTAATATCTGGGAACAATATCAGAAAAATAGTGAAAAATCTAGGTAATAGCAGATTTAGAAATAGTGTGCGGCTGTCCTGTTTCCAGCACTTCGGGTCGCTCGATTCCTTCGCCGCATTATAGCTCGATCGCGCGACCTTCTCTCTTGCCCCTTCCTTGCTCCAATATTCTTCTTTGGCACCTCGAGCATGTCATCATGAGTCTCATTGGTGCTCTCATGTCGCCGATCGTCTTATTGACTCCAAATTGCTCCAATATCGCTCCAAATCCCTGAAATGGAATAAACGCTCAGAAAGTCATATTGTTCCAAATAATAGCACAAAAACGTATAAAATGGGAGTTTGGAGGGTGAAATGTGTCTTGAAGGTATGCGATAAAACATGTAAAATAGGAGCATATCAAAATCCCCCAAGCTTATCTCTTACTCGTCCTCGAGGAAGACGAATACGAAGCTCACCGGGAGGTAAAAATAAGAAAAAAAAGGAATACGGAGAAAAGAGGGTCGCTAGATTAATTTTTCAGATTTCTCAACATTCACCATATATCACAACTACTCAGAAAGTGAATCACACACTACCACAGAAATTTCATATCTTATATAAACGAAGTACTTGACAGTTAAGAATGAATGAAAGGGGTCTCTCTGGTATTCATACATTTAGTTTATATCAACATCCTATATTTCATAGCATCGAATATGCATAACATTGGCGACACACTTTTCAATCAGAAGATATAACTGAAGCGTGGAAATTCACACAAAGCATGCAATAAAGAATAGAATAAAAATCAAGACATACACATCCTTATATCAAATCATAAGAAATCCCCATAACTAAATTGTTTCGTTAAGTTTTAGCATTATCAAACTTTCCTGTTCGTGTACGACTCCACTCTAATGTCATGCTCACTCGTACGGTAAAAGATTTCCCCCCAAGCTTGAATTGAGGCTTCGCATCCAAAGAAGTATTTGTGGACTTGGAATTTTGTTTTGGTTTTCCCAATAGTATATGTATTGCTCCAAGTAATGAAAGTTGAGCTCTTCTCTAAATTTTGAGCTTTGTTTCCCTTTTTTTCTTTTTGGATTTTTGTAGGAGCAATAGTATTTGTATTTTTGGTTTTTGGCCCCTTTTTGGCTTTTTGGACTTTTGAAGCAAGCTTTTCTTTTGTATGGAATTTTTGGGAATGGATGCGGTAGAAATAGCTCTGGGGAGTGAAATCAAGTGACATGTAGAGAATATACGATATAAGTGGAGAAGGAATAGATATAATGCTTGGTTCACTCAAAAGTGTGCACAAATGGTTCTGTAAAATAATACATCAACTAAACTCGTATAATAGCATGGGTATCCTTAATCATATCAATGAGTAGTGAAGTCAAGCAGTAATATTTTCAGTTATGTCAAGCATGCAATAAGAATGCGAATAAGAGATGAAAGCAAGGCTTCAGATATTCTAGTGATGAGTGAATCTTGGTGTGTTTCCAATGAAAGCATACTAAATACTACTCTACATATTCAGTTTCAATAAGCTTCATGCATTCGCACTAGAGAGATCATCAAAAGAATATTTCCAAGTACTTATAGGGATTAGGATTATGAAACTCTTTAAGTAGCATGTCGTGAAAAATAAGCGTTGTGAGAGAGGTGAAAGCATAAGATAAAACATCACATGGAACATATCTAGCAAAAGAAAGAGAAGAAAATAGAGAAATAAAAATAGAAGAAAGAAATAAAAGAAAAAACAAGCAGGCAATGTGATGCATGAACACACATAAAGGAAAATAAGATGGAAAAACAAAAAGATGATGCAAAAATTTGAAAAAATTCTAAAAATCATAAAATGAAGAAAAAATGCAACTAAATGGCATGGAAATGCACTCCCCCAAGCTTAAACTTTACTTTGTCCTCAATGTGATCATAAAAAGAAGAAAGTGAGGAACAACGATAAATATGAAGGGGGTGAATGAAAAGTGATGAAATGAATGACATGAAATCCTAATGCAACTACATGCACATGCAATGATGCATGAGAGCGCTTTCCCCAAGCTTATACCAAACAATCCTATTCGAATGACTCGATCAAAAAAAATCACGGCTTCGCTAAGCGAGATCAAGTCAAATGAATAAGAAAGTGAGTATTCACTTGAAAGAAATGCTCGATGGTGGTTAGCAAAATGGTGGGACATATCAAAATATGAAGATGGCAATTAATAAAAATAATGGGATTTTTGTGGCCGTCATAAGAGGTGATATTTATTCAAGAGAATCTATACGGTCCTCTCGATGTCGAGAGAATTCGTGTTTATTGAAAGCATAAAATACTACACTACTGGATTGATATCACCTATAGCAAAAGGCGGATCCAGAATCTTTGTCGGTACAGGCAGCTGCTCTATCTGCATTTTCCGTGGCTCCGCCAGGTGCGTATCTCCACGGGCTCCATCAAATGCCAGCAATGCGGCTCCCAGCATCTCTCCAAGGACTCCACATGTACCCTGGAAGAGATAAGCCGCATCAATCTGATGTGGAAAATTTTTCCCCAAAATAAAATTTTTCCAAAGAAGATCGTCAAAAGAAATATTCAAAATAAAAATAGGTAGACGATACCTTCCTGAAAATACATCTTCGCTCTCATGTACCACGACAGGCAACTCTCCGTCGTTCGTCTCTGGATTTTCAGGCAACTCTATCGTATGAGTGTGGATCTCATCTGGCCACTCCTCATCATCATCAGACTCATCCCATCGCACCTCCAGATCGTATTCAATAGCATCCATGGGTGCTAACTCCTTACTCTCCTCCTCATATATGTCCCATCATACCTCTTGATCATATGTATGTGTATCCTGCAAAAGGCCCGATGAGTCATCAAAATCTGAATCATAAAAAACATCATATACATGAGGGGAATCAAAAGCAAAGGGTGAGAGAGTAAAAGATTCTCCCTGAATGGGAGCAATAAGCTCTGTGGGATAGTCCTCGGCATCCATGGAAGGATGCGGTGGCTGCAGAGTCTCTAGGACCATTATCTCTTCACAGGTTGAAGGATCAAGGTCCTCAGCCTGCCATGCAAGAATCCTATCAAGGTACGCATAAAAATATGTGGTCCATATAATCTCATCCATCTCTGCCATAACACCTGATCAACAAAGACAAATACCTGGAGAAAAATATTAGTGGCACAAGAAGATAGACATAATGATAAAGCAGGTGGCGGGGAAAACTTTCTCTCTCTGCTTTTTAGGGTTTTTTTGTTTTGTTTCTGAATTTTTTTGAATTTTTTAACGCAATCTAATCAACCTAATCGTGGTAAATAGATAATATGGCGGAACGCCTCCCCAGCAACGGTGCCTGTAACGACTGGTTTTTCATGTATGGATTATTATATATATAATATTATTTGTTGCTTTCCCTTCTTTGTGATTTCCATTTCCGTCTCCGTAGTTTTCATTTTCGTTCGTTTCGTCGCGATTCTCTAGATTCTTCCGTCGGTCGCCGTGTTTGAAGTAAGTCATTCGTGACGGGCTTCATAACGTCGATATCTTAGAGTTAGAACGAGCCTAGGGGACTTAGGAAACCATCCCGGAGCTTCGCGCTCCATTTCAGAACTTTCAGTGCACATTAACCGGTGTAAGAAGGGGCACTGACCGACTATATGACGATCCAGTCGGTCGAAAAACCTTCTTGAACCGACTAGTTGGCTTTGTAAATTTCTCAGGAGTTACTGTTTATCGTTAGTCGGTCTAAGAACGTTGGTTGACCGACTAGGTTGCAAACTAGTCGGTCGACAATGCTTCTTTAACCGACTAACTCATTAACTATTTTTGATACCAGTTACTGTTTACTCTTAGTCGGTCTAAGAACATTCATCAACCGACTAGATGTCAAACTAGTCGGTCAGTAGTTGTTCTTAAACCGACTAACTCTTAGTTCATATTTTCGTCGGGGGTTACTGTTTACGCTTAGTCGGTCTGCGTTGGTCAACCGACCGACTAGTTCCCAAACTAGTCGGTCAGTGGTTGTTCATTGACCGACTAAACAGTACAGGAAACCCTAGTTTTGCCCTAGCCGCCACCAAACTCTATAAATACCCCTCCAAACGTTTTCTTCTTCTTCCTCATGACCTAAAACCCTAATTTCTTCCCCATTGAGCCCCCATCTTCCTCAAACCATTAATCCTTCATCCCAAGCTCATCCTTCATCATCCAAACCCTTACTTAACACTTTCAACCTTCCACCTTCCTCAAACCTTCATCAAACCCCCAAAATCCACATCAAAACCCATTTCTCCAGAATTTCCCCCATTTCCAGATCTGAGCCGTATCGTTCTTCCGTTGCCGTGGTAGCCGGTATCATTCCTCCGCTTCTTCACGGTAATACTCGATTCCTTTAGTTTTAGCATAACCCACATTGACATTTGTGAAACCCTAATAAAATGGATTATTAGACAATTAGGATTCTATTAAGAAATCGATTTAGAAACAATGTGCTAATAATTGTTTTGCCATAACAGTGATCCATTCCGTAGTTAGCTTGTGTGACGATCTTCATTGCTCGTCAACCCCGGTATCAGGCAAGTGAAACTTGCATCTCTTGATTTGGGCCATGTCTTAGGCCATTTCCCTTGCTTTAGCGTAAAAGAGACTAGACGGTGAAAGGATAGCCGTCTAGACGCCATTGACCTAGCTTGACAACGAAGCTTGGTCCGTCACCCTCATCATGCTTGTATGTCACGTTTACTTTCCCTTAACGGTACGCGTATTAACTGTTCATGTCATCCATGCATCCTTAACTGCTATTGCATTTTAACTGCCATGTTTAATTTAACTTAACGGTACGCGAATTTCTGCTCATGTCATTGCATGCTTGAATACTCATCGTGATTGCGTAGCTTCGCTACATACTTGTGCTACTTGTTCCGGCTAGGCACCCGTTTTGCGGGCACCACCCTGGGCCAATTACAATTCTGGCTCGTGGTCCAGAAGACGAGCTCAATACAGCCTGCGGGCAATAGGGCACTCTCTGAGTGATCCCTTGTACTGGAATACAGCCTGCGGGCAATAGGGCGCTCACCTGTGTGTGGGTGATCCCTTGTACTTGTTACTTGACATTACATGTCACACCTACCACTTGATACTTGCTACTTGTACTTTACTTTACTTGTTACTTCCTTACTTTACTTGCCATGCCATGCACCATACTTTAACTGCTAGGTTGCTAGTTTACCTTTCTTTCCGTTTCCTTGCACAAGTCTTTCGACTTGCTGACATGTGCCCCTTTTCTCTTTTGGGTGACACATGTTAGAGCCCGAGCCTGAGTTACTTGCTGAGGACGCAGTGTTCGCTGACGCTGAGTCAGAACCCGCGTTGATCGAGGACTTCGTTGACACTGGGGATCAGTCTTAGTTCTTAGTTGGCTTCTTGGTTTAGACTGCTTAGTTGTCGGTGCGTGGCACCTAGTTTGATACTCTGTTATGTTTATGTTTTGTTGGCCTTGTTCTGGGCCTTAGACTCTTTCCTGTTAGCCTGGTGGCTTTTCTGTGATGTTGAATATTTTGTGGACAAACTTTGGGATTGGTTATTTCATATCCGTCTCATTTTATTATTATTATTGTTGTTGTTCCTTTTGCGTTTACAGGGACCTGCTTATACTAAATTGACGCTTATCAGGCGTGCAGCTTCACAGCTCCACGCTTGAGCGGACCTTCTCACGTCTCGTCTCCAGTTTAGGGAAGCGGGGCGTGACAGGTTTTAGTGGTGGCCCATGCAGGTCGATCTGTAACTGCAATTATCGGGATAACGATAATAATATAAGATTGTCCAACAAATAAATTCGACATCCGAGTCATAAGCTATGAGTCTAATCTGCTTCGTTTTCTGTGTCACTAGATGGCAGGAAGGCGATTCACCCGTGGTGGAGGTAGTGGTGCGCCCCCTCATGACGAGGAGCCTGAGCGGGAACCCACCAATAGAGAGATGATGCGGATGATGATCCAGATGATGCAAGTGCAGCAGGGCGTGCTCCTGCAAGTCCAGAATGCTCCACTTGCTCGAGCTGCCCGGGCACTTCCGGATGCCCCTCGCTCCGAGCCGGGAGCGAAGCAATTTCGGGAGCTGGGTCCCGCATATTTTGATGGGTCTGAGGGTCCTCTGGCTGCCGATGAGTGGATTCGGAACATTGAGGATAACCTGGCGATGGCGAAGATTAACCCGGCTGGATGGGTTGATTTGGCTAAGAGGCAGCTGAAGGACAATGCCAGAAACTGGTGGGATGCTGAAGAGAAGATGCTGGTGGAGCCGATAGTTTGGGCTACCTTTAAGTCCAGATTTGATGGAGAGTTCTTCCCGAAGGCTGCTAGGCAGGTGATGCTGCAGCGCTTCATAGATCTGAAGCAGGGGAGTTTGTCGGTGGATCAGTACCACCAAGAGTTCACGAGGCTCAGTCGGTTTGCACCAAAGATGGTGCAAGATGCCGATGAGAAAGCTCAGCGGTTCCTCCAGGGACTTGCCTTGGAGCTTCAGAGTTTTGTGACCTCTTCTGACCTGGAGACATATCAGAAGGTTCTGATTGCTGCGAGGCGGCAAGAGTTGAATTTGAACCAGAGGAACAGACATGTTTCAGGAGCTGGGAAGAGGCCTATGGAGCAGGCCAGGGCGGTGGTTAGGCCTGGTTTCAAGCCTAATCATCCGGTGCAGTTCAAGAGGCCAGGAGGGCCTATTCTGAAGACTTGCCATTTCTGTGGCAAGACTGGACACCTCAGGGATCAGTGTAGGAGGTTCCTGGGACAGTGTATTGTCTGCGGAGATCCTGCCCATACCATCAGAGAGTGTCCCAAGTCGAAGCAGCCTTGGCGGGCTCCTATTGCAGCACAGCCGTTGCAGCAGCGAGCCCCTGTGCCCACTAGACGTGGAGCGCCCCTTGTTCCACAGAGACAGGCCTTTCAGCGGGCTGTTCCGCCGAGAGGGCAGGCTTTTCTGATGACTGAGGAGGAGAGCATGGCCGTGGACGAGGTTATTACAGGTAACGCTCATCCTAGCTATTTTTCTTCCTTAGTTAGTTTGATTGTTGATTATGTTGGTTGCTTGCTCATGTTTGTTGCTAGAATAGGATTTGATTGTTAGACTGTTTGCTAGGTGTGGTTTTGGTTTGCACATTTCCTGCACGAGTCCTCTTTGACTCAGGTGCGTCGATGTGCATTTTGGCCCGGAGCTTCGTGGAGAAGCATTCCTTGTCGACGTCCTCTCTTCCTAAGAGTTGGAATGTCGTCACAGGGAACGGTGTGGTCTCGGTGCATCGTGGGTGCAATTCTTGCCCGTTGGTGGTTTGTGGACGTGAGCTTTGTGCTGATTTCATTGTCCACGACATCATCAACTACGATGCGGTCCTTGGGATGGATTGGCTTGCGAGCTTCTATGCTACGATCGACTGTCGGAGGAAGAAGGTCGTGTTCGAGATTCCCGGACACCCAGTGTTTGAGTTCAGCCGTGGTAGCAGTTCGCTTGGTCCTGTCAGATTTCGGGCCAGGCCAGTGGAGGTTGTGGCTATGCAGATGGAGTTGGAGAGGCCAGCTGTGGTGCGAGATTTTGATGACGTCTTCCCCGAGGAGATGTCTGGATTGTCGCCTGATCGAGCTTTGGAGTTTTCTATTGATCTTATTCCAGGTGCGGAGCCCATTTCGAAGGCACCATATCGTATGGTGCCAGCAGAGTTGGAGGAATTGCGTATGCAGTTGGATGAGCTTATGCAGAAGGGTTATATCAATCCTAGTGTGTCTCCGTGGGGAGCACCGGTGTTGTTGGTGAAGAAGAAGGATGGTTCGCGTCGCATGTGCGTGGACTATCGGGAGCTGAATGCGGTGACCATCAAGAATAAATACACGTTGCCTCGCATCGATGATATCTTTGATCAGCTGGGAGGATCGAGGGTGTTTTCTAAGTTGGATTTGAGGAGTGGTTACCATCAGTTGAAGGTGAAGAAGGATGATGTTCCGAAGACAGCTTTCAGGATGAAGTATGGACACTATGAGTTTGTGGTTATGCCTTTCGGCGTAACTAACGCACCCGCAGTTTTCATGAATATGATGAATCTGATTTTCTACGACTTTTTGGATAAGTTTGTCGTTATCTTTATTGACGACATTCTGATCTATTCGAAGTCGGAGGAAGAGCATGCATCGCACTTGAGGACGGTGTTGGGGGTTTTGAGGAAGCATCGGTTGTATGCTAAGTTTTCGAAGTGCGAGTTTTGGCTGGACAGAGTTGCTTTTCTCGAGCATGTGGTGACTGGAGAGGGTATTTCAGTGGATCCCGAGAAGATCAGGGCCATCAGAGAGTGGCCTGTTCCGTCGTCAGCTTCTGAGATCCGGAGTTTCCTTGGGCTTGCTGGTTACTATCGGCGTTTCATTAAGGACTTTTCCCGTATTGCCGAGCCGATGACCAGGTTGACGCGGAAGGATGTTTCTTTTGTTTGGTCGGGTGATTGCGAGCATGCCTTTGGCGTTCTGAGAGAGCGTTTGACGACTGCCCCTATTCTTGTTGTGCCTGATCGCAGCGGTGGATTTGAGATCTTTTGCGATGCTTCTGGCAAGGGTCTCGGTTGTGTGTTGCATCAGCACGGGCATGTTGTGGCTTATGCTTCTCGTCAGCTCAAGGTTCATGAGAAGAATTACCCGACGCATGATTTGGAGTTGGCTGCCGTTGTGTTTGCTCTTAAGATTTGGAGGCACTTCTTGCTGAGTGAGAAAGTGAAGATCTTCACCGATCACAAAAGCTTGAAGTATATTTTTACTCAGAAGGAGCTCAACATGCGACAGCGTCGATGGTTGGAGCTCATGGCGGATTATGAGATTGATTTGCAGTATCACCCTGGCAAGGTGAATGTGGTTCCTGATGCGCTGAGTAGGCTTCCAGCGGTGATGATTTTGACCTCGCAGTGGAGATTGCAGCAGGATTTTTGCGAGTCTGGTGTGGAGATTGTTCTTCCTGGGGAGGCTTCTTCGTTGATGTGTATGCATGTACAGTCGACGATCGTGGATCGGATCAAGGCTGGCCAGGCCGAGGATCCGAAGCTGGTGAAGATTCGGGAGCAGGTGGAAGCCGGTCTGCGGACTGACTTTTTGATTCATGAGGATGGCTCGCTGAGGTTTGGAGCCAGGTTGTGTGTGCCAGCTGGGGATATTAGAGAGGAGTTGATGGTGGAGGTGCACAGTTCGCCGTATTCTGTGCATCCTGGTGGCACCAAGATGTACCAGGATCTTCGTCTGAACTTTTGGTGGCATTGCATGAAGAGGAGTGTGGCTCGAAGCGTAGCCAAGTGTTTGGTTTGCCAGCAAGTTAAGGCGGAGCATCAGCGTACGGCCGGGTTGCTGCAACCACTTCCGATTCCGGAGTGGAAGTGGCAACACATCACTATGGATTTCGTGACTGGACTACCTCGGAGTCCGAAGCAGAATGATGCGATTTGGGTGATCGTAGATAGATTGACCAAATCAGCGCACTTTATTCCATTCCGAGTGGGACAGTCCACTGAGGCGCTAGCAAGGAGATACATGGAGGTAAATTCTTTTACTCTCCGTTTTTATTTCCTTTTCCTAGTTTGGATAGTGATGTAACGTGAATCGTGCAGGAGGTCGTACGACTTCACGGAGTCCCCGTGAGTATCGTGTCGGACAGAGACACGAGGTTCACATCTCAGTTCTGGCAGAGTTTGCAGAAGAGTTTGGGTACGCGTCTGAGTTTCAGCACGACGTACCATCCGCAGACGGATGGCCAGTCCGAGAGGACCATTCAGATCTTGGAGGACATGCTGAGGGCGTGCATGTTGGATTTCAAGGGTTCGTGGGAGGACCATCTACACTTGGTGGAGTTCTCTTACAACAACAGCTACCAGGCGTCTATTGGCATGGCGCCTTTTGCCGCTCTTTATGGGAGGAAATGTCGATCGCCTTTGTGTTGGGATGACGTTGGTGATAGGGAGCTGTTGGGACCTGAGATGATTGTGGAGGCTGTGGAGGTTGTCAGGAATATTCGGGAGAGGTTGAGGATCGCTCAGGACCGTTTTAAGCATTGGGCGGATGCTAAACGCCGTCCTTTGGAGTTTCAGCCGGGCGATCAAGTGTTTCTGAGGATTTCCCCGAATCGTGGAGTGATTCGTTTTGGGAAGCGAGGGAAGTTGAGCCCGCGATACATTGGACCGTTTGATATTCTGGAGAGGGTTGGCGAGGTAGCTTACCGCTTAGCCTTGCCGCCATCTTTGGAAGGAGTTCACAATGTTTTCCATGTGTCGCAGCTTCGTCGATACATTAGCGATCCATCTCATGCTGTGGATTTCTCGGAGATTACCGTTCGCCCAGATTTGACGTATGACCAGCATCCGGTGCAGATTCTGGACAGGCGTCAGAAGTCACTTCGGAACAAGGTCGTCGATCTTGTTAGAGTGATGTGGTGGCACGGTACGCCGGGAGAGTCTACTTGGGAGAGAGAAGATGAGATGCGAGAGCGCTACCCACTTTTGTTCCCGGACACGTGAGTGTTGGGAAATTCCGAGGACGGAATTTTTCTTAAGTTGGGGAGGATGTAACGACTGGTTTTTCATGTATGGATTATTATATATATAATATTTTTTGTTGCTTTCCCTTCTTCGTGATTTCCATTTCCGTCTCCGTAGTTTTCATTTTCGTTCGTTTCGTCGCGATTCTCTAGATTCTTCCATCGGTCGCCGTGTTTGAAGTAAGTCATTCGTGACGGGCTTCATATCGTCGATATCTTAGAGTTAGAACGAGCCTAGGGGACTTAGGAAACCATCCCAGAGCTTTGCGCTCCATTTCGGAACTTTCAGTGCACATTAGCCGGTGTAAGAAGGGGCACTGACCGACTAGATGACGATCCAGTCGGTCAAAAAACCTTCTTGAACCGACTAGTTGGCTTTGTAAATTTCTCAGGAGTTACTGTTTATCGTTAGTCGGTCTAAGAACGTTGGTTGACCGACTAGGTTGCAAACTAGTCGGTCGGCAATGCTTCTTTAACCGACTAACTCATTAACTATTTTTGATACCAGTTACTGTTTACTCTTAGTCGGTCTAAGAACGTTCATCAACCGACTAGATGTCAAACTAGTCGGTCAGTAGTTGTTCTTAAACCGACTAACTCTTAGTTCATATTTTCGTCGGGGGTTACTGTTTACGCTTAGTCGGTCTGCGTTGGTCAACCGACCGACTAGTTCCCAAACTAGTCGGTCAGTGGTTGTTCTTTGACCGACTAAACAGTACAGGAAACCCTAGTTTTGCCCTAGCCGCCACCAAACTCTATAAATACCCCTCCAAACGTTTTCTTCTTCTTCCTCATGACCTAAAACCCTAATTTCTTCCCCATTGAGCCCCCATCTTCCTCAAACCATTAATCCTTCATCCCAAGCTCATCCTTCATCATCCAAACCCTTACTTAACACTTTCAACCTTCCACCTTCCTCAAACCTTCATCAAACCCCCAAAATCCACATCAAAACCCATTTCTCCAGAATTTCCCCCATTTCCAGATCTGAGCCGGATCGTTCTTCCGTTGCCGTGGTAGCCGGTATCATTCCTCCGCTTCTTCACGGTAATACTCGATTCCTTTAGTTTTAGCATAACCCACATTGACATTTGTGAAACCCTAATAAAATGGATTATTAGACAATTAGGATTCTATTAAGAAATCGATTTAGAAACATTGTGCTAATAATTGTTTTGCCATAACAGTGATCCATTCCGTAGTTAGCTTGTGTGACGATCTTCATTGCTCGTCAACCCCGGTATCAGGCAAGTGAAACTTGCATCTCTTGATTTGGGCCATGTCTTAGGCCATTTCCCTTGCTTTAGCGTAAAAGAGACTAGACGGTGAAAGGATAGCCGTCTAGACGCCATTGACCTAGCTTGACAACGAAGCTTGGTCCGTCACCCTCATCATGCTTGTATGTCACGTTTACTTTCCCTTAACGGTACGCGTATTAACTGTTCATGTCATCCATGCATCCTTAACTGCTATTGCATTTTAACTGCTATGTTTAATTTAACTTAACGGTACGCGAATATCTGCTCATGTCATTGCATGCTTGAATACTCATCGTGATTGCATAGCTTCGCTACATACTTGTGCTACTTGTTCCGGCTAGGCACCCGTTTTGCGGGCACCACCCTAGGCCAATTACAATTCTGGCTCGTGGTCCAGAAGACGAGCTCAATACAGCCTGCGGGCAATAGGGCACTCTCTGAGTGATCCCTTGTACTGGAATACAGCCTGCGGGCAATAGGGCGCTCACCTGTGTGTGGGTGATCCCTTGTACTTGTTACTTGACATTACATGTCACACCTACCACTTGATACTTGCTACTTGTACTTTACTTTACTTGTTACTTCCTTACTTTACTTGCCATGCCATGCACCATACTTTAACTGCTAGGTTGCTAGTTTACCTTTCTTTCCGTTTCCTTGCACAAGTCTTTCGACTTGCTGACATGTGCCCCTTTTCTCTTTTGGGTGACACATGTTAGAGCCCGAGCCTGAGTTACTTGCTGAGGACGCAGTGTTCGCTGACGCTGAGTCAGAACCCGCGTTGATCGAGGACTTCGTTGACACTGGGGATCAGTCTTAGTTCTTAGTTGGCTTCTTGGTTTAGACTGCTTAGTTGTCGGTGCGTGGCACCTAGTTTGATACTCTGTTATGTTTATGTTTTGTTGGCCTTGTTCTGGGCCTTAGACTCTTTCCTGTTAGCCTGGTGGCTTTTCTGTGATGTTGAATATTTTGTGGACAAACTTTGGGATTGGTTATTTCATATCCGTCTCATTTTATTATTATTATTGTTGTTGTTCCTTTTGCGTTTACAGGGACCTGCTTATACTAAATTGACGCTTATCAGGCGTGCAGCTTCACAGCTCCACGCCTGTGCGGACCTTCTCACGTCTTGTCTCCATTTTAGGGAAGCGGGGCGTGACAGTGCCATAAACTTGATCGTTCGAAATGTAACCCTAGATCAACCTAGCTATAGCGCAAATTACACGGAGATAAATCCCCGGCAACGGTGCCATAAACTTGATCGGCCCGGAACTAACTCCGAAATGATGTCGTTTACCGCAAGTGCACGGTATAGTTGCAAGCAGATATCGAACACGGGGAAGCGGTGCTATACTACCTATCTACTCCTAAGTTCATTAGAATTGCGGGTTTATTGGTGGATGTGGAGTGTGGGGGGAGGTAATGGTGATGGATGCGAAGGTCGTGTCACTCGATAACGCAAATGAGAGGTTCCACACAATATAAAAGAATAAAATATAAAAAGATTAGGGCTTTAAGACTCGCCACTAGGACCGTCGGATGCCGACGCTAGGCTAGGACTCTTATGTTGCATTGGTTTAATTGGGGATTTGTAGCATTTGGAAGGTGAACTCATGCATCTGGGCAACATGAATCTAACGTATCGCATTAACCTCGCTCTTGCGATAGGCGCATACGATACATGCATTAAGGATCTACAAAGTTCTCGCCACTCTCGTGGGTCGAACGCTCTCAACTCGCACCACTCTCGTGGGTTAAAACATCGAGGTATTTTGGTGGCTCTTATTGACGCAATGGCGGTAGCCGTCAATTAGTGATATAGTTCATCGGTGGATCCCCTCAAGGCACGAGCCGGGCGTGGCCACGTGCCTCGATTGAATCCACTAACTCCCTAATTAAATCCGTAGATATTCCTTATGCTAATCGATTCCACCAACCGTGGGCACGATCTCAGTACGAATTCTCCTAGGGCTCTTGCTAGATCAACCAAAATACAACCCCTTTAATACCAACGCATCATAAAAATCCCAACTTTGTGTCTAAATCCTAAGATCCATGGGCTAATCCCTTAGCCCTAGAAAAGACTACTCAATCATAGCAATAGCAATAGATAATAGAACGCACAAAGATTTCATTGTATACATCAAAAAGGGATAAACAATAAGAAATCACAAAGAAATACTAATAGAATTAAAAAGGGCA
Source organism: Scilla litardierei (assembly GCA_030789695.1). Lineage (NCBI taxonomy): Eukaryota > Viridiplantae > Streptophyta > Magnoliopsida > Asparagales > Asparagaceae > Scilla > Scilla litardierei. The sequence goes on from CM061134.1 coordinate 35,235,534, forward strand.
AAAGTACTTATCTTGATACAAAGGAGGGGCCTAGGGCATAGCCAAACTCCCCAAAAGATCGTCACTGAAAAACCCTAAAAAAGATCTAAAAACTCCTCTCTAAAAATTATACAAAAAGTCTCTCAAAAACTCTCCCAAACGTCTGTACAGAACTCCCCAGAACTCCCCCTGTGATGGCTGCTCATCTCCCCTTCCAAAACCTTCGCCAAACAAAATCGCGATCTATACGCATGCGTGGGCCCACGGCGACTCGGTCCAAGTAGGTTCCTGCTCGGTCGAGTACTTCAGGAAATCTGGAAACTTCGCTCAAACGTCGCTCTGTCTGACCAGACCGAGTAGGGTCTACTCGGTCGAGTAGTTCGGCTGCTCGGTCGAGCAGCCCTCCTACTCGGTCGAGTACGACAGGGAATGAGCTCCTCTGAAATATGCCGCTCTTCCAAACCGACCCGAGCATGCACTGTTCGGTCGAGTATGAAGCTGCTCGGTCGAGTAGTAGGCTGATCGGTCGAGCACCCTGATGTTCAGTGATCACTCCTTATTTTACACCTTTTTTCCGCATGTTTGCATGCCATTTAGATCGCCCAAATCATGTTTTTCACGATATATCGACGATATTGCGATGCTTTTCACGCTTTGTTGTTTTTGTCACATTTCAGGTGATTTGGCGCAATTTGGAGTGATCATGAGATGCGCTCACGATAGACGGCCACCGACGACCTCCCCGAGGGGTATTTTGCTGTTGGAGAGGAGCGGAAGAAGAATGGACGTCGCCGGAGCGACGAGGAGGCCAAAACGACCAGTTTGGGCATTTTTTGTGTCCCACTCGGCCGAGTGGAGGAGCCACTCGGCCGACCAGCGAGACACTGCTCGGCCGACCCGTTCAGACACGACTTCCATGTGTACTCGGCCGAGCGACGGAGACCACATCGGCCGAGTGACGATACCACGTCCGCCTGAGTGGCGCCCAGACGAAGGCCCTCAAAAAGATCGAAGTTACTGTTTTTCGGCCATCTGAGCTTCAGAAGACCCACTCGGCCGAGTGGCAAATCCCGTCTGCCCGAGTGAAGTGAAGCCATCGGCCGAGTGACGACAACTCACTCGGCCGAGCCGCCCCCGAACTGAAGACCCCTGAAGTCCCCGACTTACTGGAAAATTGACAGGGTTTTCACTCGGCCGAGCGACTTTTGTCACTCGGCCGAGTGCGATGCGCAGCCTGTAGCGAAATTTGCGGAAAACAGGCTGTGCAGGGGCGTTTTGGTCAGGATTTTAGACGATTTTTGGGGCTATTTAAGCTCTGTTTTTACCCTAGTTTTAGGAGCCACCTCTCAGATTTTTTGCAGCTTTTTAAGTCTACTTTTTAGCTTTATTAATTGTGATTGGAGAAGAGAAAAACTTGGATTTTTGTTGGGTTGATTGAAGATCTACATTGGTTTGCACTTCTCTTCCCCAAAAACTCTATTTTTATTGTTTATATCATTGTTGCGATGAATTCCATTGTCTATTTCATTGCCAATTATTGTGCTATTGCTATGATTAGTGAGTAGTCTCCACGTCTTGGGGCGTGGGGATGAACCCTACAAGCCCAATTTCGTATTTGTGTTGAATTGGTAGAAATTGAGCTAGGATTGTTATTGGGGATTAGATTGGGATCGAATTACTACGGATAGCTAGGTATTCGCATCAATTGGGATTTGCAAGAGATTGGATCCCAATTTGATAGGAAGCCCTAGAAATCCGAATTGGGTTGGAGTCGGATTTTCGAAGTATCGGTTTGCAAGAAATTGGACCGATGCTAGGATCTCCGGTTGCAATTCCGTGCCGATACCCGTTTGCAAGAGATTGGACGGGTAGGAACTATCCTAATCTAGATTGTGGACCGAGTTTGCAAGAGATTGGGCCCGGTGCGCAATTGGACGATGATGTTAATCCTAATTCTAGCTTCCCTAGGCTAGGGTTTGCAAGAGATTGGACCCAAACCTAGGATAGCTATAGACCGGCAACAGCGCGAGAGCGTGAGCCTGGTTCCACATTTAGTTGCAACTAGTTCATCCAAATTCTCATCCTAGCGATTTCGATACCGGCGAACCACAATTGTGAAATACGGTGAGTAGTGGGGATTCCCCATTTCCTAGGCGTTTTCTATTTGATTTGATATTTCGCACTTTTGTCTGACGATTGTGACAGGATCGCCCAAGGCAATTATCCCTCTGAATAGCCAGGTTGATTAGGAGCAAGCACGGTCATTCGTCCTCCCTGTGTTCGATACCCGCTCGCCGCTATACCGTGCGCTTGCGGTAAAACTACAACCGTCGCCTCGGGACGTGTACGCCGGGGCGCGATCATTCAGCCAAATAGGATGTCAAAAAACACATTTCAGCACACTGCTCGGTCGAGTAGTCAACTGATCGGCTGTATCAGAGGTAAAAAATGCATTTCAGTAGATTTTACACACTACTCGGTCGAGTAGTGCACAGCTCGACCGAGTAGGCTGCTGAGAACAGTTTCAGCACTGCGTCATCAACTTGCAGAAATTCCACAGGGCTCATCCGACCTCCGATTGGCACGTTCTTAGTGGCGTTAGAACCGTTCTTGGTGGCGTTAGAAAAATAGTGAAAAATCCCAGGTTATAAAAGATTTAGAAATAGTGCACGGATGTCCTGTTTCCAGCACTTCGGGTCTCTCGATTCCTTTGCCGCATCATAGCTCGATCACGCGACCTTCTCTCTTGCCCCTTCCTTGCTCCAGTATTCTTCTTTGGAACCTCGAGCATGTCATCATGAGTCTCATTGGTGCTCTCACGTCGTCGATCGTCTTATTGACTCCAAATTGCTCCAATATCGCTCCAAATTCCTGAAATGGAATAAACGCTCCGAAAGTCATATTATTCCAAATAATAGCACAAAATCTTATAAAATGGGGATTTTGAGGGTGAAATGTGTCTTGAATATATGCGATAAAACATGTAAAATAGGAGCATATCACCTTCCTTTATTCCAGGCCAAGGCGTTTGGCTCACTTCGAAGTACAGCTTATCGTCAAGTGTACTTTCGGCGAGATTTGATCAATTACAAAGCTAGCAAATAGCTGTTCAATGGGGTCCTCGATGTCGATGACCAAAGCTCCGGAAGATTGGACCTCATTTATAAGTTCTCCCAGAAGGGACACAAAAGTCTCATCATATTGTGGGCTAGAGTTTGATCTCATCATCGTGTCTCCCATGTTACCTGTTTAAAACTCTATTGGAAAATCTGGAAGAGCACGTTAATTTCAACGTAAACATAAAAATAAAAAGAAGAGAAAGGTAGAAAATGAGATATAGCCGGGTGGGCAAAATAAAATACTGGCGTCGTCCTCCCCGGCAACGGTGCCAAAAACTTGATCGTGCCCGGATATACACCCAAAAAACGACGGTAGTCTTATCGCAAGCGCACGGTAAAGCGGCGAGCGGGTATCAAACTCAGGGAGAACAATTAATAGTACTCTATCTTGATCAAATAGCTACTGATGGTAGAATGGAATGGTTTTGGGAATGTTGTCACAGTCGTTTCACATAACAAATAGAATTCAATATAATAAAAGCGTCTAGGGCTAAGGAATCCCCACTACAGACCGTCACTTATCCTTGTGGATCGTGAATCTCAATGTTGCAAGGCTTTGAATTAAGGTGAACTAGTCGCAACTGAATGTAGAACCAAGCTCACACTATCGTGCTATTGCCGGTCTAAAGCAACCTAGATTAGAGCCCACTCTCGTGCAAACCCTAACCTAAGCCACAAGCATGAAGATCAACATCATCGTCCAATCGCACCTCGAGTCCACTCTCGTGCAAACTCGAGCTACGATCTAAGTTATGATAGTTCGTATTCATCCAATCTCTTGCAAACGAATACGAGTATTGATTTATCATAAATATCCTACCTTTGGTCCAATTTCTTGCAAACCAAGTTTAGAGAATCTCAATTATAAACCTAAATCGAATATCTGGGCCTTCCCATCGATTGAAATCCAATCTCTTGCAAACCCCAATTAGTGGAAATTCCTAGCTATTCGTAGTAAATCAATCACAACCTAACCGTTTACCAATCCTAGCAACAATTTAATTCATTCATCACAATTCTATGATCGGGTCCATAAGGTTTATCCCAGTGCCCTAGAACGATGGAACTACTCACAATTGTTCATAGCAATCTCAGAAATAACGAATAAGATCATAGCACAATTCATGATTGAGAGAAAACAATTCATAAAAACTAGAAATTTAGCTAGAAAGAACAAACCAATTGCCCGTCTTTGATCTCCAGCTGAGAATTACAATAAGAATAGCCGTCAAAATTAAGTTCAAGTCTCTTCTAAAACTAGTAATAAAACTAGCCTAAATACAAGTCAAAATCATCTAGAAATTCCTGACAGAATTGCACCTGGCGCAGCCGAAAAACCTAATTCACGTAGCAGTCGGACTGTGCCACTCGGCTGAGTGGAACATGTCACTCAGTCGAGTGACAGACCCTGATAAAAACAGAGAATCCGGGATTTTTAGGGGTCTGTCACCCTGTCATACTCGGCCGAATCGAGTTAGTCACTCGGTCGAGTAGGCTTTCTCACTCGGATGAGTGAGTCTTCATAAATTTCCAGTAAGGTGGCTGAGATTTCAGGAGAAAACCCTGTCATACTCGGGCGAGTAGATCTTCTTACTCGTCGAGTGAAATTTCTTGCTCGGTCGAGTGAACTTTGAATCCAGGCGATCCCGTATCTGTTCTACTCGACCAAGCGTAGTTCTTCACTCGGCCGAGTGACCTGTCTGCTCAGCCGAGTGAGCTGCTTCTGCGGCTCTTTCTTCTTCTCCTCGCTTCTTTGTCGATTCTATCTAACTTATTCCTCTTCAGCTCATCCTCTATCGCTGATGGCTCCTCCATAAGGCCATAGGCGACGCTCCGGTACACGTGAAAGTCTCTTGATCTCATTTTCGCTCCAGATCTCTCCATATTTCCTGAAGTACGACAAAAACAAGAAATAGTGAAAAGCAACACGATATCGTCGAATAATCGTGAAAAATACAATACGGGCGATCGAAACGACATGAAAACATGCAGAAAAAGGTGTAAAATAAGGAGCGATCAGCAAGCGCCCAGCCCTTCCCCTCCGGTCATCTCCTCCTCTGCACGCACCACCCCCTCCATGCGCGCGACCCCATTCCAATGCCCAGGCCCCTCCTTCCACCTGCAGACTGGCGGCCACCAACCTTCTCCACGTGCAACCCAGTACCGGCACATCTCCCCCTCTCATCCATACCTCCTCAGTCCCCAGGCCGTCGCCAGTTACCCCCTTCGACCTGCGTCAAGCCTGCGCCGCCCTTCAGGCTGCCAGACCGCCGGGGCCCCTTCGACTTACGGCGGACGCTCGTTTGACAGTCGTTCAATTCTGAAGGGGGGCCCCTTTGACTCATGGCTGACAACTGTTTCGGGCAGTCGTTCAGTGGCGAAGGGGTGGCCCCTTTGATGTATGGCTAAAGCTCGTTAGAGAATCGTTCAGTTGCAAAGGGGTGGCCCCTTCGACTTACGGCTGACGACCGTTTGATAGTCGTTCAATAGCAAAGGGGTGGCCCCTTCGACTTATGGCTGACGATAGTTCGTGGGTCATTCAGTTGCGAAGGGGTGGCCCCTTCGTCTTACGGCTGACGACCGTTTGGGGGAGTCGTTCAGTGGTGAAGGAATGACCCCGTCGACTTACAACTGATGCTCGTTCGAGAGTAATTCAGTTGAAAAAGGGTGGCCCCTTCGACTTATGGCTGACGACCGTTCGTGGGTCGTTCAGTTGCGAAGGGGTGGCCCCTTCGTCTTACGGCTGACGACTGTTTGGGGGAGTTGTTCAGTGGCGAATAAGTGGCCCCTTCGACTTACGGCTGACGACCGTTCGAGGGTCGTTCAGTTACGAAGGGATGGCCCCTTCGTCTTATGGCTGACGACCATTTGGGAGATTTGTTCGGTGGTGAAGGGGTGGCCCCTTCGACTTATGGCTGACGACCGTTTTAGGAGAGTCGTTCAGTGGCAAAGAGGTGGCCCCTTCGACTTACATCTGACGCTTGTTCGAGAGTCGTTCAGTTGCAAAGGGTTGGCCCCTTCGACTTACGGCTGACGACCATTTAGGAGAGTCGTTCAGTGGCAAAGGGGTGGCCCCTTCGACTTACGGCTGACGACCATTTGAGAGTCATTCAGTTGCGAAGGGATTTCCCCTTCGACTTACGGCTGATGACCATTCGAGAGTCGTTCAGTGGCGAAGGGGTGGCCCCTTCGTCTTATGGCTGACAACCATTTGGAAGAGTCATTCAGTGACGAAGTGGTGGCCCCTTCGACTTACGGGTGTCGACCATTTATGGGAGTCATTCAGTGGCAAAGGGATGGCTCCTTTGACTTACGGCTGACGACCGTTCAAGAATCGTTCAGTTGCAAATGTGTGGCCACTTCGACTTACGGCTGACGACCGTTTAGGGGAGTCGTTCAGTGGCAAAGGGGTGGCCCCTTCGAATTACGACTGATGATCGTTTTAGGAGAGTTGTTCAGTGGTGAAGGAGTGGCCCCTTTGACTTACGGCTGACGCTCATTCGAGAGTCGTTCAATTGCAAAGGGGTGGCCACTTCGACTTACGGTTGGCGACCGTTTAGGGGAGTCGTTCAGTGACGAAGGGGTGACCCCTTTGACTTACGACTGACGATCGTTTGAGAGTCATTCAGTTGCGAAGGGGTGGCCCCTTCGAATTACGGTTGTCGACCATTTAGGGGAGTCGTTCAATGGCGAAGGGGTGGCCCCTTTGACTTACAGCTGACGACTGTTTTAGGAGAGTCGTTCAGTGACGAAGGGGTGGCCCCTTCGACGAACGACTGATGCTCGTTTGAGAGTCGGTCGGTTGCAAAGGGGTGGCCCCTTCAACTTACGGCTGACGACCATTTAGGGGAGTCGTTCAGTGGCAAAGGGATGGCCCTTCGTCTTACGGCTGACGACCATTCATATTAGCGTAAGTTCGGCTTACCCAACACGAGGATCATGTCCTTTTTGAGGGGAGTTTTTTGAGTAGGCAATCTCTACAAACTTTACGAAGGCTTAAAGAAGCAAAGCTCTGTTTGATAAAGAAAATATGCTTTATTAACGAAAATAAAAAACGGAATATGTGTACAGGTGTTTTTCTGATCGACGTCGGAGCTGTGTGCCGTTTATTGCCGCGTTTATTCGCCAGGGGTTTCAGGTGGTTCATCAGTCGACCACCTTGGTGACGGTCGATCCCGTTATCTTGCCCTTCTGCTTCGAGGATCCTTCCTTTCTAGACAGATCACTGGTCGAGCCCTTGGGGTGTCCTCGTTTGACTAGGGCGTCAATCTCCTTCTTGAGGGTCCAACAGTCGTTTGTGTCGTGCCCATAGTCATTGTGATATTTGCAGAATTTGAGGTCGTCCCTTTTTTGTGTTTCTCCTTTTTTGCAGCTTCTTGTATCAGCTCTTCTTACGGGACATAGGAGAGGACTTATGTCTTAGGGATGACTGGCTTAGCGTAGGTTGTATGCTCTTTGTTTCGAGGGTTCCTCTCCCTGGGCCTCTTGTCTCGAGACTCTTGGCGAGGGGTTCCCAAGCTTGATTTCTCTCGCCTCGTGCCTCCGCAGTAGGAGGGGATGCTCTTTGCGTTGGCTCTGCCCGGTTCTTCTGCTTCCTCGGAGGAAGTGAACCAATCTGTTATGTTGAGCATCTCTGCGACAGTATTAGGGGGAACTGGTGAAGGGCCCTCATCAATTGTTTGTTCCTGACCGCCTGAGTGAGCACTGCTATAATGGTTACGTCTGGTGTCTCTTCTACATCGAGCCTTTCGTAATTGAATCTGGAGACGAAGTCTCGGATTGACTCGTTCTCGTTCTGTTGAGGGAGAAGAGGTGGGACCACCTCTTCTTGGGTCGTCACCCGACGTTAAATTGTTTGCAGAATATTTCTGCCAGCTCGTCGAATGATCCGATGCAGCAACGAGATAACCCTTCGTACCAGCTTTTCGCCCTCTTGGTTAGGGTGGCGTTGAAAGCTCTACAAAGGTATGGTTCGTCGGCCCCGTGGAGTAGCATGACATTCAAATACTTCTGAATGTGCGACCACAAGTCGCCTCTGCCATCATAAGCTGGTAGGGTCGAGAGCTTAAATTTGGGGAGAAAATGAGCAGAGATGATATTCTCCTTTAGGGGAGTCTTCCGAATAGTGGATTGGACCAGCACGGATCCTCCCACTCCAGCTTGCGAGAAGTCGGCTTCGGGGGATCGATTCAGGATCTCCTCCCATCTTGCGGGTCCACCTGCAAGGTTTAGTATGTTATAACCTGGAGGAGCTCCGTATATTACCTGATCCAGGATATTGTGGGTCGTCGCCTAATAATTGGACTGAGTGGGTTCCCGCTAAGGCACGAAAGCCCGATTATCGACCCTTGCTCTGTTGTATTGGGGGGTCGAACCGTCGAGGTTGATCTCTGCCCTTGGGTCCCTCAGGTCCCGGAGGTATGGTGAGCCCTTTGTTGGCGTCAGGTACGGGTTAGGAGGAGGAGGCTGCGCATTTACAGGGGATGGGCTCCCCATGTTTTGGTGTACTAAAGCTGCCAATGCGCCTAAGCTCCTATCGACTTGCCCTGTGAATTGGTTGAATTCTCTCCGAGTTACCCCGGGCTCATTTTCCTCCCATATTGGTCGCGACGGGGGCGTGGTGGAGTCCGCGGCGTCCTCCAACAAGACATTATTTGCTCTTGGCTTCTCCTTCAGACCTTCGACCGATCCGGCATCGCAGGGTCCTGCTACCATAGCTTTTGGGTTACTTTGGGATGTCAAGCTGGTTAACGATTCCCACAAATGGTGCCAAACTGTTAAGGCCAAAAATGACCAGGACAGTTGTCAAGCTGACAGAGACTCGAAGCGCTGAGCTGGAGCCTTGTCAGCCTTCGGAGTGGGACCCTTGGTTGAAAGAACTAGGGTCAGGTGATGGTTGTTGATGGTGGTACGACCTTCGATCGACCTAAGAGCGACCATTATGTCGGTCGTCCGAGGCTGGAGAGCTCGATACCGACCTTGAGCTTTGGATGGCGATCGTTGATCTGCACCACAAGGAGTCGTTAGGGGGGTCAGATCTGGGTTCCGACCCAAATCTCCTTCGATGCTTAAGTTAGTAGGGCACTTAAGGAAGAGGGGGATCTTGGTATAGCTGAGATCAACCCACGGAGGTTCATCTCTAGACTAACGACGCAAGCTCGAATATAGAATGGTGAAAGTGAGAAGATAGAGTTCAATGTATTAGATCTTGTACCTTTTGGATAGACCCCTCTTTTCTATTTATAGATGTTCGGGGTCCCCTTAGAGACGTTGGGGAGATAACGGCCCATTTATGGGACTATGATCTTTCACCATAAATGGGAATAAACCTTACACACGTCCCCGAGATTTCCAAGCTCATCTTCAATCCCACGTTCACGTGAAGCGGTCCCAATGGTTGACTGGCCATTTGGCTTTGACTGAGGTGATATCGGGTTGCTATGGTGGGCCTGATGGGCCTTGGCCATTTGTCGACCGAGTTTCCTCGAGTGCCGGCCCAATGACTCAACAGCTACACTTTTAACCAAATCAATTAAATGAGTATATAAATATTTTGAATTCAAATTCAAAATTTCCTTCCATATAAATATAGGATACTTTTACCATATTCTAATGGCAATAAATCCATACTCTTAATTTCAATTATATTTCTTGTTCTTTCCATTTTTCTCTAGCTTTAAACCCTTCCATTTTTAACAAAACCCTAGCCCAATCTCTCAGCCGCCACGTTTTGTTTTTTTTCCTTTTTATTCTCATATTCATGCAAACAACCTAAGCCCTCAAATCATAGCCCCGACCTCCGACTCCTCCCGTCCCCAAGCTCCCGCGCCTTACCACACGCCAATGCCACCGTCCTTCCTCCGCGCCAACCCATCCCTCTCCGACTTCACCTCCGACGGCCTCCACTCGCCACGCCACATAAACCACCTCATCCACTTCACCGCCGTCCAGCCCGCACGTTCCACCGTCGTGGCAGCGCCCCGAAACACCCCAACCCGCAGCCTTTCCACCTCTTCTCCGACACCGACCCCGCCGCAGCGACCACCCTCAACCCAACAGAAACCTCGACACCTCTTTACTTTCGACAGCCACTCGAACATCCACCACCTCCTCCCTTCTCCCCTCCGACTCATCTCTGGCATCCCCTGCCTCGTACACCCTCCTCGAGTCGCTGCATACCCACCTCCGGCAGACAAACCAAGCCGCACCATGACCACATGCGCCTCCAACCTCCCCCTCAACCCTTTGGCAGCTGCCACTCCGACAGTGTCACCTCCCCTCTTCTGCTTGCAACAACCGCACCACGTTCTCGTCCTTCCACGACTCAACACCCATAACACCCCCAATCACCGTGCGACACCCTACCTCCGACCATCTCCCACCCATCACCGTAAACCACGGTCATCATCTCCCTGTCAACACACCAACCCACACCGGCGGCCTCCTCTAACCAACGCTCTCCCTGCACCGACATCGACGCCACCGCTCACCGCAGTCGCACGCCGCTAACGACTGCAGCAATCCCTGACCATGTCGTCCTCCCTCGCAGCGGCTCCTCCACACACCACTGCCGTCAAACTCTGCCACCGAACCCTGCCGCCTAACCACCGTCGTCCGGAGCCGCAGTCGCCGTGGCCCACCTTCAAACACGCAACGACAATATCGAAGAAGAAGCAAATTGTGAGTTGATATACGTTATATTATGTTACAGTTACATCATATACGTTATATTATATTAATATACTAGTCATACCCCGTGCCCTAAGGGCACGGTTGATTTAACATATTCCCCCTCAAAATCTTAGGTCCTTTGATTTTAAACGAACATCAATAATTAAAACACAATAATTGTTATTTAGTTCTACCAAAAATTTTAGTTCCCCCAAAAAGTTAGTTGCCCCATGAATTTAGTTCTCTCCAAAAATTTTAGCCACGTGTCTTAAAGACACAGTTCATTTAAAATATTCCACCCTCAAAATCTTGGATCCTCTAGTTTTAAACGAACAGAAAAAAATTAAATAGCAATAATTGTTATTTAGATCCTCCCTAATTTTTTAATTCTCCCCAAAATTTAGTTTCTTAATATTTAGATCGACCAAAAAGTTTCAAAAAAATTTAAGTTCTCTCGAAAAGTTAGTTCCCCCAATAATTTTAGTTCCCCACAAAATTTTCACAAACTCTCATTCTATCCATTGAATCCTCAAGATTATTGTTCGTGAGTTTAAGCTATACCCATTTGATTATTTTCGATATTTAGTATTTTTATGGCGTTTGTTTTGGCTTAAGCTACGAATTTAGAAGAAAATGTACGTGATTTATAAAAAGGGCTTTGGAATCTAAGTTATCAAAGAGCGTATTCTGGAATTTGGATAATTTCTTTCCTGGGATCACATTAGTTAACATATATTTTTGCTGTTTTAATTGATGTATAAGATAGATGTTTTACTTCATTTCGTGTACATCCTCTCATTTACTCGAATTCGCAGCATATATATACACGTAGAAGGTGAGGAATTCACAAAAAAGATGAAATTTCTTCACCATTTTATGGAAAGGGTTTTATGTTATCTACATTATTATTCAAAATTCCTTATTGTCCATGATACATGTAATAATTTTTATTTGTCCTCTATCGTTTTCACCTTTTTAAATCTTTGTAGGTTTAAGTTTACTTGTTTGCTCTGAAGAAGGGTGCACATCTTTTGAAATGTGGGAGGAGAGGAAAGCCCAAAGTTTGTCCTTTCAGGCTTTTAACAGTTAGTATTCGTTATTTCTGGTATAATCCAATAAGTAGATGTACAATGGACATGGAAATACTACCCATTCAAACGTAACCATATGAGGAAATTATGAGTGGTATTCTTCTGTTACTTGTTTCCTTATTTGTTTTGTGTTCCATTTGATGTTGTTTCTTAGCAATTGGAAGTGGAGTTTTAGTTTGATATGCCATGGACAACATAACATTTTATTGGATCAAAAGTTTAAAGTTCAACTATATCTTAATGGCATGTTCTCATTACACCCAACACTTAAGTTTCAATGATAATATATACCATTTCATAAATCAAAGCGCATAATAGAAATAGGTATAACACAAAGAATATTATACCTTCTGATTGAGCTTGGTCCGATTCATGAGAGCCTTCATCACAGAATACAACTAAATCTATTTTTCTACTTGCCCCAATTTCCATCCTTGATCCTACAAAGTCCTGAAAATTCATTTACTATGTCAGATTCAACTATATTCATTTAAAAAGAAGATAAAAGCTTTGCCACAATAGTTAAAAATAAAAATAGAAAACGAAAAAATTACCTCAAGTGTAGCACCCCCTGCAGTTTTTTAAGGTTTTCACCATCAATGGAAAATGATTCCATGCATGCAATATGGTCCACTCCTAACCCACTCCCACAGTTCTCAACAAATCCTGAAATCAATGAATTTTCAAGTGTGCACTTCCCATTCGGCACAGCAACATATGGGAATGCCAATGAAATGTTGGAGCTTGTGAATGAGGTCTGCTTAGAAACACGGAAGAAATACAAGTCGTTACTACATCTAAAAACATGGTGTTAAGAGTTGGTGATTGCAAGTGGTCCAAACAAAATGAATTTCAGTTACCTTCAAAAGGTTGAGTAGGGTTGGGTCATTATGTTCAGCCTTTGATATATCTGATGATTGCAACTACAAAAAGCGATTGAGCCATGATTAGTTGAGAGATGTGAATAGGAAGCATAACAGTTCAATTTGAAGACTTTTTATCCCTGCAAACTGAGATGTAACCAGACTTGCATAACTGCAGCATAAAGGAGATCCATGGAACAGAAACTTTTCTTTCCAACAAAACGGCTCACAAAACATAAGCTATGATTTGTAGAATTAAACATGATCGCACTCCTGCATGGCCCAACATCACCTACTTTTTTAAATATCTACATCCTGCAGAAGATTAAAAAAATTACTTTAGTAGAAAAAAATGAGTCAAACAATGATCTCAGTAAGAAGATAATGAATTAGCAGTAGCTTTAAATAGAACGCTACAAAGACCATTGGTAGTAGTAAATAATATGTTTAATTTGGAACATTGAATGTAATGAAGGAAACCCTACAGCTTATATTTTAAAAAATACCAGACACAAAATCAAATGAATCCAGAATACCCGTTTCTGTTGGTTCATTAAGAACACAAAATCAGAAACCAAAAGTGCAAAACTACTCAATTTCGATAATAAGACAACTCAATTTTCTTTTCACATATCCGCTTGTTATATCCTGCATATCCGCTTGTTATATGCTTAAAAATCAGCAGTAGGATCACTGTCAAAACCTATCATGACAAACTGATCATCATTCCTAATCCAAAAATGAACGAACCAGTCATAGAGCAGTAAGAACTTTGGTACATAGATCATGGATAAGGAGACAAATGATGATAAACCGAGCTGAAATTAATCAATACAACTAATCATGATAATCTACTCTTCTTCACAGTATCAAAAAGTCATTTAGAAGTAAGAAGACAAAACATACCATCAAAAGTAATGCAATACTTTTAGATTTTGACTATTGTTCTTAATAATTTTTCATTTGCAGAAAAGGGAACTTTTAGTGACAAAAGATAGGAATTATTCAAACCATTACCAAAACAACCATAAAAATTTGTTTCTCTAAATAATAATTGGTATAATATTCAACAATATGCAAAAAATAATGATCAGCGATAAAATGTGGCATAGCGTAACCTAGACTCTCCATTTTTGTTTCAAAGTCTATATACAACCAACTTCTTGTGTATAAAAAACGATTTTCCATCATTCAAGCATGACAAAACATACCAACTCTTGTTGTGACGGTTGATTTACATTGTTGTATATACCCATTGATACCTGGATAAATATTGATGTGACGGTTGGTAAACATTCCAATCCAGAACACAACAATGTTTATCCAGTTATCAATGTTTATATTATAAACAATCGGTAAACTGGATATATTTATCAATCCAGTTAAACTGGATATATACAACAATATTTATCCAATTAACTGGATATATTTAGCTAATATTAATCCAGTTCAATGGTTGTTTATCCAGTTAAACATTGATACCTAGATATATACAACCATTGAACTAGATATATTTATCTAATATTAATCCAGTTTAGCTAATATGTAGCTAATATTAACTGGATATATTTATCAATCCAATTCAATGGTTGTATATATCCAGCTATGGATCATGATAAGATGGGAATAACTGTTAAACGCATACATAGTAATGTGACGGTTAACAGAGGCATTAACACCTGGATAAACAATTGGTAAACATTAGTAAACATTAGCTATGGATCAGGTACATATCAATGTCAATTTAATAACACTGATTGTCTACCTATAATTGTTCTTAAATTGTTTATCCATATGGTCCAAATTGTTCTCTTAAACAATTGATACCTATTAAATTGATATCAATGTCAATTTAATAACACTGATGGTTGACCATGTTAAATTGACCATGTTAAATTGACCATGTTAAATGGATCAATTTAATAACATGACCTATAATTGTTTATCCATATGGTTTTTATTGTATATCCAGGTTTAATAGGTATTCAGATACCTGTTTAATGGGCCACTAATAAATAGCTCCATTAGCTAATATAGCTAATAATTGCTCCAGAACCCACCGACAACAATTTAATAAAAAGACCACAATGTTGAAGACTAACTAGTTAATTAATTACAATTAGCAAAAGTAATCCCACCATTAGCCAAATCTTAAAACCCACGCCATCATCCACCAAAACTACAGGGCTACCGTCTATCCAACCAAAATCTTTCAGGCGCCATATCTGACGGCGATTTTGTCAACCGCAGTTAGGCAGCAATCCCCTAATCTCCTCTCTTTACTTGCCGCCTTTTTTTAATCAAATCCCTTTACTCCCCTCTTTTATTAAACTGGATATATTAATATTAGCTAATATTAATCTAGTTAAACATTGACACCTGGATATATACGACCATTGAAATGGATTGATAAATATTAGCTAATATATAGCTAATATTAGCTATATGTATACCTGGGAATGGAACAAAAAAGACCTGGATATGGAACCAAAAAAAGATTGGATTTTGGAGAAAGTTACAGAGAGAAGCATGGAAAAAGATTGAAGCTTTGAGAGATTTTTGTAGTCACCTTGGTTTAAGTAAAAACCTGGATATACATGGTTATTGTGTTTGATATATAAACACAACAATGTTCACCAAAATAAAAACCTGGATATACATGGTTATTGTGTTCTTGATTAACATGGTTTATTTTGACCTAGTTATTGTGTTCTGTAAAATCAGAACACAGCCTGTTTAATAGACATTGATACCAATTGGGGTAACCCATGTTAATCCAGAACACAACAATGTTTACCAAGTGTTTATCAATTTTGGGTGGGATACATGTTTAATAGGTATCAATTCAATATAAACATTGATACCTGGTTTAATAGGTATCATTCAATATAGCTAATATTTATCCATATCCCTTTTTAAATAATATCTGAATATGGATACCTGGATAAACATACCAGTATTCAGATACCTGGTTTACCCCAATAACATAACCATGGTGGGAATATGGATAAATATTAGCTAATGTTTGAATAAATATTAGCTATGGATCGGGTTATTAAATTGACCATCAGTGTTATTAAATTGACTGGGGTTATCCAGTGTATATCCAATGTTATTAAATTGACCATCAGTGTTATTAAATTGACTGGGGTTATCCAGTGTGTATCCATTGTTATTAAATTGACCATCTAGTGTTATTAAATTGACTGAGATAATTATAAAAGCACATTTGATGACAGTT
Organism: Scilla litardierei; assembly: GCA_030789695.1. Lineage (NCBI taxonomy): Eukaryota > Viridiplantae > Streptophyta > Magnoliopsida > Asparagales > Asparagaceae > Scilla > Scilla litardierei. The sequence goes on from CM061134.1 coordinate 35,251,498, forward strand.
TTTGGAGTCCTGCAAAAGGGTATTTCTCAGCCTATACCTTGATTTGATTTGCAAAATTTTCTTCCACAGATTTTGGCCTCTTGTACAGAATTTTCTTCCACAAAATTTTCTTCCACATGATGATGATCTTGATCTGAATCCAGTAGGAAATTATAGATATCTTGAATCAAACAAAAAATTACAGATCACACACCACTGTCATATTGCAAAGATTCAAAAAAAAATTATCTCCAACTTCTTATAGATATCCTGAATCAGGATCAAGATTCAAACAATATAGCAAAGATTCAAACAATAATAATTCAAAAAGGGCTAACCAAGATCAATAGAACACAAATTTCTAATCTAATTATCTCCAACTTCTTATTTTTGAACCAAGCAAAGATTTCGATTTCAATTCCATATCAAACAAATCAAGATATCTTCTTAAAATAAACTTAGCCTTAATAGAAATCTGATCTTTCAAAAATTTCTTTCAAAGATTTCGGTTTTCCTCTCAACATTTCAAATGTTGGTTTTTCCCCTTAATGTCCATACACATTATATGAAGATGAAAAGATCAATTTTAATTAAGCTTTGTTAAAAGCTCCTTATAAGATGGCTCTCTACATACATACAATAAACAAAGCAATTAAAGTCAATAAATCAAATAAAAGAAATCAATCTATTGAATGCTGCACTATGCCAAAAGAGAATACACTTTGGTTGTAACAGTCCTAACTTGCTTCTACAGAGGTATTTTCGGCACAAATCTATGCAAAATTACAACAGTTCTATAAAAAGATACGATCTAGTTAGTAAAACCAACATAGTATTTTTCAATACATAATATTTTTCCCATTACCAGAAATTGGATGTCAGCACTTCCTCAAAGCCTAACCCAATAGCACAATATTGTCAACACTTCCTCACAGGAATTTCATCAAACATTTGGTGGGTTATGCTCTTAAAGTAACAACAAAGTAAGTCTTCTTCATATGGGCAATGTAGCCAATAACTGAACATTGTGGCACAAAAAGAAATAATCAGTAGAGTTACACAATGTGCCAAGATCAACAAAATGAACAAAGTTCCACCATTCAATTTGACACCCATACTCCAAATTCAAGCACAAAGACACTAAGATATGGAATAAAAATTCTAAAGGTTAAATTATTTATATAACCTGAGTTCCAATGATTAAAAGAATATGCATCGAGGGTTCTTCCAAATTCAATTTGACTAAATTTTAAAAAAAATTAGTGCAGTCACACCTGGAGACTTAGCAAATTCGTTTAGTGGCTTGCTTTCTCCGGAATGTAGCAATTTTTGCCCATCCATTGAGCCGACTGTATGCTCTACAACTGATTGCCTTGAACACAAATAGCTGAAATATTTATGAAAAATAATAATTTTGAATAGTGAAGGATTCATGAAGTTGAAAATATGATAATTTGGTTAGAGTTACTGTTACCTATAAAATGTGAGTCCATCACGGAAGAGGCCTTTTTTATTGTTGGGCGTTTTCATTACAGGTAGGTGCAAAGAGCACCACTGCTGGCTGATGTCAATAGAACAGATAAAGGACTTGATCGTTGGTACCAAGAATCGTGGCACCAGATCAAGGGCCGGTAGGAGAGAGTGGTTTGACGGGGGTACCCAGTAATAGTGAAGTACTCTTGATGGGGGCACCCGTTGCCAACACTGTTTTTCCCCAGTCTTGGTGTGGGAATCCAACCAAAGCTGCAGCGAGTTGTTCCCGCCCCAAAAAATTTTATCAGGTTTAAAATCTCAGTTGGCGATGGGAGACATGGGGAGAGAGGGAGAGGGATTGTTTCCCCCCGTTGTTTTCCCCCCAAAATTTAAGTATTGAGTTTTCAACTTTTAATTTTTCCCACCAAAACTTCACACCAAAATACCAACACTTGTCCTAGTCATCACTTATTTTTTATCCCATTCAGCATTTACTTGTCCACGTAGGACAAATCTTTGTCCTACTGGGACAAAATTCAAATTATTCATGCTTTATAGAATAGATATTATATTATGTTACAGTTACATGATATATGTTATATTATATTATTAGTATGATAACAATAAGTTATATAAATGATATTTTAATATTATTTTAAAAACATCTAGCTTAATATCGAAATCTGATCTCGCAGATACATCACGCCTCTTGTCCCGATCATCTGGACACCCAAAATCGAATCGACCATGCAAATATTTATCTGTAACAGACGGTATTTAATAATATGTATTTTGTTCGTATTCTATCTTTTGTCTTGTGATTCATTTGTACTGATGTGTGTACTCGTATTACGTATTACTTAAATACGTATTCGTATTAAGTACGTAAGTTAATTAGCTTTATGTATACTTATACTTATATACACATTTTAATAAACTATATGTAATCTATTATTATATAATTTCATTAGATAATTATTTGAATTGGAATTCAAATCCACTTCCATATTTAGATAGGAGAATTTTACCCATTTTAATTGATAATGAATCTCCATTTTAAATGACAATTAAATCTCATTCTTAAGTGTAATTAAGTTTTGTTCTTCCATTTCTTCTAATTTTAAATCCCTTCCTTAAACTCGTATGAGACTTTTCCCTATGGCAATGAATCCAATTATTATTTGTAATTACTTCTTATTCTTTCCATTTTCCTCTAACTTTAAACCCTTCCCATTTTAACAAAACATTCCAATTTTAACTAACCCTAACTCATTCAAATTTAGCAGCCGCCATATCCTTTTTCTCCCTTTAAAATTTTCGTGTGCATGCTAAACCTTAGGGCTTTCCAACTCTCACTCACTTCTACTTTTAAATTTCGTTTTCATGCAACACAAAATCCCTCAGGCTTTCAAACGCACACACGTAGCCCTACAATATAAAACCCAAACAAAACCATAACGTCTATCTCTTCCCTCTCTAAACTAAACCCAATAAAACCCCTAGGTTCTCTTCTCTACACAGCCGCACAAAGGCCCACTGCACTCCCGAAACCCTAGCAGCCTTGCCGCTCCAACCCTCCTCCACGCGTGCACTCCTCTCTCCGGCCATCAACCCAGCTCGTAACCCTAGCACCCCGACGCCTCACGACTCCAGCCTTACCTTTCTCCTCCCTTCGACTGCTGCACCGCCAGTGCAACCCTCCTTCGACATACAGCTCCAATCACCGGCGGTCTCCTCTTCCCTTCCGACTGCCACAACCCAACCCCACTCTGACCTCCACCCATCTACGAGCCCAGCGCCCTCTCTCTGGCCATCCTCCGATGTTCCTCCCAATTCCATCACACTCCCACCTCCGAACAACCCCAAACACCTCCTAAACCCTACCCTTCATCTCTCCCACATGCACAATGCCCTCACCCATCACCGCGCCCTACTCTGACACATGCCACATTTTCGACTGCTCCTTCGTACGATGCCTTCACCCCTCAACTCCGGCCACCTCGTCACCAACTCCCCTTCCCTTCCGACTCCACACCCTCCCAATTCTAACTGTCGCACCAACTTCGACCCAGGCACCTGCCAGCATTGATCACTCCCAGATATACACCCGAAAAAAATGTAGCTTTACCTCAAGGGCACGGTTAAGTGGCAAGCGGGTATCAAATCACAAGGAGGACTAATGACAGTACTCTAATTTGGTTAGCTATTGGTGGAAAAGTCGTTTGAGAATGGATGGTGTAACAATCATTTGAGTAACAATGCAAATTCAATATAATAAAGATGTCTAGGGCTAGGGAATCACCGATATGGATTTTTAAGTCATCGATGTGAGTTATGAAATACCATGCAATCAAACTCGAGTTAAGGTGAACTGACCGCAACTAATTGGATAACCAACCCATGTTGTTGCGCTGTTGTAGGTCTATAGCACTCTAGACTATAGCCTCGCTATCACGCAAGCCTAGTCTAGACTACTAGCGTTAAGATCGGCAATCTCGTACAACCCAAATTTAAGCTCGCTATCGCGCAACTTGAGTTCGGACCTAGATCTTGATAGTTTGTATTCATTCACTGTCGTGCAACAAATATAAGTATATGAGAACAATAAAAATACTAGCTTTGGTCGCCGTCATGCACCAAATCTAGGGAATTTCGATTGTAAACCTAAATCGAATATCTAGGGCTTTCCTTAGATCAAGATCCTCTGTCAAGCTCACAAGATCCAAGAGAAATTCCTATCTATCCGTAGTAAATCAATCAAGATCTAACCATTCAATCAAGCCTAATAGCATAGCAATTCAATAGATCTCACAATTCAAACATTAGATCCATAGGGTTCATCCCTTTGTCCTAGAGCAAAGAAACTACTCACAAATCATATTAGAAATCGATATGAAAACAAGATCAACAATGGAATTCATCATGCGATCAAGATTCAACAAGAGATGTAGCATAAAATTCAAAACTTGCAAGAGATTAAGACAAACCAACGTCACCAAATAGCTTTTCAATAGAAAATTCAGATCCAATCTTCAATCTCTCGCCAATATAAAAGCTTAACTATGATTAGAAACCAAGGAAAAATAGTTCTAAGAAGTCTATCTGGTCTGCCCTGGGGCTGGAGACAAAACTGGGCTTAAATACATGCCCAAAAGATCCAAAAAATACGGAACCAAACGGCCCTTGCGCCGCCAGAAACCCTAATTTTCCTGACTGGGCGTCTGCGCCACTCGGCCGAGTGAGAAGTGTGACTCGGCCGAGTGAGAAGTGTGACTCGGCCGAGTACGTCAGTCTGCAGATCGTCCAAAAAACAGAGAAGTCAACTTGGTTTTCTTCGAGATTTTGGCTTCCACTTGGACGAGTGGAGTTCTTACTCGGCCGAGTGGATTTTTCCACTCGGTCGACTACATTGCAGTACTCAGGCTGGAAAACATAGTCGTGTCAGTCTTTCTCGACCGAGTAGGCTGCTTCACTCGGTCGAGTGAACTGCCTAGCTCGGCCGAGTGGCTTGTTTCAGAGCTCATTTCTCCTCCTTTTTTTATTCCTCGTCGATTCCTTCGACGTCCTTCTTCTTCCACTCATCCTCCAGTGCCGTTAACTCTCTGATATGATCATGAGCAATGCTCCGGCATGTGTGCGAGTCTTCTAGGCTCCAAATTGCACCCGATTGCTACATATCTCTTGAAATTAGACGAAAAACAAGAAATAGTGAAAAGTATCGAAACATCGTCAAATAATCATGAAAATCACGATATGAGCAATCGAAATGGCATGCAAATATGTAGTAATAAGATGTAAAATATGAGCCTATCAAAATCCCCCAAGCTTATCTCTTACTTGTCCTCGAGGAAGATGAGTAGAAAGGCGAACTTGGCGAATAAGAATAAAGAAAATGGATGAGTGAAAAAGAAGATGAAGGGGTGAAGATGCTAAATCATTCTCTCAGAACTTGGAGTTACACACTCGAATAGCACGACCAATGAATATAAACATGCTAAAGCTTTTCACTTTGATATCAGTTCATATGGGTGCTTTTGATAGAAGAACTAAGAGCATCGAGAATCATATGAAAAATGAAATCATTTTTAGAATCAACATCGTCAAGGGCATGTAAAACGATATACACAATCATAGATCACATAGTTTTCAATTGATTGCTTCTACTTAGAGTATAAGAGATACCACACATTTCAAATTGATAAGAATAGAAAAAGATGGTTTTCATGAATTTCATGCCAATATGCAATTTATGGACATCATTATACTCTAAGTAGTCTCTCTAAGTATTAAAAATTACTTAGCTTAGATCGTTATGCTCATATAGGTAGTCGCTCTCTCACACATCATTGGATCACATCCTCCAAGCTTATCTATAAGCGTGGTGGCATCAAATATGTAAACACTTCCTTTTTCCCAAAATTTTGTGGCTCCAAGGAAGAAAAAGAAGAAAGCGAACATGAAAGATGGGATTGAGTATATACAATGGAACTTCCATTCCTTTTTTGTCTTTTTTCCTCTTTTTATTACACAAGAACAATCCCAACTAAGATAAAGGGATATAAATATTTTTTTCTTTTGGGATTCATGGAGCTTATTCTTTTTAGCTTGGGGAAGATGCAAATATAGGATTCACTAGGGGAGATTCGCCAACAACTATAAGTATAGAAATGATGTTCAAGATATGTGGAGAAAGAAATATACATAACGCTTGGTTCACTCTTTGTATGTGTACAACAACTTCAGCGGGGTAATTTAACTTACTCAGTTTGATGACAAAAAGTAAACTAATCCACCCATATCAAATGGCAATCATTTATTTAACCTGGAAGTTCAGAGCACATTTCAAGCAAAAAGAAGTGATAATAGAAAGACAAAGCAGTACTCCAAGTATATGCAATCAATGCGTGAAGCTTGGTGTGTTTTCTTCGAAGGGTATACAATAATAGTTTCCAGACTTAATTAACGCTAAAATTTCATTCAAATTCATATAACAAGCGATGGAAGTTCTTTTTCTCAAATGCATAACAATGTAACACATATGATATCAGAAATGAAAACAATGGCATGGCACGAAAGTATGTGCATATAAGTAAAGCAAACACCAAGATGTAGTCATCATAGGGAATTCTTCTCTAGCAAAGAAAGTAGGAGAAGTAAAGAAGAAAGTAAAAGAGACTAACTATACATATGCAAGTCAATCCAAAGGTAAGAAAACGTGATGCATGGCAAGAAAAAGAAAAAGTGAGTGAAAATGAGTAAGAAATGAAAAATAAGGGGTAAAAATAAAGGAAATAAAAGTGCATGTGTGAACACACTCCCCCAAGCTAAAATCATATTGTCCCCAATGTGCTAAGTGTGGCACGAGGACGCATAAGATGGGGGGTGGGTGTGGGTGGATGCATGGTAAAAGGAAAAATATAGAAAGTAAATATGACATGATCTATTCAAATGATGGATGCAGCAGGCATGCAAATGATGAAAAGGTAATGCAAAATAGGTACAAAAATGTGAGCCAGAAGTGCGAACTCTCCCCCAGACTGATATATAGAGTAGTGCCAAGCAAAAAGTGATCAAACCGTGCAGGCAAGCAAAATGATGGCAAAATGATGGGGCGAGAGGTGCAGCAGTAAAATCATGGCAGAAATCTAGTGTGTGTGCCTAGGCTGGTGGTGGAGTGTCAGCACCTCCCTGTGGTGGGGAAGGTGGTGGCGGTGGTGCAGGCTGCTGAGGGATGGGATGGGGTGCTGGTGGTGGAGGCTGAGGCAGGCATGCAAGGATCTGGTTCAGCGTGAGCTGAATAACAGGTAGAAGGGCGACGCATGCCTGCACAGAGCTAACAGTGGCAGTGAGAGCTCAAAAATCTGCCCCGAGCCCACTTACGGCCCACTCGACAGCACAGTGATGCTGAACAAGGGCGTTGGGAGCAGGAGCAAAGGGTTGCACAGGAGAAGGTCGGGGCTGACGCACACGGCCACCGTCAACGAGTTGGGCCACAAGTGGGTGAGGGTGAGGTGGTGTTGGGAGTAGGAGCAGAGGGTCGCACAGGAGGAGGTCGGGGCTGACACACACGACCACCGTAAACGAGTTGGGCCACAAGTGGGTGAGGGTAAGGTGAGGTGCTCGCTAAAAGACACTCAGCCTCTGTAGGAGGCTGAGATGCAGGAAAGCTCCCAGAAGTGTGAGCAACGACAGAAGAGGATGAGGTGACGCCAGAGGATGATACAGGCAGAGAGGTCGTAGACACATAAGTGGGGACAGACATCACAACACTCTCGGTGAAAATAGCAGCAGCGGAGACAGAAGGGTCGATGACTGGGGAGGTCGTGAAAGCAACAAAAAATGATGCCCCAGTGGTCGAGAAATCAGATGAGGATAGGGTCTCAGCCGTCAAAACTAGGGAAGGCTCGCCTCTCTCAAGTGCAGCGGGGGTAGCGCTCTCAGTGCTTATGTAAGAAATGTAGGGATGAGAATGGGCAGGCCCAAAGCCCGATTGGGCTTCCAAATGGGCATGCCACATCATCATCCCTACAATTCCTTCACAAATTCTAGAAAAATTTGTGAAGGAATTGTAGGGATGATGATGTGGCATGCCCATTTGGAAGCCCAATCGGGCTTTGGGCCTGCCCATTCTCATCCTTAAAGAGATGGGATCAACACTCAACGGCACAGAGGTGGTGATGGTGGTGGTGGTGATAGACACAGTAACATTGCTCCCGACATTGGCAGAAGTGTGGACAGAAGTGTCGGAGCTGGAATCAGACCATGTGCAGGCTATGGGATAGGGATCTCCGGTGCAAGAGGGCTGAGAAAGGGGCTCCTACTAGGCATCCTCGGACTCGAGTACATATGCAGCTGGGATGAGAAACTCCATCTCTGGTCTCCACTCCCCACCTGTGGGTCCAATGTGGGTCTGAGCAGGGCTCGAAAGCACCATATAGTCCGCTGAAAATGGACCATGTAGCCAAACCCAGTGGTGCTGATCATGAGGATGCAGCATCCTCATACGGGCCATAACACTATAGAAAGGGAAGTGGGGCCTGTAACTCGGAGCAAGCCAGCAGGGAGCTCAATCTTGCACATATGAGCAAGCAAGGTGATCAAACCGCCACAACAAATCACCATCCTAGCGGTGACTGATGAAATGATGCGGTCAAGATACCAGCTAATAATGTCAATCTGAATGGCGGGGACTAAGATGTCCTCGTCGCCCTCGAAAGCTCTCTCTCTCGTAATCGCGTAGAGCATATAAAGCTCAGGCGTAGACCTCGTCCCAGGCTCATACCTCGCAAGAATGGTGGTCGCCATAAGGTGCTGAGAAATACGTAAGCAAGGGTGATGATAGAGGAGGCCTTGGCTAGGCCAGGGTCAAAGGCAAGTGACGATTCCGTGATCAGGGTCCAGAATGCGTATGCATCAAAGGAAGTAGGGCTGTGGTGTGTGGGACCAAAAGCAAGATCGGGGTCGGGGACATGGGCCAATGGAAATAAGCACGAAGCATATCGAGAGTGATCTCGCACTCATGATCCATCAGGCGAAAAGTGCACCCCCTGGGAGTCCTACGAATAGAACTCAGGACTTCGAGGGTCGGACGGACGTAGGTGTCTGTCGACACTGAAAGAAAATCACGCCATACCACGTTGTCGTACAACTGGAGTAGCCCCTAAAATACCCCTAGGAGCTTAAAGTCAGCTATGTACGCGAACCTAGAGGGGACAATCGAACGATGGAAGAGCCTCTCAAATCTGGCGTGCTGTACGTCGTCTCTGAAAGTGATCCCCATCGTGCTGAAGGCCATGACGGGCTGTGCTGGTAGGGGTGGAATGGGTGTAGTAGGAGGAAGAAGTGTGGTTAGTGGATCACTAGGAGACGGGGAGTCCGCTCTAGCGGAAGAAGGACCGGGGTTGCCGGTCTTCTTCCACTTGGCAGCGGGCTCCCACGCACGAGACCTAGTGCGTGGGGGAATCGTGATGTCGTAAGGTGCATAGATAATCACAACATGCCAAAATAAAATAGGGAACAGGTGTACTAAGCATGATGCGACTCCTCATGAGCAACCTGAACGAAAGACGCCTCCCATGCAGCTTCAAATCAGCACTCGATCTCCCCAAGCTATCCTGAAGCATAAAACAATTGATTAGCAATGAATATCAAATAATCGAGGGGTAAATCAAGAGAAATAGGCGTAAATTAGGGTTCAATTTGGATTCTAGGGAATTTGGGCTTATGAAATGAGAAATAGGTGAATATGGGCGAATTTGGGTGTTGGAGGGCTGTCGATCGTCGGCCAGCGGCGAGTGGGCATCGACGGAGTGGGTGGTGGTGATGGTAGGGTCGTGCCACTCGGGCGAGGCGGCAACAGCTCGAGCGAGTGGAAGGGGATCTTGGGCGAGTCGGGTGAGAGTTGGGAGATTTGGGAATTTCGGGTGGTTTTGGATCCGAGCGGCCGTGAGTTTGGGGTTAAATAGTGTTAGGTCCGTCGGGTCACTCGGTCGAGTGACGATAATCACTCGATCGAGTAGCAATAATTTAGGATATTTTCAAAGTTTACGTTAAGTTCCGACTCGGCCGAGTAGAAACTATCACTCGGCCGAGTAGACAATGTCACTCGGCCGAGTGGATAGGCCACTCAGAGCATTTTAAGGGCTAAATGTGTCAGATTCACTAGGTCAAGTGACTTTGTCACTCAGCCAAGTGGCATATAATTTCCAGAGAGGGCCTTTCGAGACTTTCATGTGAAGTACCCTACTCGGCCAAGTAGGGTCTTCACTCGGCCGAGTGAAAAAGTCACTCGGTCGAGTAGGCTGATGTTTTTAGATCCAGACTCTGTTTTTGTGACACTTTCTGTTTTCTTTTCTTTCGTCAGTTTCTTCCTCCCTTTGGCGTTTGAGCGCATCCCTGGAGTGCTCTCCATTGACATGGCCGGCCTCCGTTTATATGACCTCCTATCATCTTTTTCCTGAAATGAAAACCGTCGTCCGTTGTCAGCTTCTTCCTAGACTCTTGACTCTATACACTAACAAAGATCTAAAACAAAAAATGAAAGTAAAATTCATCTAAAAACTGAGATAGAATCATCGGGTTGCCTCCCGACAAGTACTCATTTAAGGTCTTGAGCTTGACCCCTTAAGATTAGCGCGTGATATTCGGCGCATAGGAGATGCGCATGTCAAATTTTACGGCCTTGAGGGTTCAGGTGCGGTGCTAGTCCCTCCTTGGTTTCCTTGGTGTGCGTCTCCTCTTTAATGGTGTTGAGGGATGACTCCCCCAAGCTTGCGTTCTTAGTATCTTTTCTCTTTCTCGACGATTGAGGTGTTTCTGCCGACGACGCCTTCTCTCTTTTCTTCACCGTAGAGAGCTTGCAGAGTTCTCTAATCCTCGCAACATCAGCGTCATTCTTCTCTTCATCGGTGAGCGTGATGAATTCTTCAGTGAGAGGTCCAGTGGTTCTCCATTTGGGGTGCCATCCCGGTATTTGGGGCTTTGTCGAGGCTCTCAGTGTGCAAGGCTCCAACGGCATAAGGCATGGCTTCATCAATTACCTCGTCAAGAAGGTCCACGTAGTCCACTTCTTCCGCCCAAGGTCTTTGCTTCATGGCTTTGGGAAGATGGAATTCAACCGCTATGTCGCCAATGTTGAGAGACAACGTTCCTTCCCTCACATCTATTATGACTCCGGCGGTGCATAAGAAGGGGCGTCCAAGTATAAGCGATGTATCGCCCTCCTCTTTTATGACCATGACGACGAAGTCGCATGGCACACAAAGACCTCCCGGTATTTGAAGAGGCACGTTCTCGGCAATCCCCATTGGCCTAGTAATTTGCCCATCGACGAGTTGGATCTTCATGTCTGTGGCTTTGAGGTCGGTCCCTGTGTTGAGTTTCTTGAACATAGTGAGCGGTATGAGGCTCACGCTCGCTCCCAAATTTACCAAAGCCTTTTGGAGGGGGACTCCATCGAGGGTGCATGAAATGCGAAAGCTTCCGGGGTCTTTCATCTTTTTTGGCATCCTCTCCTTGTTGGCGTACCAAGTTCCTTGCTCGTCTAGCATAATCTTCTCAGTTCGCTTCTTTCTCGTGATTAAGTCTTTGAGGAACTTGGCGTAGGACGGGATTTCAATTATCGCATCCAAGAATAGGATGTTTAGGCTAATCCCTTGCAAGTACTCCAGAAATTTGGCGAATCTCTTTTCCATCTAGGCCTTCGCCAACCGTTGAGGAAACAGTATTGGTGGCATTTAGGTTCGCTCCCTTTGAGGCTCATTCACTTCAGATTTTCTTCATTGTTTGCCATCTTGGGGCTCTCTTCCTCATTAATTCGCTCCTCTTCAACCGGAATTTCATCACTTGGGCCTTTAGCTTGAACCATAGCGGGAGTGGTATCCTTACCGCCTCTCGTAGTCACCGCCACTACCGCATTTATGTGGTCGATGTTGCTCCTCGGGTTTTGCTCCGGTTGAGCCGGCAATTGTTGTTGGGCCTTGTTCAGCAAGGTAATTTGTTCCACCAATTGTGCCACGATAGTATTGAGAGAATCTTGGCCAACCGACAATTTCGCATTAATCTTCTTTTGTTTGGCCATGAACTCCTCAACTCTAGCTTCGTGCTCGGATCTTGGTGGTGCAGGTGGTGGGTTTTGTGATCTCCATCCTTGATTATATCTTGGGGGTCTATAAGGCCCCGCTTGTTGCCTCGATGGATATTGTTGTTGTTGAGGCGGCCTTTGTTGATACAGTTGTTGTTGTTGAGGAGGGCCGGCTTGTAGTGGCTGCGGTGGTGGTTGTTGATGAGGGGGAGTCAAGGCTCCCTCGTTGTTGGCATAGGAAAATCCGGGATGACCCTTGGTAGCCGGGTTCACCCAATAACCATTGTTACTCCCACCGACGACATATTGCACTTGCCCCACTGCTCCTTCATTTTGCTCGCTTCCAACAAATATGACTTGGCCTTGGTCTTGCCAATCGCTCATTCTCCCTCCGGATGTCAGTGTGTTGGGCATTCCATATGACTCGCACATCCGTTTTTCAATCCTTTCAACTACCTTGGAGAGAGAGAGTCAAACTTTGTGGTCAACTCGACAACCGCCATTGCTTCATAAATACTTTCCGGCTTCAATTACGACGATGATTGGCCCCTCTCATCAGCCCATTGCTGATTGTTGGAGGCCATATCCTCTAGTAACTTCGTAGCATCCTCCAGTGTCTTTGACAGAATAGCTCCGTTCGCCGTGGCATCGATTATCATTTTTGTGTCCGGTCGCAATCCATTGTAAAAGCTGTGAACAAGTTCCCAATCGTCGATGTTATGGTGGGGGCATTGATGTTGGAGATCTTTAAACCGCTCCCACGCTTCATACAGAGACTCTTGGGACCCTTCCTTGAAAGACATTAATGAGTTTCTTATCTTCACGGTCTTGGATGGCGGGTAAAATTTGTTGACGAACGCGCTAGCTAACTCGTCCCAAGTAGTGAATTCATGTGCGCTTGCATCCTTAGCCAGTATAAATCTTTGTCACGAAGAGTGAAAGGGAAGAGATGCAACCGGATAGCATCCTCTGGCACATTCGACATCTGAAAAGTGGCGCACTACGCCAAGAACATTTGTAGGTGATAGTGCGAGTTCTCTTGAGAATTCCCATGAAAGGGATCTTGTTGCATTAGTACAATAAGCCCCGTCTTTAGTTCAAAGTTCTTGTCGGTCGTCAACTCCGACATAAGTATGGAAGATGTGGTAACCGAATTGTTTGGGGTAAGCCTACCCCGGATGGAGACAAGCCTTACGGTACGCCGTAATCGTTCATCTCTAGTTTCCTCTGCCATTTGAGTCTCCTCTATAATTGATCTCTTTTCTGCTCTCAGTTTCCTTACAGTGCGCTCGATCTCAGGATCAAATAGTATGTCTTCTTTGGTTGCCTTCGATCTCGTGTTCATTCACAAAAAAAGAGAAACTAGAAGGATTTGTTAACGCAATAGAGGAATAAAATAAAATAAAATAAAGAAAGAAAAATAGCTAAGTAAAGAAAATAAAATACTGTCGCCTCCCCGACAATGGTGCCAAAAACTTGATTGCTCCCGGATATACACCCGAAAAACAATGTAGCTTTACCGCAAGTGCACGGTTAAGTGGCAAGCGGGTATCGAATCACAGGGAGGACTAATGACAGTACTCTATTTTGGTTACTAAGCTATTGGTGGAAAAGTCGTTTGAGAATGGATGGTGTAACAATCATTTGAGTAACAATGCAAATTCAATATAATAAAGATGTCTAGGGCTAGGGAATAATCGCTATAGATTTTCAAGTCATCGACGTGAGTTATGAAATAACATTCAATCAAACTGGAGTTAAGGTGAACTTACCGCAACTAATCGGATAACCAACTCACGTTTTCGCGCTGTCGTAGGTCTATAGCACTCTAGACTAGAGCCTCGCTGTCACGCAAGCCTAGTCTAGACAACTAGCGTTAAGATCGGCAATCTCGTACAACCCAAATTCAAGCTCGTTGTCGCGCAACTTTAGTTCAGACCTAGATCTTGATGGTTTGTATTCATTCACTGTCGTGCAACGAATATAAGTATATGAGAACAATAAAAAAACTAGCTTTGGTCGCCGTCGCGCACCAAATCTAGGGAATTTCGATTGTAAACCTAAATCGAATATCTAGGGCTTTCCTTAGATCAAGATCATCTGTCAAGCTTACGAGATCCAAGAGAAATTCCTATCTATCCGTAGTAAATCAATCAAGATCTAACCTTTCAATCAAGCCTAATAACATAGCAATTCAATAGATCTCACAATTCAAACATTAGATCCATAGGGTTCATCCCTTTGCCCTAGAGCAAAGAAACTACTCACAAATCATATTATAAATCGATATGAAAACAAGATCAACAATGAAATTCATCATGTGATCAAGATTCAACAAGAGATGTAGCATAAAAATCAAAACTTGCAAGAGATTAAGACAAACCAACGTCACCAAATAGCTTTTCAATATAAAATTTAGATCCAATCTTCAATCTCTCGCCAATACAAAAGCTTAACTTTGATTAGAAACTAAGGAAAAATAGTTCTAAGAAGTCTATCTGGTCTCCCCTGGGGCTTGAGACAAAACTGGGCTTAAATACATGCCCAAAAGATCCAAAAAATACAGACCAAACTGCCCTTGCGCCGCCAGAAACCCTAATTTTCCCGACTGGGCGTCTGCGCCACTCGGCCGAGTGGAAATATGACTCGGCCGAGTGAGAAGTGTGACTCGGCTGAGTACGTCAGTCTGCAGATCGTCCAAAAAACAGAGAAGTCCGCTTGGTTTTCTTCTAGATTTTGGCCTCCACTCGGGCGAGTGGAGTTTGCCACTCGGCCAAGTACATTGCAGTACTCAGGCTGGAAAACGTAGTCGTGTCAGTCTTGCTCGGCCGAGTAGGCTGCTTCACTCGGTCGAGTGAACTGTTTAGCTCGGCCGAGTGGCCTGTTTCAGAGCTCATTTCTCCTCCTTTTTTGATTCCTCGTCGATTCCTTCGACGTCCTTCTTCTTCCACTCATCCTCCAGTGCCGTTAACTCTTCGATATGATCATGAGCGACTCTCCGGCACGCGTGCGAGTCCTCTAGGATCCAAATTGCACCCGATTGCTACATATCTCCTAAAATTAGATGAAAAACAAGAAATAGTGAAAAGTATCGAAACATCGTCAAATAATCATGAAAATCGCGATATGAGCAATCGAAATGGCATGCAAATATGGAGAAAAAAGTTGTAAAATATGAGCCAATCAAGCATCCTCCCTCCGGCCATATCGACAGCGCCGCACGCCCAAGCCCGTAACAACCCAGCACACCACTGCGATGCTCGGTGTCCCACGCCGCCGTAGTCGCCGCCCCGACTGCATCGCCGCTAGACATCGTCGCGCACATGCAGGCTCACATGAGGCTACGCTTTAACACGTAAGTTAAGCCGCATGTCATATTACATACTGTTAGTTTATATATAGTTAATATGTTAATATATATTATATACTGTTAGTTATAAATACTAATATGTTAATATTATGGGTAATATGTTAATAATGCTATGAGATATATAGTTCATATATTATAGGACAATTTTTGCAAATAGGCCAAAAAATTTAATTTGAAAAACCGACCTCTTTTTTTTATTTAGCAAAACCGACCTCTTTTGGTTTTGGGGCCAAAAGAGGTCGGATCAGGGAGCTGCGGCACGTCTGGGGCCTCGGCCGCATCTTCAGAGTGCGGTCGAGACTCGCACTTTCAGAGTGCGGCTCTCGGCCGCACCTGAAGAGTGCGGCCCAGCCCACACAAAAACAGACAGCCCGCGATCTTGCGGGCTGCTCTTCATCTTCTCCCCTTTCTCAATTTTTGGCCGCTCCTTCAAAGTCCGGCGTTTCCATTTTTTGGTGATTAATCGGCTTTGTTTAAGGTTACTTCTGCCCTCTATTTTATATTATTGAATGTTTTTTGTGTTTTTTGTGATTTTTGTACAATCTAGATTGAAATTTAGGGTTTATGAGATGAATCTATAATTGGTGAAATTTGTAGTGATATATGACAATTAATTGTATGTTATAAGTTTTTATAAAATGTAAGAGGCTGGACCAATTACTAATGTGGTCTTGTATGACCAAGCACGTCATCGTTCTGCTGATGTAGTGCAAGGGCAGGTATTTAGAAAGAATTAATAGTCAAACTAATTAATTATGATTGGAAGGAAAATAATTAATGTGTGAATTATATGTTTGCAGGCATCGATAGCAATTGTCGATCATGGACAAAAACATACAAAGTGGAGATTAGATCAGCGCGCATGACCTTATATTGAAGCCTCCAGATTAGTCCTATGTGCGAGATTGCGTTGGGTACGGTTGGACCACGCATTGCTGACGGCTTTGGTTGAAAGATGGAGACCAGAGACAAATACATTTCACATGCGCCAGGGAGAGATGCCAATCAAGTTGCAAGACGTGGCAGTCATCACAGGCCTACCGATTGATGGAGAACCCATATATCAATGTGAAATGCGAGATAGCAGCTGGGGTGCGTTGATGGAGAGACTCCTTGGACAGGATACCCCACTAAGGAAAGCAGCCATGGTAAAACTTAGTTGGTTGCGTGACACATTTACTGATTTGCCTGAGGATGCAAATGATGATGACAATCAGCGGTATGCACGAGCATATCTGCTTCATATGATTGGAACCTTACTGGTTCTGGATCCAAACAAAGGATCTATAAATCTCTGTTGGTTGACAAAGTTAGATAATTTTGAGGAGGCCGGTGAATATTCATGGGGAAGTGCGGTGCTTGCGCACTTGTACGCTGAGCTCAACAAGGTGGCATTAAAGCAGACAAAGGCTTTATATGCATGCGGGTTATTGTTGCAGGTATAATTTTTTTCATTAGCTACAATAGTGATATATCTATAAATATCTATATATTTCACATTCTGAGGAAAAATTCATATTTACAGGTTTGGAGCTGGGAGAGGATGTGTGTAGGAAGACCAATGCTCCTGCAGGATGTATTTGCTGACACCGTTCCCTATGGGTTTAGGTGGAATACAGGAAAATCATTCATGGAAACTGCTCATGAGAACCTTGATACATACAGAGACCAGTTTGACACGTTAAAGAGTACGCAAGTTTATATATGTAAATTTTATAACGTCGGTGATCAATTGATATATAATATAGTACACTGATATATTTTTGTACTTCATGCCTAATAGGTTCCCTGGGAGCCTTATGGAGAGCGATTCGAGCAGTTATCGGCGTTATGTTGCGAACATCCCAAGTTATGGCGTGCGAGGGTACCCATATTCTGCTGGTAAGCACGGGTGATGCATGCACCCGACCGCGTCATGCAGCAATTTGGTTTACGGTAACACATCCCATCTGCACTCCCAGTCTTGGCGGGGAAGACAAGACCAATGCAGCCAGCAGATGTGACTGTAATCAGGGATCCTCTTGCGCATTGGATGAATAGAGCAGATCACATTATGCATGAAGGGGATGTGGTATCGGTTGCTGCCTATATGGAGTGGTATTGGGGGATTACCAGGTTGTGGATTTTTCTGAGGCAGCAACCCCCGTTCGCACAAATGCCCCAAGGACCCATCGAGCACCAACATGTAAGAATATGTTCAAGTTTATTTTTATAGTATTTTTTATAACCAATATGTTTAGTACTTAATTTGTTTTACAGGTTGCAGGATATGTTTCATTGCACGATATGGCAGGCCAAGTATTGCAAACACAGGATCAGGGGTTGCTGCATACGATGAGGACCCATATCGATGATGTGCTACATCGTACATGCCATCTTCCAGAAGGTGTAGATACGAGCGAGATGAGTCGTTTATATAGGATAGGTGAGGACGGCACTTCTCAGCAGGAGCATACCAGAGAAGATGACGCCGGCACTTCTCAGCAGGAGCATACCAGAGCAGATGACGTCGACACCTCTCAGCAGGAGCATACAGGAGTACATGAGGCCTACAGTTGGCAGCTGGACCATCCCAAAGCTTATGACGTCAGCACATGGCAGCAGCCCCCTCACGGAGGTTATGACACCGACAATTGGACGCAGCACCCTCACGGAGGTTAGACCCCGACACTTGGCAGCAGCCCCCTCCCATATCATTTGATGCCAGAGCTTGACACCAGAGCATATGGGATGTTCCAGCCGATTGGCAACAGCAGCCTACCCAGGGTACATGGGTTGACAACAGCATGTGACACAGGCAGATTGGCACTCTACCCAGGGTGACACGTCACAGCCGCAGCAGACAGAATAGGATGACACATGCATTTCACAGCAGCATGTGGAAGTGGATGTTGGCCCGTCTCAGCCACCTCAGACACAAGGTGATGGTGAAGGCGTGTCACAGGTTGGCGAGGTGTCACAGGTTGGCGAGGTGTCACAGGTTGGCGTGTCACAGGTTGGCGAGGTGTCTCAGCAGACAAAAATGGAACGCATTCGGATATGCCCCTGGTATTCACGTGTATTTAGTCGACGCAAAGGGAGTCGTCGATGATATGTATCTTAGAAATGTGTTATGTATATTTGCTGGATTTGAGACATTTGGTATGTACGGTTTCTCAAATGAATTTGATATATAATATATGTGTTATGTATGGTTGCAAAACAAATCTTTCATACACCCCATATTTATTCAACGAATTCATTCATACACCCAATATTCATACATCACATATACATACGAGAAAGGTTGTGTTCGGGTTGATGGAGGTATTCAGTCAGCGGGTTGGGTTGTGCTCCAGACGAGAATTTTCTCATTTCGAACCACCTACGTGCCCTTTTGCTGCTTCGGTGGCAGGTTGAGCGACAGGATTTCTCCACAGCTTACAGGAGGAAGACAGTGGCTCAAGCGGCCAACGAAGCAGCAAAAAGACACGTAGATGAGATCGGGAGGAGAAAATTCTCAACTTGAGCAGAGCCCAACCCAGTGACAGAATACTTTCATCATTCTGTCAACAATCTTTCTCCAAATAGCTTGGTCACGTTATCCCCGTCGCGCAAGCGCCATCATTCAGACAAGCCACGTTTTGAAGTCGGCGGAAGTGTGATATGTATCGTATCACACTCTGTATCACATTCTGAAATCACAAGTTGCTGGAAATGTGGGCTTTATAGCCCCGGCATCGCACTCGAAAGGTGCGGCTCTCGGCCGCACTTTGAAGGTGCGGCCCAAGCAGCACGTTCAAAGTGCGGCCACGGGCCGCACCTGAGAGATGCGACCGAAAAACGACAGAATTAACTCGTTTTTTCCAGCTGCGGCTTATTTTGTTGCTGGGTTTATTTTTTGCGACGATTGGATTTGTTCCGATTCAACTCAGCTGCCATCCGAAACCCTTTGCCATACAAGAGACGATCTGTGACGATTCGACTCCCCTAATAGGTATTCAAAGTTTTTTGTTCAT
This sequence comes from Scilla litardierei, assembly GCA_030789695.1. Taxonomy (NCBI): domain Eukaryota; kingdom Viridiplantae; phylum Streptophyta; class Magnoliopsida; order Asparagales; family Asparagaceae; genus Scilla; species Scilla litardierei. The sequence continues at coordinate 35,270,900 of CM061134.1, forward strand.
CATTATGTTATGATTTAGGGAGTTAGGGATTTATAATGGTGTGTGTGCAGGTTGTTGGAAATGGCAAGTGACTCAATTTTTGTCATATGCTATGTTGCCGGTGAATTATATATTAATGAAAATCACGAACCACGGTATGTCGGAGGGAAAGTTAAATCGATGAAGCTGATAAGTGGGTCGACGTATAACGACCTAGTAGATCGGATATACAATATCACGAAGTTCCGTCGGGAAGATTATATGTTGAATCTGGTGTGCAACTGGTCAGTAATGGGAGGAAAGACTACCGCAATGAAAATATCAGACGACGATGATATGGAGAATCTGTTCGATTTATCGCAAGATCACCGTGGAGTTGAAATATATGTGGGTATGGATGCAATAAACACCGCCTAAGAAAATACGACAGGAGTAGGGTGTTCGCAATATCCGTAAGATAATGATAACATGAACACGTAAGTCTAGATTTCAATCAAGTTTTACGAATTGTAATTTGAAATATTTTTTTATATTCGTCGTAGTAACTAAATTTTGAAACTGTTCCTATGTCAGTAACAGGTTGAATGATGAAGCAGTGGGAATTGAAAATCAACACTCAACTTACATGGAAGGCCCTTTTGTACCGGAGTCGATGCCTGAAGATCCATACATACCTGAAGATGTTGATGAAGAAATAGAAGAGAGCGATGACGAGAAGCATGTCGGGGCCGGAGAGGATAGCATGCTTTATGCGGATGATCCAAACGAAGATGATATAGCATGGATACAACAATCGGTCATCATTAACACAATTGTGGAAGATGAGGAGGCTTTGCCAGATGAAGTTGAAGAGGAGGAATGGCTAAATGCAACAGTTATGAGAAATACACTTGAAAGGAGAGTGGAAGAGCCTAGACCTCAAAACGTTAGGGGGGGTGTTCAAGGTCGGTGATATTTATGATACAAAGGCCGCCTTGATTAAAGCAATAACGGAGTGGAGCATTAAGCGTAATGTTTCATTTAGGCCAATCAAGACAAACAAGACAAGTTATAACGTGATATGCGCCCTAAATGATGTGGTCAATCCGGCAACGCAAGATGATGCTAGTAGGAATTATCCATGGCGTATCCATGCAGCAGTGCGGAAGTGTAGCATTGGGAAGTTCAAGCTCTCAAGGGTTATTGAGGAACATACTTGCAATAATCCAACCCTAAATACAGATCATCAAAAAGCCACATCATCTTTCATTTGTAACATGATTATGCCAATGGTGAAGACAACGTTAGATTTGACACCGGCAGAAATCCAAGAGGCCATAACCACCATGTTACGGATCCGAATTTCATATTACAAAGCATGGATGGCAAGATCGAAGGCGTTAGAAAGGATTTTTGGAGATTGGGAGGAGTCATATAATTGGCTACCTCGGTATTTAGATGCCATTTCAGAGACTAATCCAGGTACAGTATACAAGATCACTTATGACACTATCAGTGAAGGAGTGGCACAATTTTCAGGGGTCTTCTGGGCATTTGGTCCTTCAATCAAGGGTTTCAAGCATTGTCGGCCGATCCTAAGTATTGATGGTACCCATTTGTATGGGAAATATGGTGGGTGTTTACTTGTGGCCACCGGAGTGGATGGAAATGGTGTGCTGTTTCCCTTGGCATTTGCTGTTGTGTCAGTTGAGAACCAAGAAAATTGGAAGTGGTTTTTCGCATGTATATATGAATACATACCAAATGCGCATGGACGAACGATTACCTTCATTTCAGATAGAATGAAAGGAATTCCACGAGCACTAGAAGAGGGATGGCCAGCACATTATCACCATAGGTATTGTCTGCGGCATATTATTGCAAATTACAAGGCGAAAGGATTCCGAACAAGTACATTGGAGGGAAACTTCTGGATGGCTGGCATTGCATCAGACTTACTGACATACAATGCCTATCATGCCAAAATTAAAGACGAGTCCATTGAAGCATATGCGTGGATATCTGCAAATTTACATGGAGAAGAAAGCATGTGGGCGATGCATGCCGATCGTGGGAAATGCTATCGTATCATGACAACAAATTGTTCTGAGAGCTTTAATGGGGTGCTCAAAGGTGCTAGAGCTCTACCTATACAAGCGTTGATCGCAAGAACATTTTACAGGTTAAATAGATATCTCTTCAGTCGAAGACTAAGTGGGCAAGGGAGGACGACAGATTTTGTTCCCACAACAATGGACATTATTGGGACACTGAGGGAAGAGGCCCAAACATTTATGTTCACAAGGTTTAGCGATTGTGAGTGGTAGGTGACTAATAACGATGGTCTCTGTTATACTATTAAGTTGCATGACGAGAAATGCAGATGTAGTTGCAATATTCGTTTGCTTCAACACATCCCATGTGCCCATGTTATCGTCGCAACGTCCAGACAAGAATATGGTGCCAACATAGCATATATGCCATTCTGTTTGCCATGGTATAAGGTTAGCAGATATCGCCTTGCATATGAACTTTTATTTCACCCCATACCCGATGCACGGTATTGGAAGGCTTGGGAAGGTCCCAAATTACTTCCACCCGACAAAAGAAGACCTCCAGATCGGCCTACATCTACACGTATTCTGGGGGCAATGGATATTCCGCGCGAAGGAAGCCGACAGAATAGATGTGGCAATTGTCATTAACTGGGGCACTACAAATCACGCTGCCGAAATCCTCCTCTAACACACGCGTATGTTGATTCTGCAATTCATATATTTCTTGTGGATATATATATGATGTTCTAATTTATGCTTATCTTGTAGGTATTCATCTCAAGTTCGCGGCGGGTCTTCATCTCAAGGCAGCGGCGGATCTTCATCTCAAGGCCGCGGCGTGTCTTCATCACAAGGCCGCGACGCTTCATCTCAAGGCCATGGCACATCTTCATCTCAAGTCCGCGGTAGATCCCACACATGATGCAATGGTGGATGTTACTCTACTGATAATGTTGTGTTAGGGCTATGATTGATGTGTTAGGGCCATGTTTTTTGTAAGTTTGTTGAATTCGACGTGATATGTATTTTGAAATTGAAACTACTGGTTGATGAATTCAATGTTGTTTGATTTATGTGTTACGCGAGCTTGATGAATTCGATGTGATGTATGTTTTGATTTATATGAACTTTCGGATATTCAAGTGATGTGTTGTGTTATACTATTTGTGATATTTGTGAAACGCTGTGGCTGTGAGTAGTATTAGTGTGAGAATAATTTGTAACACGTTTTGATTTTTATATGCAGACGCTGTGATGAATTAGGGGTGAATTATCGGGAGAGTAGGCGAAGCAGCTGCTAAAATTGAGAAGAGCAGCAGCAATAGCAGCAGCAGCAGCTATCTGCAAACAGAGAGGAGGGAGCAGCAGCAGCCAAATTCGGCTCTGTTTTTGTGTGGAGAAGAGCCGTACTCTTCAGGTGCGGTCGAGAGCCGCACTCTGAAAGTGCGGCTCTCAACCGCACTCTGAAGATGCGGCCGAGGCCCCACACGTGCTGCAGCTCCCTGATCCGACCTCTTTTAGCCCCAAAACCAAAAGAGGTCGGTTTTGCTAAAGAAAAAAAGAGGTCGGTTTTTCAAATTAAATTTTTTGGCCTATTTGCAAAAATTGTCCTATATTATATTAATGTTAGTTTATAAATACTAGTGTAAGACAAGATCGCATGTTAGTATTATATAATAAAGTTAGTAGTAATGTTAATATATATAAACACCATGTTAGTTTTAATGATGTTAATATGAATCATATCTGTTATATGTTAAAGAATCTATATGTTAGTTTCAGTAAACATGCTAGTAACTATGTTAGTCTTAGTAAGTTATTAGTTTAATATCATTAGTGTTATTAAAAGACTAGCATGTTAGTGCTAAAAATGATGTTAATATATATATTAGTTGCTAATCCCTTTATAATGTCAGATGTTACTAATCTGCAAAATGATAGGTAGGTTAATATATAAATTAGCTTATTAATAATCTATATATTAGGTTGTTAAAAGATCAGTAGGTAAGTATTAGTGTGATGTTAATAATAAATAATGTTAGTTTATTGGTTCAGTAATATTAGTTTATATGATTCTGTTAGCGTGAACAAGTAGTCACATACGCGAATCTAATGCCACAGATAAATGGCGCCTTCCGCCGCAATCACCGAGACATCCATCATCACCTCCAGGCAAGTATTTGTTGTAACTGAATGTTAGGACAAACTACTTAATCTGATGTTAAAACCTTATTTTGAACATGCTCGTCAAACTTAGTAACTAAACTGCATGCTCTTACAATGCCTGTTGCAATTGATTAAAATGGACATTTCATGCTAATGCTTCTTTAATAAAGAACAGCTTTTCTCTGCATGTCATTAATTGAACCAAAACGGAACATAGGTTATGACACAACCCTCGAAACGAACATGTGATACCATTAAATACAGATGGGATGAAACCATCGAATACAGATGGGATGGAACCTAGTTGATGACTAGACAGACACTCTGGGTGGGGTTGGTCCATGTAGTAGGGTTTGTAAGTGTGTCTTGAACATATTACGGCTACCTCCATACCACACCAATGGAGGCAAGCATCTTGACCATTTTACATGTTAGGGATGGCAAGAAGGCGTCACGGTAAACCCTCGATGATAGTGTGTATCGAGAACACTCTACTTACTCCGACATGGACTTGCACAAGCACAAATAACTGAAAGTATTCCATTTGTAACCGTGTTAATTCCGTTAAAACACATATCATATGTTAATTGTTGCAACATGCTCATATTTTAATGTTATGCACTTCGTTTACCTCATTTAAAATGCAAAAATATATTAATTGTTGATGAATCGCATGCCTTACTTTCAGCATGTTCTCATATTTGGCTATGCACCTGTTCTCATATGTTCTAACATTCCTGTTTCCTTAAATTGCAAGTTAATGACTTTCATTACTATAAAATCTTGCCGAGCTTCCTCGCTGACATATATTTCAAATGTAAATGTGAAATATATGTTAGGTTCAGGGTCAGACTACGTTGAAGACATCGCTTTTGAATATCCCACCTTGGAGGTAGACCCAGCTGATAAGAGCTACAAGGACGTTGAGATCCCCCTGCTATAGACTAGAGAGTTACTGTTGTCTCTATTTATTTAGTCGTATTATTTGTTTTCAGGTGTATTGCTTTCAGCAATAAAATTGTATGGCTATGCTGGGCCTAATATATTTGTGTACTTTGTTTGAACTCTGGAATAAAAATGGTGATAATTATTTATGTGGTTTCTGAGAACTTCGCATGCAAAGACCTGCTTATTAAATATAAAACGCTTATTGTGCTTAAGTCAAAGAAGAAAGAAAAAAGTACTTCTTCTTTGCTTTAAGAACATGCAGACCTGTTCACATTCTCGCTCCCAAGTACAATGGGAAGCGGGGCGTGACATTATCATATGCAAATTCAAAGATATAATCAAATGCTGTTGAAACTGTTAATAATAACAAATCATGTTGATTAATAACTTTTGAAGCAATTCAATTGACCTTATGATATGTTTCATTTATACTCTTGCTTTCACCCCCAATGTTGTTAATTATGATGTCCATAGTATAATGGAAGATATCAAATATTTCTGTCATTGTTGCATGTTGTACCAATAATTGTGTCACTTATCTACGGATTGATGAAATGTGATACTGGGCCCTCGGGGCATTTACGAAATATTGGTCCCTTGGGGCATACATTGAACTATACGGACACACGCCACTTTTTGGGTGTGGTAGCCCATTGTAGTAGAGGTCGTAATGCTGAATTTCACCCCCACAGATAAATTTGAGCGTCGTCCAGATGGGGACAGTAAGTACAAAGCCACGTGTAGCTTCCGTTGGTTTGGGTGTAATTGTAGTTTCTTCTGCCCTCGGATATTGGGCTTGTCACTAGATTAATTAATTGATTGGCACACTCTTTACTTTCTGTTATTGCTATCATAAATTGTGTAAACTGTTAGCTATGCTCTTGCCATGCTCATTTTCCATGCTCGTTACACTTTACTATGTACACTACACTTTACCATGCTCACTACACTTTACTCTGTACACTACACTTTGCCATGCTCACTACACATTGCCATACTCTTTTCACTTCACTCTGTACATTACACTTTTCCATGCTCACTACACATTGCCATACTCCTTACTATCTTCACTACACTTTGTCCTGCTTTCTTACGTTGCTCCTACATTTAATATTGTGAACATAATGTGTTTCTCATTTTCAGAATTTTTCAACTATATATATTATATTATCTTGCAAAGGGTCCATTTTAATAATGTTTTAAAGCTTACCGAGCGACCCTCGCTGATGTATATTTCCTTATTTGTTACCTTGTGATATATACATCGGGTTCTGAGACAGATCTTGCAGAGGAGTATACTTAGAGGCTGAGCTAGTTTACTCGGGGTACCCATACGCCGAGATCCACTATTGAGGAACGATGTGCTTTTTGCAACGCCGCTATAATTTTAATATTTGTGTTGTACTTTATTCAGGTGTACTTTCTTTTCGTGTAACTGTTTATAATGGCCATGTTAGGCCTTATTTGTGCACATGTGATCTGGGCATTGGAGTTGTAATAATGATTATCTGTGTTGTTTTGAGTATGTATGCAAGAACCTGCGAGGTTTCACACAAACGCTTATTGTGTTTAAGTCAAGGAGGAAAGAAAAACAAAAGTACATCCTCCATGCTTGCACATGCGAACCTGCTCACGTTCTTGATCCCAAGTATAATGGGAAGCGGGACGTGACAGGTTCCCTTCTTCGTCGAAGTATTTGATCCTCAAGGACTCTTCACCTATCTCCACCGGGACACCGGCTTCTGTCCCAAACGCGAGCATGGAAGGATTTTGACCAATAGCAGCTTTGTAAGTCGTCATATATGACCAAAGAATGCTCAGTAGCTCGTTAGGCCATGGGCCCCGGGCCTCCTTAAATTTGTTCTTCAAAAGTTTCAGAATGCATTTGTTTGTAGCTTCTGCTATACCATTGCTTTGAGAATGTGCCACTGAGGCGAAGTGTAGTCTGATCCCCCACTTCAAGCAGAAGTATTTGGAGCAGTCGAATTGTTTCCCATTATCGGTCACTATAGGCCGAGGTATTCCGAAGAGGCATATGATTGACTTCCAAATGAAGTTCGTCATATCTTTCCATTTGATACGAGCTAATGGTTCGACTTCAATCCACATAGTAAAATAATCCACAACAACAACTAGAAACTTTTTCTCCCTGTTTGCCTTAGGGAAAGGTCCAAGAAGATCGAGCCCCCAATTTGCGAACGGGAATGGGCTAATGATAGGAACCAATTCGGCTGGTGGGGCTAAAAAGTGTTTGAAAAACTTTTGGCACTCTTCGCATTTACACACATATGTTGTTGCATCAGCGTCCATAGTTGGTCAATAATAGCTTTGTCTGATCGCCTTTATCATGATCGTCCTTCCACCATAATGATTTTCGCAAAGGCCTTCATGGCTCTCCCTTAGGACATAGTCCGCCTCAGCAGGTCCTAAGCATTTTAAATAAGGGATCACATCATACCTAGCACATCTTCGTCGGTACAAGATGCCTTCGTAAAGAGCGTATTTTAACGCCCACCTTTCAATCTTCTGAGCTTCTATTTTTGATTCCGGTAGTTCGTCATCTCTGAGGTATTATATAATCGGATCCATCCATGTTGCCTCCTGATTGATGCAGAGCACTTCGCCTCGTGGATGCTCGGGATCAATTGATTCTCAATAAAGATGGATCTCCCTAACTCAATTGGTGATGATGAAGCCAACTTAGAAAGTGCATCTGCTCTGACGTTAGTCTTCAGCGACATGTGCTATACTTCAGCAAATTTGAAGTTTGCTAGTTCGGTCTTTGTAACATGGAGATATTTCTTCAACATTTCCTCTCTGGCTTCGTAATGACCATGTAATGGGTGAATTGCAAGTTTGGAGTCATTTACCAAGCGCATATGATGAGCTCCAAGAGCTCGACATAATTTCAGCCCATTGAGCACCGCCTCATATTCGGCGACATTGTTCGTTGCCGGAAAATTGAATCGGAGAGCATATTCCACAATACTCCCATTGGGAGTTCGAATAACTATCCCAGCTTCGCTACCCGATCTGGAGGATGAGCTGTCTACATATACATCCCATTCCATATATTCTTTCCATGACGATGTTGATGGATCTTTGACAATTTGTACCCGTAGAGGAAGTTCGACAATCCGGTCGGATGATGTCCCGTCTTCTAGGGGCGCCATGGTACATTCAGCGACGAAGTCCGCCAAAGCTTGCCCTTTGATCGCTGTCCGAGGTTTATAGTGTATGTCGAATTCGCTTAACTTGACGCTCCAGTTGAGCATCCACCCCGATCTATCCAACTTCGCTAAATTTCTCTCAAGCTACGAAGCTATCAAACCAAAAATAGTGTGAGCTTGAAAATATAGTCGAAGCGGCCTCCACGTAGTAACAAGGCAGTAAGACAACTTCTCGAATTGGCTATAGCGAGTCTCCGCATCTCGGAGCACTCTGCTGGTGTAATAGACCAGCAATTGAAGATTCCCTTCGTCTTTTAGCAGCACCGAACTTATGGCTTCTTGGGTGATAGCGAGGTACATGCTGAGCGGATCTCCTTCATTGGGCTTTGCCAGCAAGGGGGGACTCTGAAGGTATTCCTTCATATCGGCAAAGGCTTTAACACCTCGTTCGTCCCAGTCGACGAGCTTCCTTTCCCCTTTCCTTTGGCTTAGTGCGTTCCTCAAAATCTTGAAAAAAGGAAGAGACTTCTCGACGGATTTTGAGAGAAACTGTCCAAGAGCGGCAATTCGTCCATTCAGCAGTTGGAGAGCTCTGATCGTCTTTGGCTCCTGCATGTTGGTAAGTGCAAGTTATTAATATTAATATATTATATATGTGCCAAGCCTGACTGCCTGAGGCCACTTGTACACTTCTCGTATGCTAATCCTTGTATTTGTTTTATTGTAAGGGGTATTGGTTTTATATCCCCCCTATTTTGGACCATCCTTTGGCATATCAATAAAAATTTCAGGCGTAGGGATGAGCCTTCTAGCATTGCACTTGGCTAGGTTCCAAACCCAAAAAATTTAGCATTTCATTTTAAAAAAAAAATTACGGGCCCAAATTTTTAACTCGCACCGGGCTCCAATATCTTCAGAACCGGCCCTTGTGGTGATAATGACATGAAGAAGAAGTTGGTGATGCTGAGTTATTTGCGAGATAGATTTGAAGATTTTCCTCTCAAATTTCTTAGTTAAACCAGTAAAGTAGAGATGAACGAGGAGAAAAGAGAATTAAGTTTTGATTGGAGTTAAAAACACATGAAATGAGTTTAATTATAAGTAAACTCATTGGAGGTCCTGTAAAACCCCATCTAATAGAAAAATTGACACAATTCTGACCCCATGTATGTAAATTGGAAATAATAATTTAGAAGGCAAAGCCTAATAGAAAAGGAAATTCAGGCTGATTGTACACAACATAAAACCCTAATTTTTGGCGAACATCAAAACCCATGGGTTTATTCTGGTGGGCTGACGGACACATGGATCGTTTTACCCCGTAACTTGGTTGATTGTCCCATACGTCTAAGGCACAAACATGCACCAAAAGACCCAACCCAGCACTCTTTCTATTTGCTCGCCGTAAATAACAATCGCAAATAATAAAATGTCCCTTCTCTCTCCCACCGCATCCATTACTGATCCAATGCAGAGGCTTGCGCTGCTTCGCTCCTTATCCGGTTCCTCCGCCGCCGGCAGGCGCCTGGCCTCCCGTCCGAGCCCCAGGCCTCGCCCTTTCTCCGCCGCCTCCGCTTCCTCCTCCAGTCGCCATGTAAGCCAGCAGCAGCGCCTGCGCTCCTTATCCTGTTCCGGCGCTCTCCGATGGCGTCCGGCCACCGTCCCTTCTCTTCGTCCCCGGAGGAACTTCTCCTTTTCTCCCCTCGCCGTCTCTACCGCTCCCAAGGAGGCGTCTAATGGTGAGAACACCGCAAAAATCTTTATTGTGGCAATTTTGATGTGACTTTGAACTAAGCAAAAGAAAAAAAATTGGATTTTGATATGATTTTTTGGTCCACGATTGTGTTTTGGTATAATTTTTCTTGAGGGATTTTTTTGTCGTTTCCGGTTAGTAAAAAATGACGCCATGATATTATCTTGTAATGTTATTGTGGCTTTATTTTCGCATACTTGTTGTGATAAGGGAACCAACCAGAAACCTCTGTGATTGTTGATGTCAAACGTTGAGCCCGGACAGGCTGGTTTTGCCGGGCTAAGGGAAGAGGTCCTTTGCGGTTGTCTGAAATAGATAAAGCACACATCAGAGTAACCTGGGGGGTGTCCCTCTGATTCGCCTCCGATGCTTAAGTTATTGACAAGTGGAGGAAGGATGTAGCGTGGCTAGAGGTAGCCGCCCCTAGGGCTTGAGAGATGTCGAATACTAGGGGTTTTAGATAAGAGATTTACGGTAAGAGATTAGGCGTACCTGATAGAGATGGTTTCTGTCTTATTTATATGGTCGGAAGATGGCTTGGACACGTCAGCAGACCGCTCACGTCTCTTCGCAAACAAACCTGTCAGGGGATTCGTCAGGACATGGAGTGCCCGAACCCTCCGACAAAGGTGACTGCGCGTTGCCTGACAAAGCGGGTACACGTCTTCCTTGATAAAGCTTACCGCGCGTCGTCTGGCGAGACTTGCTGTGCGGTTTCCTTGATAAAGCTGTTAGTTATGTACATGCGACGAGCCCACCAGTAATGGCTTGGATAGAAAAATGCGGTCCATCCGTCTAAGATCGCGTTGCTATGATTGCAGGGGCCGATCTTTCCAGGCGAGCTAGTGCTTGGACCGTGGAGTTGATCAGACCGACCTCATGGGTTGTTTTTTTAGATGGCCACCACTGAGGGGCCGACCTGATGGAGGTCATTCCCATGGAGTCAAGTTATTGAAGGAGTATACTGACTGCCGTCTGTGACTGGCCAAACTCGTCCCGGGAGGTCACGTGATATACGGGGACACTTGCGGTACCTGGTGGGCACTGTCTGTCCAGCTCAGCCGGGCACCCACTGCTGGATTATCGTCTACAATGGCCTCGTCTTCTACTTTGACAGGACCGACTCGAGCTGTCTCCTGAGGATGGATGTGGAGAGGCGAGAAGTCAAAACTGGAGAGGAGACTGGAAAGACAAGGAACTTTGGTTAACCTCGCTTGATTGGATTGACCAGCTTCGAGAGCGTTACACTCGGGTCGAGGGGATGATGCCTAGGGGTGCTACCCGAATCATTTCCTACTGACGCGGCACGCCTCCACTGGGGGCTGAAGTGATGGGTTTGAAATGACCGCTTCTCTTCCTAGAACTCGAAGGGGTGAAGCCACTTGCTTGGAAAATGCCTTTGCCACGCGTCGGGATCTGGTTCGTGCGCATTTATAAGTGCATGTGCTGTTTCATAGTGGCATCTGAACGGTTGCGACCGATTTTTGCCTGGAGAGATCGGACGGCTGTGCTCGCATCCCGTCTTTTCGTACATATGGCAGGTAAAAACAAAGGGAAGGAGAGATCGTCAGCCACCACACCTTCATTTGGAAAGCCGCCGTCTTTGTTCACTGCTATGTTCTCGAATCTTCTAAATTCCGCCGCCTTTGCCCCTTTTGCCGGAGAAATCAATTTCATTTCCGATCTCCCTCTTTTCTATTCTTGTTTCTCCATCAGAGTCATGGTAGAGACTGTTGATTCGGATAGTAAACCATCGACATCGTCAGAATCGTTAACCTCCGAATCTAGGAGGAAAAGTAGCTACGGGGGATCCGTCACGCCTAGGAGATGAATGGTTCTTGCCTCAGGTGGACGCCGTAGACTTGCAGCAAATCCGGACGAAATATGCAGTCCCTTCCTCGGTGGTCTTAAAGCTTCCTGGCGAATTGAAGGGGACTCACGACTGCCCTCCTCCTACGACGATCGCACTGAGCGTTGTGCATCTGGAGGGCGGGAGTCTACCTTTCCTTCAACCATTTGTTGCGGAGGTTTTTGTATCTTTTCAATTTGGCGTCGATGCTAACTAGCGCCTAACAACTTCATGGCCCACCTACCTCGGCCGCCATGTTTGCCATCAATAATAAAGGTTGGCTGACTGCAGAGCTCACGCATGCTATGTTTGCCATCTTATGCTATTTACTTTATATTCATAAACAATACTTTGTTTTGTAAAAAACATATTTTTAACTTGCGCAATACATTCCCAATGTCTCGATTGTGCCTTAAAATTGGCAATAATGATGTGTTTGGCATGAAAAATGTGATATGAACTTAAAGTTGAATTGGGAAGTAAATGTTGCATGTCTATGGAGAGTCCAAAAATTTGGAGATTGATGGGCTTATCACGTATCAGAGGAGGTGGAAACGGTCTTTGGTGGATAATCCATGATCCATGAGTGTTTTGCAAACTTTTGGGCCTTTTTGTGAATTTTAGTAATTTTTGGTTTTATGCAAAATTGTAAATTAGTAGTTATAGACGGTAGGAGGGGAGGGATTTCTTATGCTATTTTTGAGAGATTAATCAAAGGAGATGTCGAAAGTTCCCTCTACATCGGGAGAGTACGGGCGTCCTCTTTAATTGGCGTCTTGGAAGAGTGGTCCATCTCTATACGGGGCCATTATCTATTCTATTTTCAGATTTTATAAAATTACAATTATATTTTCCTTTGGTTCCTATCAATTTGGTGGTAGCAGTGAGATCCATGGCGGCGGAGACAAGATCGAAGGACAAGTTCGACGCTTTAGAGAAGAAATACAATGGCGAAAATAAGAGCGTGAAGCAAATCCTAACGATGCATGGTGACACCTTAGCAAAGCATGGTGACACCCTAGAGAAGCATGGAGACGCCTTAACAAAGATCATGCAACAAATTGCAGGCATCTCGGTGAAAACCCTAATTTAGGGAAAAGGCGTCGACTTTGGAGAAGGCAAGGGTAATGCGACGGAATACGAAGACGAGAATCTCATGGACCTCAAGGACGCGTCATCGGAGGAAGAGGAAGAGCCCTCAGGGTTGACTGCCCTAGCCAACCACTCCAGAGGCCCCAGTAGGGCCGCCTGTCGCTACAGCTTGTATGACAGGGCGGCCCTCCTGGAGGGTCGGTAGGGCCGACCGACACCTGCGGCTCATTTGCAGGGGCGCCCGGCCCCATCTGACCCCAGAAAGGGTGTACAGCACATGCCGACCATCTGCAAGGGCATACAACCCCTTTAGGGTTTTGGCAGGGGCGCCCTGCTCATGCCGAGACTTTGCTAGGGCATACAGCCCCCGACGAGCTTCGGCATGAGCGCCCTACCCCTGCCACGACTCTGCCAGTGCGTACATCCCGACGTCTGGACGGGGCCCAACGACGTACGTGCAGGCCGATGGGGGTCCCGCTGCTCCCCTGCGGTGGTCCAGGACGATGACTTCCCTCCTGTGATTTTATTGGAGTACGATGATGATGTTGACGAGTTTCGAGTGCCCCATGGCCTCCGATATGCTGCGGAGAGGCAATGACGTCTGCCTCCGGCCTATGAGGAGTATCCAGAGAAGACCGGCTGGGATTGGGACTTGGAAGAAGGAGATCGAGGCTCCATTGTTGGCGATGATGATTGTGGAGACTGAAGACATAGATGGCGGTCAACAGAGGGGTTTGAAGGGACCCAAAGATACATGAAGACACACCTACCAACCCCATCGTCCTAGGCACTGCGAGGGTCGAGATGAGCACATGAATTTTGGGGTGGATAGCCATGTAAGGAAGCCGAAGACGACGATCTTTAAGGGGGATGATCCCTACGGCTGGATCTACAGGGCGAAGAGATTCTTTTCATTGACCTGCTGATGGAGGGGCAGAAGTTGGAGGTGGCGGCGATGTGTTTTGAGGGAAAGTCAGAGCAGCGGCGATGTTTCCACCCTCTGAAGGAGATCAAGGATTGCCTGGTGGAGAGGTTTCACGAGACTTAGGGAGAAAATTTGCAAGAGCAGTTGTTGGCTCTCACGCATGACTGTACGGTGAAGGAGTATAAAGAGCTGTTCGAGGCACTATCAGGGCGAGTTCGGAGGATCTCAAATGAGACATTAAAACACAGTTTCATAAAGGGGTTGAAGCCCATTATTCGCGTACAGCTACGCTTGCAGAGACCCCAGGGTCTGATAGACGCCATGGAGTTGGCCCAGATGGTGGAAGACCGTCTTGTAGAGGAGCGGAGGTCTAGGGTCGTATGGAGTGGACCTATTTTCCGTAGCTAGGTATCGACATGGGGACAGAAGGCGGCGACAGGAACAGACCAGGCTAGCAAGGAGAAGAGTGTGATGCCACAGCCATGAGGACAGTTCAGGAGGATGACTGATGCTGAGATGCGGGAGAAGAGGCAGAAGGGGCTATACTTCAGATGCGATGAGAGATTCACCATATGGCACCGATGTGCGGTACGCAAACGCCAGGTGCTACTACTAAATGAGGAGGATGAGGAGTTGGTAGAGGATGAGACAATAGAGATGAGGACATGGAGCATCACCACTTGGACGTCACGAATATTTTCTTAAACTCCGTAGTATTGTTCACCCTGAATCGTATCATGAAGTTGATATAACATATATATGACCAGGCGGTGATGGTGCTTATCAACAGTGGGCCACCTACAACTTTATCTCCAAGAGGGTAGTGGAACAACCATGACTTCAGTTTGTGGATACCGACAGCTTTGGCGTTATGATGTGGACAAGACAGATGGAGAGCAGTCGAAGAGTGTGTCGAGTTCTTATTCTGACATTGCATGGCATTCAGGTGGAGGATGACTTCCTGCCATTGGACTTGGGGAGAACATATGTGATTTTGGGCATGCGGTGGCTACAGACATTGGGGGATATGAAGAAGAATTGAAAGATACTTAGGATGGAGTTTTAGGAGGATGGTAGGACCGTGACACTACGGGGGGACCCCAATCTATGTCAGACCTTAGTCTCGTTGAAGACATAGCCAGTACCATCCAGTTTGAGTGGGTGGATTCTTGGTGGAGTTGCATGGGCGAGTGACCATGATTGGTTGGATGCATATATCGAGCAGGCCATTCAACAAGAGGTGCAGCAATTAATGAGCCAGTATGAGGGGGTGTTTTAGGAGCCCCAGGGTCTTCCCCAAATATGGGACCATGAGCACACAATAGTGTCGCATGAGGACGTGTCTCTTATTAGCGTGAGACCTTACCGTTACCCTCAGGTCCAGAAGGATGAGATCGAGCGTATGGTTGCAGAGATGGTGCATGCATGCGTTATTCAGCCAAGTGGGAGTCCTTTCTCTAGTCCAGTGCTGCTGGTGAATAAGGACGGGAGTTGGCGTTTTTGCATGGACTACATACATGTCTTTGAATAAGGAGACGGTCTCCGACAAGTTTTCCATCCCCGTTATTGACGAGCTCCTAGATGAGTTTCACGTGTCAGCGATTTTCACAAAGATTGATCTGAAGTTTGGTTACCATCAGATCAGGTTGCCCGCAGAGGATGTGCCAAAGACAGCCTTTAGGACTCATGAGGGCCATTATGAGTTAATAGCCATGCCTTTTGGCTTGACCAATGCCTCTACGACATTTCAGGCCCGGATGAGTAATGTATTTTGCCCTTACTTGAGATGCGTTGTACTTGTTTTTTCAATGATATCTTGGTGTACAGCCGATCCCTAGAAGAGCATCTAGGCCATTTGCAGACAGTCTTTCATGAGCTTTAGCACCAGCAGTTGTATGCAAACAAGAAGAAGTGTCTTTTTGCGCAGTCGAGTGTGGAATATTTGGGGCACGTGGTCTCAGCAGAAGGGGTGTCCGTCGACAAGTTAAAGGTAGTAGCAATGGTGATTAGCCACGTCCTACGACAATATGAGGGCTGAGAGGATTCCTGGGTTTGACAGGATACTACATGAAGTTTGTGAAGGGGTACGATGTTATCGCCTGGCCACTTACGGAGTTGCTGAAGAAGGAAAATTTTTTATTGGAGTGATGAGATGACTGATGCATTTGAGGCCTTGAAAAAGGCCATGACTACAGTACCAGTGTTGACACCTTCAGACTTTAGTCGACCTTTTGTAGCAGACTCAGATGCTTCATGGCACAGGTTGGGGGCAGTCTTGATGCAGGATCAGAGACCAATTGCATACTTTAGCCAGGTCCTGACGGCGAGATCCAGGTTGAAGTCCGTGTAAAAAAGAGAGTTACTGTACTGGCAGTTCAAAAGTGAAGGCCTTAAGCTAGGTCGAAGCTTTGTGGTCCACATTGATCAGAGGACCTTGAAGTACACACTGGAGCAGCGCATGGTGACTGAGGAGCACCAGAGGTGGCTTAGGAAGCTGATGTAGTACAAGTTCAAGATACAGTATCGCCCGGGGCTGGAAAACAAGGCTGCGGATGCACTATCTAGGCGGGATGAGGACATCCGCTTGGCAACATTGTCTTTTCAAGTGTTACAAGATTGGGAGCCACTACTACGGGAGATCGAGGAGTGCTAGGAACTAGCAGATATTCGAGCAGCACTTTTGCAGGGGTCAGAGGATCATTCGGGATATTCTTTGCAGGGAGAGAAGCTATTACCAGGGGCATTTGGTGATACCGCGGACCTCTACACACATCTCTATCATTTTACAGGAGTTCCATAGTAGCTCAGTGAGAGGCCACTCTGGGGTCCTCAAGACTTATAGAATCCTGGTGGGAAAGGTGTTATGAAAGGGGATGAAGGACATCACGTCGATGGTGGTAGAGTGTGACGTTTGCCAGCGTCAAAAACACATGGCGATGGCTCCTGGAGGGTTATTGCAGCCCCTGTCCTTGCCTGAGCGGGTTTGGGAGGAGGTCTCCATGGATTTCATTGAAGGGTTGCCAAAGTCTGGAGGATTCATAGTTATACTTGTTGTGGTTGACGGCCTCAACAAGTATGCCAACTTCATATCACTTCGGCATCTCTACAGTGCTGTTTCGGTGACTGAGGTTTTTTTGCGGGAGATTATTCGATTGCATGGGCCACCAAAGTCTATTCTTTCTAATAGAGACAAGATTTTCTTGAGCATGTTCTGACAGGAGTTTTTTCGTGTGCAGGGGACGGTTTTGAAGAGAAGCACTGCATATCATCTCTAAACTGATGATCAGACTGAGGTCGTCCATAGGAGTATTGAGATATACATGCGCTGTTTTATATGAGAGGCTCCGAGGTTGTGAGTACGACGGTTAGCTTAGGCAGAGTATTGCTATAATACTTCCTTTCATACGGCCGCTTAGACTACACCATTCAAGACTTTGTATGGAAGGGATCTTCCTCATTTGCTGCACCATGGGCATGACTCGACGTCAGTTTCGGAGGTGTATCAGTACTTGGTAGAGAGAGACAAGGTGTTGGAGGAGCTGAATCATCATTTGGCCAGGGCTCAGCAAATAATAAAGGCTCACGCTGATTCTCATCGCAAGGACGTACATTTTGCAGTAGGAGATATGGTGTACTTGAAGTTGCATCATTATTAAGAGAAATCCTTGTCCCATAGAAGAAATGAGAAGCTGTCTCCACGTTATTTTGGTCCATATAAGATATAGGTCAAGGTTGGGCCTGTTGCTTACAGGCCGAGGTTACCCCAGGATCGGTTGTACAGCCGATTTTTCATGTATAGCAGCTCCGCCATGCTATTGGAGATCATACCCCTTCGCCATCACTTCTTGAGGCATTGACTAAAGATATGGAGGTGGTTCTGGAGGCTGAGGAGTTGAAAGGACTCCGTATATGAAGCGTAGGAGAGCGAGAGGTGCTGGTGCGATGTAAGGGCCTACCTGATCATGAGCACTTGGGAGTTGGTGGGCGTTATAGCGCATCAGTTTTCAAACTTCCACCTTGAGGACACGGTGACTCTTTTGGGGGAGTAGTGATGTGCTTATCATGTATCAGAGGAGGTGGAAACGGGCTTCGATAGCTAATCCGTGATCCATGAGCATTTTCACTAACTTTTGGGTCTTTTGTGAATTTTAGTAATTTTGGGGGTTAATGCAAAATTGTAATTTTTGATTAGTATTTATAGGTGGTAAGATTAGAGGGATTTCTTATGCTATTTTTGATAGATAAATCAAAGGAGAGGTCGAGAATTCACTCTACATCGAGAGAGTGCGAACGTTCTCTTTAATTGGTGTCTTGGGAGAGCGGTCCACCTCTATACGTGGCCTTTATCTATTCTATTTTCAGATTTATTCCAATAAAAATCAGATTTTCCTTTGGTTCTCATCAGAGATTTAATTTGTGCATGTAGTGCAATACCTATCTGCATTGTTCTAACAAGATCACTACCTAGCGACAGATGCGATCCACTACGGGTTTGGAATAAAAGATAGATTTTTATGGTGGAAGATGGGAGTTTTGTTGGAAAGGTGTGGTTTTTATAGGTGGAAAGATGGGATTTGGGGGGGGGGGAGAAGGGGGTTTATTGATAGAAATAAAGAAAATACAAGATAGGTGGCCTCGATTCGAGAGGAGGCCGCTCTCCTAGCTTTGGGTTCGAGATCAAGGCCTAAATCTCAACTAGATCCAAGTGATATACCCTATTCTTCTCAAAACTCCACATGATGCCCCCATCTAATCTCCCTCTTTATTTATAATAAGACTTCTATTGAGCCGCCGCCCCTAAATTACCATAATACCCCTGACCTAAGGGGGTTTACCCAAAATTACAAATCTGCTCATGGACCCACAAAATTACAAAGACGCCCATGTGTCCAAAAATTACAGATCTGCCATTATTCACATAAACCCTAATCTTAACATTATTCTGTCCCTGAAAAGCCACATTGTTCTCAAGGTGGTGCATGAAGTGCGTGTGCTACTCCCCTCCAGCTGGTGATGCTCGTCCACTCCTGGATCAAAATGTCATCCATGGTCTTCATCGTCCTCCACAAAGTCTGGATGAAATATATGATAGTCGTCAAGCTCCTCGAGGGGGGGGGGGGGGTCCTCCGTGTCCAAAGTACAAATGCTGAAGTTCGAGAGGTCATCCATGTTCAAACCACGGGCCTTGGGGCCCCACAGAAGTGTCTACGCGCCATGGCAGGTCTCGAAGAATGTTGTTGGGCCGTGGCGGGCTCTTAAAAGCGTTGTTGGGCCATGCCGGGGCTCGACGAGTCTCGCAGGGCCTTTGTGGTCCCAGAAAGGCCGCGAGTAGGCCCTGTGGGCCCTGCAGGATGCCATGGGCATACAGGGCAGCCTGTAGGCCTGGCCGCCCTCCCTGCGGGTCGACGAGCCCATGTGGAGGATCGACAAGCCCGTTGCTCATCTCACTGTGCCGATCTTCGCTGTTTGGATGCAGATCCGCGTCAAAATTGTTCACTTTTCTGCCTTTCTAATTCAAAGGTGGTGCCTTTCGCTCTTGATCTTGATCGTTGTCTTCGGTATTGTCCAGATATAAGTCGATGTCTTCGTTCTTCTTCAGAGTTGAGCTGGCGGTCTTCAGATATGTGATGTCGTTGTCATCGGGTTTCAGATCTGTTGCCAAATCTAGCTTGACGGCCTCCAGAAGTTCTGCATTTTTCTTTGCCTCCGCCGCCGCCTCCTCGATCTCTTCTTCCTCAAGGGCTTCTCTTAACTCTTGAAAAAGTTGCTTCCAAGGTTTCTTTTCTTTCTTTTCTGCCATGGGTGCCACCTTTAGCCATAGATCTGGGTTTTCGCCTAAATCCGAATTCTTCGACGCCTTTTGATCAGATATTTGTTGAATTAGGGTTTGAAAGAGAGCATCGTGTTATGCTACGAAGAGTTCCAACTCTGCATTGATCCTCTCCGCCCAAGTCGTCATAGATCGTAGTGCTCTGATACCAATTTGATGCGATCCACTAGGGTTTTGGAATAAAAGAGGGATTTTTATGGTGGAAATGAGATTTTTGTGGAAAAGGTGGGATTTTATGGGTGGAAAGAGGGGATTTGTGGGAAAAGAAGGGGGTTTATTGTTAGAAATAAAGGAAATACAAGATAGGTTGTCTCGATTCGAGAGGAGGCCGCTCTCCTAGCTTTGGATTCGAAATTAAGGGCTAAATCTCTACTAGATCATAGTGATCTACCATATTATTCTCAAAACTCCACATGATCCCCCTCTCTAATCGCCATCTTTATTTATAATAAGACTCCTATTGAGCCGCCGCCCCTAAATTAACATAATACCCCTAATCTAGGGGGTTTTACCCAAAATTACAAATCTGCCCCTGGACCCACAAAATTATAAAACGCCCGCAGTGTACAGAAATTACAGATCTGCCATTATTCACATAAACCCTAATCCTATCAGCCGCTTTCCATTTATCTTTTTATTCCAATGCATAATTTTTAAGCCAATATCTGTTCCTGCCTCAATAAAAAGTGAGATTTCCTTTTCTTCTTCTAGATGTGTAATTACTAATTGTTATGCAGAGACTATTTAGATTCTTCTTCTTTTTATTTGTTCTATTATATGTAATGTGGGCACCAATAAGTCATTCTGCAATTTACATTGTGACTTAACACTGATGATGTGGATCAGAACATGTACGGTGTACATGGAGAACACCGTTTTAAAACTTTGTGATTATGAAGTTGATCAAATTTATGTGTGGAGACTTCCTAAAATATTTGCTATAAATAAAAATAGCAACGAGAGGCTTATGATTGTTATATATTGGTGAAGCTATAAACCAGTAGTTGAAATTATATCTAACTCAAAAGTTTAAGCCAATAAGTGAAGGACTAATTACTAATTTATAGACATTTCCTTTTTTCTATTTGTTTCATTATGAAATTATTATTCTTAACACTCTCAAACTCAACGTGTATTCACCTTTAAGTTTGGAAGCTAGAATAATGAGGAACATAAAGCCATATTAGAGAAGAGTTTCACTCTGATATCATGTTAGAATTATAAAATACACAATTATAAGATAGTTTTTTCATAGCTTCGATACCATGTTAGGATTAGAAATAGTAACGATGTATCTATGACTATTTTATATTGGTAAAATCACAAACAAGTAATTGAAACTATATCGAAACTAAAAATTTAAGCCAATAGGTAGATGCTCAACTACCAATTTATATAAATCATTTTTCTAATTTTCAATTGTGAAACTATTATTCTTAACAGTATTTATTTATGATGTAGAACCAATTGCAATAGAAGATTTGTTAAAAAGATTTATAAGGCTTCTTGGAGTTATCTAAAAGTATTTGAGATTGAACATGAATTTTAATTTAGTTAGAATTTGAGTTTGATTAGGATTATCATCAATGTTCTAAATATCGGACCGATATCTGATATATCAGCCGCAACATTGGAAATTAGACTGTGCGATACAATATAGTGCGATAAATTGTGTTTTTCGATTTTTCACAGATATCGGCCGCAGAATCGGTTGCGGGGCTGATATACCGACCGATATTTTGCTTCGAAATATCGGCCGGTTTTTTAGTTTTTTATTTTTGTTTAGCTGGTTGGATTTGTAATTCGTTACCTGACCCGACCTCTTACCCACAAATAAGGGACAAAGTCGTGAGAGGGAGGGCCAAAAGCCCTAATTTTCTCACTTTGATTTTATCGCTCTCCCTCTCTTGCTCGCTCGCTCGCTCTCTCTTCGATCAACAGTTTCACTGCTCTACCTCTCTCTTCAACCGATAACGCAGCTCTCCCTCTCTTCGACTGACACCCAGCTCTCCCTCTCTCTTCGACCCTCTCTTCGCCCGACGACGTAGCTCTCTCTTCCATCGACGACGTTGCTCTCTCTTTCACCGACGACACAACTCTCTCTTCCACCGACGACGAAGCTCTCTCTCTTCCACCGACTTAAGTCCAAAGGTGAGGATTAATCGGCTTCAGTTTGCAGTCTTCACATAAGATTGATCGGCTCCTGTTTTTCAATTTTTTGCTGATGTTTATTTGCTTCAATTTGTAATCGCTGCTCTTTTATTTGCTTCAGCATTCAGTTTGTAGTCGACACATCAATAAATCAGTCAACATCTTCTTTTCTCTCTTCGACTGTTCAACACTTTCCCGCTCTTTCGCTCTCAAATATGGATGCAATTTTAACTATCAGAAAATTGGTATATGATATAGGCTAGCAATGTTATATATCTTGGTGACATGAATTTCGTGGATAAATATCTTGGTGATAATAACATGCTAATTTTTCCTAATTTCCAGACTTTCAATTGATTTTATAGCTCTATTATGATACTATCTTACTATCGTGGCTTATTTGTTACGACAGCTAATCAAAAATTGACATCACATGATTCCCATTAATGTAATATGAATATGAGTTTTGTGTAATAGCGGTTAAAGTGTTAATTGATTTTTGCTTAATAGCTAACAACGTAGTTATGTTATTAAAATTATATAATACTTAATTAATGTAATATGAAATCATATTTTGTTGGTATTGTACATGCATGTTTCGTAACTACTTAAAGAAATATTCCACCGGGTGAATTGGTGATATTCACGTTTAATGAGATCTGTATACCCATTTGAGTTTATACGCTTTATATTTTCTTAGATACATCTATGCTTGCATATGACATCTTTTTAGCCTCCGATACGACACTCCAATATTTAGTCAATACCTCTGAAATATTTTCGATGTCCGGAATCCGGTATCAAAATTTCCAAGCCGATGCGCGACCGATATCCGATATTTAGAACATTGATAATGATTCTTAGAATTTAAATTTGCATTGTATTTTTACTAGATTTTTGGGCATGTACGACTGCATGTGTAATAGAATTGATAATTATAACAATGTTGTAGACTTGCTGTTGAGCTTTTTGATTTGTTAATGAGTTGAAAAATGATCATATTTATTATGAATTGAAGATAACCAACTTGATTAGTAAATGAAGAAGATGACATTTTATTGAGTCGGTTTAAATTTCAAATTTGCTTTTTTGAAAAATTAGTAAGATGTTATGTTGTTCAATGACATCTCAATTTCAGCTAAGATGTTAATTGAGAAAGGGGCACGAGTTGCTGATATAATAGTAAGGATTATTCTATGCACATACGATTTTAAAGAGTCATAGTTGGCATTTCATTTTTGTGGATTTTGTTTTTTATGTCATGAGAACTAATTATTAAATGATATGGGCTTGATTTTTAAGCTTTTTGGATTTGGTTTTGCATGCAAACAATGACAACAATGACGACGACGATATTGATATTACGGTGAAACAAAATGTTGTATCTTTGTAAGTGTTTTATTAGGAAAATGAAAATGTGGCCCAATAGAAAATTCATCGTTGTCTATTCTTTATTAGAACATTAGATAGAGAGCTTTCTTAATTTCATAAAGTTTCAAGGTTGACAGCCAATATTGTTATTATCTATTTGTTAAAAGAATAAAAAATATTTTATTCACGAACTTAAAACTCTTCTTGGATGACTAATTTCTTGTCATTATGTTTAGAGGGGTCATACGATTAAATTTATGTACAAACTGCTATCTTATTTAGAGAAATTATTTTCCCAATATAGGCATTGTGAAAGTGTCTTTGTTATTCGTGTAACATTTGAACATTAAAAATTAATTCTTAGGATCATAGGACATGCTAATTTTCTAGCATATAAAGTCATAAACCATAGAAAATTACATTAGAATTTGCCTTGAATTCATAGTAAAACTGAGGGTAAATTTTGCTGACACTCCATGTACTATTGTAATGTATCACTAAATACTATTCAACTATAATAGTAGGAGAGACATCTTTTTGAGTTTACAGGAAATTCTAAAATTCATTAAATTTTAATTTTTTTTATTTTTTGCCCCTCACGGCTTCCTCTTCCTCCTTTTGTTGCTGCTACTCTCCTTTCTTTCTCTCCTTTCTCTCTCTTTCTCCCATCCTTTTTCACAACGACCTCTCTCAAACTTACTGCTCATCCTCCCATCCCTTTTTAACCACTGCCATCTCTCAAACTTGCTGTTTCTCTCAAACTTTATAAAGAAGGATAGAGAAAGGGGGAGAGAAAGTGAGGAGAGGGAGTAACAGTAGTAAGGGAAGGAAGAAGAAGCTAAGAGGGACACAAAATTTTTAGATTTAACAGACTTAATAATTTCCATTAACTTAGAAGGTGTCTGCTAGTTTCATAGTTCAGATTTTAGAAGTGTTTAATGACACCAATGCAATAATATATGAGATATTAGCAAAATTTACACTAAAATGAAATGTGATATGATTTAATGAAGTAAGAGCGTTATCCTATTTCTATTTCTTGATTTCTTGTTTAGTTTTACTTTTTTGGCTTTGAAGTTCATTTTATTCACCCCAAGGCAAATAAAAAATTGCATGCCATAGATTCTCTATTTTGAATAATTGTAAACGATGAAAATTGCAAGTTATAGACGAAAGAACCACGTGCTAAAAATGTATTCCAAGGTTCATTATTTCGAAAAAGAAGCCAAAATCTGTTAATTTACTCTCTCCGTTGTCTCATCCAGGAAGGCATTTGCAATCCCCTCACAAACATTACTCGCTTTGTTTTGCGATCAACAATCATAGAAAATTTTACCCAATTCTTTTCAAAACCCTTACCGAAACCACATTCCATCAATAAAAGCATCTTCACAAAATCCTTTATTCATCATCATCTTTATTTCTACCTCATGCAGATTCAATCACCACTGGGCCGTCACGGTAAACTCAGCTACATTTCCTTCATCGTCTCATTCATCTCCGGCGAGGACTTGTCGTCGAAAAGCATTACCTAATTCAGCTGGCGATGGTGATGAAGGCATTTTGTTTGTACTTTAGAGATGATGCCGATGTTGATTAGATCAGAGCGACGATACTTTTAGTCTTAAGCTTGATACGACATTGGACTAATTCGCAAGCATACGTGTACGTGGTGAGGTTGGCTAAGATGCTCTTGATTAAATGAACTTTTTCCCTCAAACTGGAGTTTGTTTGATCTGAATTAGGATTGTTTTGATGGTAGTGTTAACTTAGGATTTGAAACTCAGAGACAATTTTTTGTGCTTGTTGTGATGGTGGTTTGTGGGCCCACCCTCTGGTAGAAATTTATCATTGTTAAATGCCACACATTGCACGCAAGACAGCTAATAGTAGATGTTTTAGTCAATTTAGGGCTATTATCATCTTGTGTTTAGTCTATATAAATAAGGGTTATATTGTACTCAAATTTAGAGATTATTTATCGATAATAATTCTTCTATGAAATAATGTGATTTACTAGAGCTTGTTCCCCTGGTTAAGGGCTTTTGATCTTTTCCATCACTAACGTAGGGGTGTCTTGGGTTCCTTGGTTAAGGGCTACCTTTTTTAAATGCTTGGGTTCCTTGGTTAAGGGCTACCCTTTTTCAATCCTTGGTTAAGGGTTGGTTTACTTGATTTTGTTCTAATCTCTTCAATTGTATTTTTCTGTTCTCTATAAAGCTTCCGTCGAAATCTGATTTTTGATTTTTATGCATTTTAAAATCTCTAATTTAGGATTTACAGTTTAAACCAAGGTTTGAGGTTTCGGCCGATACCCAAGGGTATCGGCCGTATCGTTTCGATATCGGTGGACAACGAGACCGAAACTAGGGTTCAGTTTCGGTATCGGCCGATACTAAACGGTATCGGTCAGTTTCGGTCGATACCGGCCGATACCAGCCGATACCGACCGATACCGTTCAGTATCGGTCAAAGATGAAGGAAGAAGAATGTGTAATTAAATAAAAATTCTCTAAAAACCTCAAAAATGAGATATTGACACGTTATTCACACCCTACATTTGTCTAAACATATTAAACATTATTTACAAGTTTACTATATTGTAACTAACGAGAGAGTATTATTAGGTAAATGGTTAACGTGAATATCATATTTTTAACTAATATTGTTCATAATTATGTTATAAGTTACAAATTATCTTTATTAGTTTGCCATTATCTTATTAGTAACAAATTTTAACTAATATTGTTAGTTACATGTAACTTACAATTTTTGAAACTGCCGAAACGGACGAACCGAAAATTTAGGATTTACAGTTTAAACTTTAAAAACTATGTACAAAACCACAGATGTACATAAAGACATCGTGTTCATTATGTGCAATGCATAAGAAAATGACCCCATATACCTATAATGAAGTTAGACTCAACAACCAATTTATTTTTTCTGCGAATCCTTGTTAGTTTGATCTTTTTTTTTGATTTAATGGGTCTAGATTTCTCAGAGTTTTAACTAAATTGTAATATTAATTGGATTGACCTGTATTTTGTTTATATGTGTGTGTGTGTGTGTGTGAAAAATGGAGAAGAGCTGACAGCGCTGGAAATTTTTCCAGCGCTGTCAGCATTGGCCCATTAACCATATATATATATATATATATATATATATATATATATATATATATATATATATGGATCATTATGTTTGAGACAATTTTGTAGCCATCTCCAAATCGTGTCTTGCTTGTTATTACAGTAGACATGTGATAGTTTTTAAAAAAGATAGAGCATCGAGTTTCTAAAATGTCGATCATGATTGGATGTGAATAAAATTGGTTAGACCATTAATTGTTTGAATTTGGTTTTACACACACATATGTATTTGCTTGTATACACACATTTGCCAACAGTTATACGACTGTTGGATTTTATGACAGATGGGGATATATGACGTGGTTAAAAGTTACTTCTCTCAATGCTGTTCTGTTATCAATTTTACCTAATCATATTTATCATTTCTGGACACAAGCAGATGTGGATGACATCCATGACAATGCTGAGAAGCTTGGGTTTGAAAAGATATCTGAACAATTCATTGATGAATGCAAGTCAACTGCTGTACTCTACAAGCACAAGAAGACAGGTGCAGAAATAATGTCTGTGTCAAATGATGATGAGAATAAGGTTTTTGGCATCGTTTTCCGAACTCCCCCGTAAGTGTACACCATAACAGGCATTTTAAAAAATATATTTACTCATTATCTAATTGATGGATTGCTGATTCAGTGCTATTATATTATTCCTGTCCATTATAATAAAATCGCACTGTTCCTTCCTCATAGTCCATTATAATAAAATATGCACTGTTCCGGCTCTTTCTAATACTGAAATGTTCAGCGACTATTTCTCCCCCCCCCCATTTTTGATCAAGATGTATTCTGCAGAGCCCTCTTTCTTTCAAGAAATTGGCTGAGAGCTAATACTAAGAATTAACCGTCAAGATTGTACTAGATATGATTGTTTAAATAATATTTGTATACAAGTGAGTGCAACTTGGGACCCAGTCATGGAAGTACACAAACTGCCAGGTCCCTATCACAATTGGGAACAAAAATTTCATATGCTCAGAATATAATTATTTGGAATTTTCTTGGGAATACCATATATGGCTATGACAGACCGGGAACATGCAAGGAGAAGACTTTACTTTGGAATATTTTATGTAGTTGGCTATAAATAGGCGTGAGTCCTTTTTCCAGTTCGGTCCTGTGGGTGAAGGAGGATGGCATCTGACGGTTCTGCGTCGATTACAGAGCTTTAAGCAAAGAGACGATGCTGGATAAGTTTTTAATCCTTGTGATCGACGAGCTGTTGGATGAGTTACATGGTGTAGCTATTTTCTCGAAGATAGACTTGAAGTCTAGGTAGCATCAAATCAGGATGGAGCTGTCGATATTTCGAAGACCGCTTTTAAGACGCATGAGGGTCACTACGAGTTCTTAGTCATGCCTTTCGTCTTGACTAATGCCTAGGTACATTTTAGGTCCTCATGAATAATGTTTTTCGGTCCTACTTGAGGAGGTTCGTCCTAATGTTCTTCGATGACATCCTAGTATATAGCAGTTTCATGGAGGAGCATGTTGGACACCTGTAGATAGTTTTACAGGAGCTACATGATCACCAACTGTATGCTAACAGGAAGCAGAGTCTATTTGCACAGTTGAGGGTGGAGTACTTGGGCCACGTGGTATCTGTAAAGGGGGTTTCTTGGGGTTGTGGACATGTCGAAGATCGTAACTATGTTGGATTGGCCATGACCCACCACTTTGCGGGCTTTACGGGGTTTCTTGGTGCTGACAGGATACTACCGGAAGTTTGTTAAAGGATACAACATCATAACCGGGCCTCTTATCGAGCAGCTCAAGGAGGACAGTTTTTAGTGGAGAGAGGAAGCGACCAGAGCTTTTGAGGACTTAAAACGGGCCATGTCTACGGTGTCTGTGCTTGCCCTACCTGACTTTAGTAGGCACTTCGTGGTGGAGACTGATGCATCAGGGTAGGGTTAGGAGCAGTGTTGATGCATGATCAGAGGCATGTGACATATTTCAGTTAGGTCTTGACGCCACAGACGCGACTCAAATCAGTGTATGAACGTAAATTTATGGCGATCGTGCTAGCAGTATAGAAGTGGCGGCTGACAGGAAGTTTATAGTGTATACATGAAGTCTCAAGTATTTATTGGAGTAACGCATGGTTACTGAGGACACTAGAGGTGGCTATCTAAACTTTGTGACTACACTTTTGAGATTTAGTATATATCGGGTTTGGAGAATAAGGCATCAGATGCTCTATCCCGTAGAGAGTGTGATAAAGATGGCGGCTATCTCAGTGTCGGTGTTGCTAGACTGAGAGCCATTATGGAGGGAGATAGAGCTGACGAGGGATCGGCCGAGATACGAGCTACATTGCTACATGGTTCGACAGAACACCTTTGATATACTTTGGATGGACAGAGACTGTTGTACTAGGCGTGGCTGGTATAACACCGGACTTCATCATATATTCCATTAATCTTTTTAGAGTTCCATGGCAGCACGGTTGGAGAACATTCTGGAGTGCAGCAGACTTATATGCGGATAGCCCGAGAATTCTATTGAACGGGGATGCAGAGAAACATTGACAGGATGGTGGTAAATTGTGACGTCTGTCAGCGTCACAAATAATTGGTGATGGCTTCTGTGGGATTACTACTGTCGTTATCTCTTTCTAACAGGGTCTGGGAGGAGATCACCATGGACTTTATCGAGGAGCTACTGAGGTCGGAGGGATTTTCAATTATACTTGTGAGGTGGATTGCCTCAGCAAGTATGCCTATTTTGTAGCTTTTTGGCATCCCTATACGGCAGTGATAGTGTCGGCAGCTTTCGTGAAGGAGGTGGTGCGCTTGCATGGTTTTCTTGCATCCATTATTTCTGATAGGGATCATATGTTTATGAGCCATTTCTGGAGTGAGCTATTCAAGGTGAGGTGCAGAGGACGACCCTCAAAAGGAGTATAGCCTATCACCCACAGATCGACGGCTAGACGTGGGTCGTCAACAGCAGTGTCGAGACGTACGTGCATTGCTTTGCATCAGAGTCGCCCAAGCAGTGGGCCAAGTGGTTGGCATGTGCGATGTATTGGTATAATACATCCTATCATTCGGCGGTACAAACCACACCATTCAGAATCTTATATGGGCGAGATTCTCCACACTTGATCTATTAGAGCCATAGTTCGACACCGGTGTCCCGGGTGGATCATTACCTTGAGGAGAGGGATAGAGTTTTGGATGAGTTAAAGCGGTATTTGACTAAGGCACAACAAATCATGAAGTCTAATGCAGATGATCATCGTCGAGATGTGCAATTCGTTGTGGGGGACACAAGGTTTATCTAAAGCTGAGGCCGTATCGATAGAAGTCTTTGGTACACCGACGCAACGAGAAGTTAGCGGCTCGCTACTACAGGACATATGAGGTCGAGACCAAGATTGGACAGGTGGCTTACATATTGAAGTTACCACTGACGTTTACCATACACATTGTCTTCCAAGTATCACAGTTGCGACAGGCGATTGGAGATCATACTCTTTCTTCGACATTACCACCTACGTTGACCGACGACATGAAGGTGCTCTAGGAGCCGCTGTAGATTTAAGGGATCCATCAAGGGACTGCGAGAGCTAAAGAGGTGCTGATTCAGTGGCACTGGCTACCTGACTATGATGCTATGTGGAAATCCTTCGATTCTATTCGGCAACAGTTTTCCAATCTCCACCTTGAGGACAAGGTGGTTCTTTTGCGGGGAGTAATGATGTGGTTATCACATATGACATATCAGAGTCAGAGGAGACACGCAACTTGATTTAGGGTCGATTTTGTCAATTTTGGCTAATATGGGTAATTTTGTAATTTCTAAAAAATTTGGACCGTGGGAGGTTTTATGAGGCGATAGCTAGGGTTTGGAGGATTCATATTGATTATTGTGAGAGAATTATTCTGGGAGTCCATAGAAATCTAGATTTGGGAGATTTATGCTTTGATCTCGAATACACAGTTGGGAGAGCGGCATTCTGAAAGGGGTCAATTATCCATTATATTTCCTCTTGTAAATCTGTAAAAATTTCCTCTTTTTCCTATTCCATCATAAAAATCCCATTTTTATTCTGATTTACACCGAAGATCATATCAAAATTTCAATGTGTTTAATTTGTGTGGGACAAATGTCGTGTAAGTGTTGTTGCTTGACCTGGGCACAACGCTTATTTTGAAGTGCCCTTGCTTCATAAGTCGTGTTTTTGTCATGCAAAGCTAAATTAGTCAAATCTCTTTTCGACTACATCGACTTGCTTCCCTTTGATCTATGATATGCACAAAAGATACCAGGAGATATTATTAATTATACCTCCACCGAACTTAAAAGCATTTTCCGTTATATGTGAATTCTTCATTTGTTAAAGTAGTACACAATTTTCTTTTACTATATTTTTATATTGTTGTTGAAATATTTGCTCTTTCCATGTACAATAAAAATAAAATTAAGAAGCCAAACAAGAAAGTGTGTTTTGAAATCAGTAATAATGAAATTTCGGTTTGCTAACATGGCTTGAAAACGTAGAATGAAGTTTCATTGCTAATAATTTATAGTTGTGAAGTGGATTATGATAAATTTTGAGCGTCTAAAGTCTGGTAAGCAATAAAAACTTCATTAATTTATTATGAATTCTACCACACGTGAGAAAATTTGACTTTCTGACGGTGTTTGATGAGATTTTTTAAATGTTTTCTATTCGCTATGAGCATGAATACGAACATAGGACATGTTAACATATGGACATTGTAAATTCTTACAAAGTAGGACACATGGACATATGTATATGTACTGTATTTGCATGCATAAGTATTTAAACATAATACATATAAAAATCCATAGCGATTAGGATATGTTCAATTAACAACGAAAAGAACGATGTAAATTTCAATAACGAAATATTTTCTTATCAAGTAACAAAGTTAAAAGATCTAGAAATGATTTTAATTGGTAGTTAATCTAGTTCAAGGGATGTTTAAGGTTTGCTGACATAAGCCAATTAGCCAGGATCATTTATAAATTTTATTTGAATAAACATGTTGATGAGGATCAAGTTTTAATTAGTTGGAGTTAAGTTGAGATTCTATTTGATTTTCAGTTAGGATTCTATTTGTTTTTATTTGGTTTTTTGTTAGGGTTTTAGTTAGAATTTTATTTGTTTTTATTTAATTTTATCCATTTAGATTTTAGTTGATTTTAGTTGATATTTTATTTATTTGGTTTAGTCTCACCATCGGATAAAAGAAGATTTTGAAGATTGTTTTCTAGTTGTAAGCTTATTAATAGGCTCCAAAACTTATTTTATGGGACAATCGGTAAATGAATGAAAAATAATTGTTTTGACAAAAAGGTTTCTTTTCTAAATTTTTCTTTTGAGAAGCGAGGGAGCGGGTATGCAAGAGCCTTAGCGAGAGGCTTACATATCTAAATCTCTGGTATTTTGATTTGTTAGAATGGTTCGACGATGGTTTGGAAGAGAAACTCTTAACATTCCCTTTTTATTTAGAAAGCTTAGTTTTTTCAATTTCTTCTTTCCCAAATTTTCCACTTTAAAATCCTAGATCTATATTTTTTCTCTTTAAATCTTCCATCATGCGTCAAATTTGGTATCAAAGCTGAGGTGCTGTTTTTATTTTTTAATTTTTGATCATTTCTATTTTTCTTATTTATCTTCGTCATCTTTTTTGCTAAGAATAGGGTTAATAAAAATTCACCCTAACCCTAGTCGCCCTCTTCTTCATCCCTTCATTTTAAAGTTTTAATATCAAAAAAATTATTTTTCGCTATCAAGAGAAGAAAAAAATCGAAAGGGAAAAAGAGAAAAAATCAAGAGAAGAAAATTATTTTAATTTTTTTTTAAAAGGAAAAAAATCAAAAAAAGATTAGAAAAAATCAAAATAAAGTCAAAAAAATTCAATTAAGGCAAAAAAATCTAGTTGAAATTATTTTCAAAAAAATCCCAACTATTTTGTATCTTTTTTCCTCCTTTCAACGACTCCGCTTTCTTCATAAAAAAATCAAATCACGATTCTTAATTCGTACAGTAGTTTCAAATAAAAACCTATCAAAAACATACACTACTTCAGCTTCCCAAACATTCTTTTTGCTAAATTGAAGCAAATTTTATTGGGTACTATGATGATTACTACATGGTTATTTTCTTCCAACAAATTATGAGCATGAGATGTTCAGACATGTCTCACTTTTTTAGTTTCGATGATAGGTATGGATATGATGATATGGAGTTTTATTTAGAAGATTTCTTCTCACGTTTTGATTTTTCAAATGAAAAGAAATATATGTGCGCATATCACAAGTTAGGTGGAGAAGCACTATCTTGGTATAAACAATTTCAGGTTCCTTTTCGACACTGGTCAGTATTCAAAATCATTCTTCAATGTCGGTGTATCTTTTCAAGCATCGATTAATCCACCATCATCCTAACAATTCTCAAATTTAGGAAGGATTCCCTAGAAGAATTATGTGAAAGTAACGACAAACTATAAATGCTCGAACAATTAAAGAGAAAGTAAGATATTGAATCCAAGACAGAGCCCATGATAGTGATCGATCCAGAACCTGAGACAAAGTGTGAACCTGAGCCCGAGCTTAAGCCGGATCTTGAATATAAGATTGAGACAAAATTTGAGTCTGAACCTGAATTAAAATCCGAACTAGCATTGGAGTCGGAACAAGAGCTAAAGCCAGAACCGATACTGATCCAGCACCACAATCCATGCTAGAGCACTATCTTAAGCCATTTGTTAATGTTGCATCAGAGTTGCAAATTGAAGTATCACTAAATCTGATTGAGCACATCGATTTCGTACTTTCGACTTATCACACCCTACTGATCAACATGCTTTGTGCATCTTTCTTTCTTCAGTGATCTTGGTACATTTTACCGAATATATTCATCTACTAGTTTATATCTTGATTCATTTTAAAGTTCGAGGACGAGTAATTTTCAACTTCAAGAGGTTGCTAGTTATTATCGGTTTTGTTCATTTACCACCATTCACCATTCATCAGGTGGTGATTTTTTCAAAGATGGTGTGAATGATGAGGATCAAGTTCTAATTAGTTGGAGTTAGTTGAGATATTATTTGATTTTCATTTAGGGTTATTTAGTACCGGCCCCTTGTGTTTTCTCCATAATTAGTATCACCCCCTCTATCAATTATTAGTAAAAGATAACCCTTTCATTTAAGATTCTTTTTGTTTTTATTTGGTTTTTCTGTCACAATTTTAAGTTAGAATTTTAGTGAGGATTTTATTTGTTTTTATTTAATTTTATTTGTTAGGATTTTAGTTGATTTTAGTTGATATTTTTGTTTTTTGGTTTAGCCCCACATCGGATGGGAGAATATTTGTTTCCCGTTGTAAGCCTATTAATATGCCTTACAAACTTATTTTATGAGACAATTGGTGAATGGATAAAAGAATTGCTTGACAACAAGGTTTTAAATACCAGATATCTGTATCATATCGGATTACTAATTTTCATATCGGACATCAGATATCAGGAATAAATTGAGGATATGTGCAAATATCGGGTTGCTCATATCACACAGTATAAATATACAATTATAATATTATAAATATCCATGATTATTCATAACTTCATATTACCAAAATATCATCAACAGGATCACGTATTACGATGAATGCATTAGTGTAATCACTATCACTAACATATGAGTGAGTCATACAAGTTTACAAATTAACAAAATATTAAAACTTAAAATATTGCATGAATAGAAAATGAATTAAAATATTACCAGGAAGAATGACTTACCTCACATTATGTTTATGTAACAAGATCATTCTGTACACGTCTTTTGGACGAATGTTTCAGCATATTCTGTTGCTTTCGCATCAGACTCAGAATTGAAGATGACTCTGAGAAGATCTATGAATCTGAACATAAAGCTTCCTCATCCTCAAGTATTTGCCCCTTCCCCTTCCCCTTCCCCTTCCCCTTCCTTGATGATAATGTGATGGCTTTTCCTTTCTTTAAAGTCTTTAATCTTTTACCAGCCTTTGGCGTTGGATCAGCCCCCATCGCTTCTTCAACTTGACTATATGTCAACTTTTCCCATGAACAACTTCATCATCATCATTTTCTGAAGCAATAGAAGCATCAATTGATTTTTGAGACATCGACTCGGACACTTTGCCATCCATAATGAAACAAGCAGATATGATATCAGTGTTTCTGCTCTCAAATCTATCTTTCTATTGATCATTGAATTCGATATAGACTAAGTCTTTTAATTTATCAGTAATTAGTATATTCCTTCTCTTCGTGTGAATCTGTTAATAAAAATATAATAACCAATTGGCCATAATGAGAAATATGTATATGATTAATGGATAATATAAAAAGGAAAATTTATTTAAATTTTAACCATCTCAAAAACACTTCAATTTTTTTAGATCTATTTGAGCTAGTGGATAATCCCAAAAATCTCATGTCTGTCTTCTTCAAATCAGGCATTGTTCAAAACAAAGTTCAAATTCCTTTTAGTTTATTCTTTAAAATATCAAAATTGCTATAATAGGATTATGAAATTGATATTAGTTTCTTGGTTATATCTGTATCAAGTGCAAGTGCAAGATTTTTTAGATTGCCTTTGGGCTACTTTCTTACCAAAAGGTTTGCTCCGATTTTGATATAGAGGCAATTGGAAGCAAATTTTCTATTGCATCTCAGGGTCATGTGCATATATCCTGAACATGCACTCTGTGAATCTATCTGCAAAGGCATTGTCTCCATCAATTGACTCCAGTCTTTGATGATAAAAATATGGGTTCAATATATGGCCCGTCATGTCCAAATGAGTCTTCAGTTTCTCATTCCATCTTTTATCAGTTAGAATATAGATCAGCCTGATTTTTCTCTCATTATATGCTTTAAATTAATCACGTTCTCCTTCTTGCACATGTTCAAGTCTCTATACAACCACCCCACGGATGGAGTGTTGATATATGTCCTTCGAAGAATGTTGGCGACATGATAAAAAGTGTTCAATGCCCGTGTCATGTTCTTTCAAAATAGACAGCTATTAATGATGGTGTATACTTACAAAATACAAATTTAATCAAAACCATCAATTAATTATTTAACTCTTAATTGTGGTAATATGCAAACCAAATAACAAATTGAAATTAGATATAAGATATTTGATTTTTACCATTCTTGCTTGAGCTGTCCTGAAGAACTTTTAACACCCATTCAAATTGACAAAAAGGTTTCTCTTCTAAATTTTTCTTGTGAGAAGCGAGGGATCGGGCGTGCGAGAGTCTTGGCGAGAGCCCTAGATCTTAAAATCTTTGGCATTCTGATTTGTTGGAATGGACGAATGAATGATGATCTGGGTGAGAAACTCTCAACATCCATTATCCCTTATTTAATTAGAAAGCCTAATTTTTTCACTTTTTTCTTCATTAAATTTTCCAATTTTCCCACTTTAAAACCTGAGATCTATTATTTGTTTCTGATTTTTTCTCTTTAGAACTTCTATTCTGCATCACATGTGGTTCAAAAGTGTGCAACACACGACCTTTAGATTTTATTTAGAGCAAGCATAGCTCATACATGTAACTTTTAGTATGAACTTATAGTATTTTAAAGCTGTACATGGATACGAAGTGTCCGATACATGTCGGGCAAGTGTGATGCAAGTGTTGGTATCCGATATGTGTCCGATATGGGCAAAACATCCATATGAAAGTGTCTGTGCTTAATAGTCTATTTGAGTCCACCATGCTTAGGTTAAGCCGATTCACATTGATTTTCTACAGCTTTTATTTCCTAGCAAGTGAAGGAAAACCATAATAATTTCTTGATGAAATGACAGGCTATATGACTAAGTTAGTGATCTGTTTATGAAATTAATGGAAATTCCAGTGACGTTTGTAAACGATTTGGAACATGATGATAATACATCCGTAATCAGTTATGATAAACAAGAGAATGTAATAGAGAATGAATATAGTGCAGGAATGAGGGTTTGAGTAGAGAGGTGGTGGTTATTTTTTCAATTTTTTTTTTGTTTGGGGGGGGGGGGGGATAGCATTAAAGGCTTCATTCCCTCACGTTGGTGTCACATTGGATTACGGCTTCATAGGGTTTCACACCCAAATCTCAAAGAGGAAACAAATCTCAAAGAAAATCTGAATTTTATGTCAATAATCTCTGTTCTCAAGAGAATGCATAAATGCCATTTATGGGAAAACCCCCACCCAAAAAAACTAATTCTATACTAATTAGAATTCTAAAAGTCTTGGCTTTCATAAGTAAGAACAAAAGCGTTTCCCAGTGAATATAATCCTAAACACCTCTAGAGAGAGGCTTTACCATTTATAGATAAGGCCACAAAGAGTTTTTAAAATAAGTAAAATACAATTCTAAATGAAACTTTATTAGATACAAGTAATTTTAAAATTACAATTGGAATCTTGAACCAAAAATAATATGGCACTCGATCGAGGGATCGTTCTGCATCAAATCTCTCTTAGTTGTAGAAAACTTGCATCGAGTTTTGAAACGGAATAAACTGAAGAATCTTACGCAATCATGTTGTAGTTAATGTTCCGTGAGCATTGAAGAAGTTGACAAAACAAACAAAAGTTAAAATTTGATGGCAAGTAGGTGGTGTGAGATCTGGAATAACGAGCTCGAACAAATGTGGCAACAAAAGATGAACTTGAGGTAGATATCCATCAAAGTCTATTAGGCATAGATCTTGAAAACCAAGGTTTTAGGTCTCGGTTTCGGTCTCGGTATCGCTCTTCCCAAAATTTAGGTTTCGGTATCGGTATCGTCCGTTTCGGTGGTTTCGGACGGTGGTTTCGTTTCATCGGTATCGGTAATTTCAGATACTTAAAACTCTATTAAATACTATCAAATATTATCAAATATTAGCACAAATACTTTTTTACTAGTTACGCATTTTGTTAAAAGTATTATGCTAAATATATTACATTTTTTTGATCAATATGATTGAAAATAAATGAGAATGGCAAGCTTTTGAATAAATGGAAGGGTTTGGTGGCTGAAAATGATAACTTTGTAAATAAATGGAAAACCTTTAGTGGCTGAATGTCAAGCTTGTAATTAAATGGAAAGCCTTTAGTGGCCATGAGGTACGTCCATCTCTTCGTTTCTTCTTCTTTTTTGGATTTTGGTGATGTTTCCTCCTCTTTCTTCTTGTTTTCATTTTTTTAAGTTTCAGTCGGTATCGGACAAGTTTCGGCCGGTATTGGCCAATACGGCCGAAACCCCGGCCGATACGGCCGAAACCCCGACCGATACGGCCGAAACCCCGGCCGATACCGACGAAACCCCGGCCGATACGGCCGAAACGGCCGAAACGGCCGAAACCGAGAACTGACGTGTGGTTTCGGACCGGTCCCCTCCGAAACCGATCCGAAACGGCCGAAACCGGTCGGTTTCGGCCGAAACCGGTCGGTTTCGGCCGAAACCTAAAACTATGTTGAAAACTTCAATTTCACTATCAAATTTCCTACGCTTGAGTTCTTTTAGTTGGAAATAGATGGACAGGGTTACCATATGAGGATGATTACATAGCATTTTTGCTTTGTTAACTCATCCATCAATATATATGGGCATAGATCATGAAATTTCATTAACACAATCAAATTCATATGCCTAGAGTACTTCAGTGTCCAGACAGATGTACAAAAGTTTACATTTGAGAATGATTACATTAGCATTATAGACATATTTAACTTTATATAAGTTTCATAGTCAACAATCAAACTTCATGCCAAATCCATATGAAGTCCATGTGTATTGAGATCATTTATTTTCTGGTTACTACAGGAAAGATTCGACAGGCATACCCCACATACTCGAGCACAGTGTATTATGTGGATCCAGAAAGTACCCTTTAAAGGAACCCTTTGTTGAGCTGTTGAAAGGAAGCTTGAATACTTTTCTAAATGCATTCACCTATCCTGATAGGACATGTTATCCAGTTGCTTCTACAAATGTGAAGGTAATCAGGCAGAAGATTTTGATGTTATACAAATTTACGGGGTCATTTTACTGACTTTGTTGTTACCTGGTATTATATTTGTCAGGATTTCTACAA
Source organism: Scilla litardierei (assembly GCA_030789695.1). NCBI lineage: Eukaryota > Viridiplantae > Streptophyta > Magnoliopsida > Asparagales > Asparagaceae > Scilla > Scilla litardierei. Next base: position 35,309,422 of record CM061134.1, read on the forward strand.
TTTGGTTGATGTCTACTTGGACGCTGTCTTTTTCCCTAAATGTGTTGATGATTTCCAGACTTTTCAACAAGAGGGTTGGCACTATGAGCTTAATAATCCTTCTGAAGAAATATCTTACAAAGGTGTTAGATTTTTCTTTGTTAATATGTAATCTCATTTATGGCCGGATTGGTTTGTAATTTAGGCAGTTCCATTACATGCTCGAAAGATGGGTAACTTGCCAGGGAACAGTGTATCATAAAGTTGACACTTTAAGACATTTTCTTTTTGTTGTCTTGTTTTTTTGTCTTGGATTATTTGGGTCTTAATTGCACGTCATTTAATTTCAGGTGTAGTCTTCAATGAAATGAAAGGAGTATATTCCCAACCTGATAATATACTGGGCCGAGTTTCTCAGCAGGCAAGCTCCCAATCGATCACGTTTTCCCTTAGGTTCTATATTTTCTGTAACAATATTTATCAACATCATTACATTTCCATCTTTATGCACCATATATGAACTTTATGCTTGTCATGCTCCATTGCGCAACATGGACAATCATCCATACATTTTTTCTCAGTGGATCTATTGGACTAAACTGAGTCTTTTAAGTGAAATCTAGTGCATTTCGTTGGGATGGGCTTTATAATTGAAGCTAAGATGTTTCAAGATATTGCACTCCACATTGTCTGCCATCGTTGCTCTTTCATGGCACATGCACTGCGGGAATGGTATTAGATCTGATGAAGGGATGCTGCATGTATGAGCCATATCTGATGCTTCCTGTTTGAAACTGTGTCTTCGATAAGACTTGATGCATGAAACAGTAAAAATTGAAGGATGCTAGAACTGTAAGAATTTGCGATATAAGAGAGATCGGGTGAACTGGTGGACTGGTAGAGAATTTCCATCATAATCCTTGTCCTTATTTTTTTGCATTGTAACGGAG